>CM055128.1:184237312-184718620 GCA_029206835.1 Rana muscosa
TCCTCCTCACATGGATCTTCATCATGCAATTCTGTACGATGTCCAGGATGTGGATTGCTTGGATCGATCGGTACTGTTACTGCGGTGCACCCAGGGCCCAGCTATGAGCGGGCGAGTGGTTTCAGGGCTGGAAAATACCCCTATGGTGGAAGGGATGTGGCCCCAGAGTACCGGATCGGATGTCGCAGGAATCCTCGGCTGGCAAGGTCTGAAGATTTTATTCACCTCTACTCTCATGGCAGACAAGTTTGTGTATGTTGTTTGTTTCCCTTGTTTTTATTCCGTGTGTGTTGTGGCATGTGGAACGCTTCTGCGTTCCAGGACGCCATAACTCTTCCTGGTTCCCGGTCCGCCGCGCATCTGCGCATGCGCCGAGCCGCGGTGAAACCGAGGCTTGGTTTTCGCGCATGCGCGATGCGGCGGAGGGGTCAGGGGCCGCACAGGCGCAGTGGTTCTGGTCCCCTCGGCGCATGCGCACAGCGGGACCGGCCGTGGCGTCATTCCGGCGGTTTATTTAAACCGCTGAAGAGCCCTATACAGGTGGGATAATCTGTGGGCGTAGAGCGGCAGCCTCCCGGAGCCTTAATACTACTAGGACGGGGTAAGCATTTCTTTTGCATTGTAATGTTTGTAATGCTTAGTGTCTCTTAAAGGGACAGTGTTAAAAAAAAACTTTTTCTTTTTCTTATGCTTCCTTGCATTGATTTGCTTATCCTTAGTCTAGGTAGTGTAGTACGGATTCCTGTGTCTCCCTCGTCATGGACTCATCTTCACCGCCGTGTGGCCAGCCCTCCCGCACAAGGTATGTGCGGAGTGGGTAGGGGGTTGGTGTCTTTTATGCCTATCTGGTGGTTGCTAACGGTTACATCCTCAACAGGTCACACATGGTCCTTCACCAAGATCCCTCCATGCAGACCAATGCAAACCTCACTACCTCGGTCAGAAGAAAAACAACAAGTTCTTCTTTCATATGTGAATGTCCTGAAAGATCAAGGAGCAGTGGTGCCCGTCCCAAAGGACGAGGAATTCCAGGGGGTATACTCCCCCCTCTTCCTAGTACAAAAGAAGAACGGCTCTTGGCGTCCAATTATAGATCTCACTTTCCTGAACAGGTACATAAAGCACAAAAAATTCAAGATGGAATTACTCTCAACCATCCAAAAAGTAGTTCAACCAGGCGACTGGTTGATCTCAATAGATCTAAAGGACGCGTACTTTCATGTTCCCGTGGTGGAAAATTTTCACAAATATCTGCGGTTCCAGGTCGAACAAGAGCAATTTATTTGTCTTCCATTCGGGCAAACGACTTCTTCAAGAGTCTTTTCCAAGGTGCTGTTAGCAGTTGTGTCCCTTATCAGAATACAGGGTGTGCGTCTGTATCATTATCTGGACGATCTACTAGTTCTGTCCCAAGACAAGCAGCAGCTGCTGATCCACAAAGATCAGGTGATTTCTACACTGTTGGAGTTCGGATGGCTCCTAAACCGGGAGAAGAGTCAGTTAGAACCGACCCAGCGCTTAGTCTATCTAGGAGCCCAGTTCGACACCATAGAGAATACCATCTCTCTTCCAGAAGAAAAAATACCGATCATTCGGGAAAGAATCTCCTTAGCCCTAGACTACTCTCACCTAAGGGCATCACAGTGCCTGAAGATAATCGGCACAATGGTGGCCACATCCCCCATGGTCAAATGGGCGATGTGGAGGCTTCGTCCTTTTCAATCAGGATTCCTCCAGCAATGGAAGACAGACAATCTCAATCAGCGGATCCGGATAACACGGTCAATGAGCAACAGTCTCCTCTGGTGGCTTCAAACCAAGAACTTTTCAACTTGCCACTCCCTTGCTCCCATCCATTGGGTGACTGTTACATTCGATGCCAAAAATGCGGGCTGGGGGGCACATTGTGGGGCAGAACTGGCTCAGGGCAAATGGGATGCCCGTCTCCACTCTCCAGGTTCGAACATTCTGGAACTGCGCGCAGCATGGTGCGCCCTTCAAGCCTTCTCCCACCTTCTGAAAGGGAAGTCGGTCCTACTCAAAATGGACAATACCACCGCTGTGGCATATGTGAAGAGAGAAGGGGGCACTCGGAGCCCCACCCTTCTCCAAGAGGTCGAACCTATCATGACCTGGGCTCAGAGGAATCTGCTCAACTTAACAGCAGTCCTCATTCCAGGGGAGCAGAACATTCAAGCGGACTTCCTGTCACGCAGCATGCTAGACAACAACGAATGGTCACTGCATCCACAAACCTTTAAGTGGGTCCTATCGTTGGATTTCGATCCAGAGGTGGATCTGTTTGCATCCCCCTGCAATTACAAGATCGGCAGATACTACACCCGAGCTCGGTACAGTCAAGCCTTCAGAGTAGATGCATTAACGAGTCAATGGGACTTCAACAGGGCATATGCCTTCCCTTCTCTTCCGATCATGCTAAAATTCCTACAGCGGCTTCAGTTGGAGAAAGTCGAGGTGATAACAATAGCTCCATACTGGCTGAGCAGACCTTGGTTTCCTCTCCTGAATCTGATGAGCTTCAGGGACCCGCTGCCTCTTCCTCTCAGGCCGGATCTTCTTTCTCAGGTACGACCCTACACCCCTGTCCAGCAATGCTGAGACTGATGGTCTGGTTCTTGAGAGGGAGAGGCTAGAGTCTCTTGGGTGTGTTTCAGGGGTAATCTCTACCCTTATGAGCTCCAGAAAGTCTAACACAAATAAAACTTACAATAGAATCTGAACCAGATTTGTCAGCTTCATGACTTTTGCAGGAAAGTCATCTAGAAATCCTAGTGTTCAAGGCATCTTGAGTTTTCTCCAATCAGGCTTGGATCTGCCTTTATCGATTAGTTCCCTCAGGGTACAAGTATCAGCCTTATCAGCTTTTTCGGGAACGTCTTGGGCAACTCATCCCCTGGTTCAACAGTTCTTTCGGGGGGCATCGAGAATCAGGCCTCAGAGGAAACCTAGATTCCCCAAATGGGATCTTCCACTCGTCCTTGATGCTCTTTCAGCACTCAACAACAAAGATCTTTCTATTAAGGACTTATCAATCAAACTGGCCTTTCTAGTGGCCATTACTTCAGCCAAAAGGGTTTCAGAAATAAGCTTCCTGGGTTGTCAAGAACCTTTTTTGACTTTCTTCCCGGACCGAGTAGTCCTTATTCCGATGCTTGTGTCAAAACCAAAAGTCACATCAGTTTTTCACGAAAATCAAGAAATAGTCCTTCCTACTTTCGATTCTCCAGAATCAGCAGATGTTCATCCCTTGGATGTAGGTGAGACTCTGAAAGAATACTTGCGAGTTACTTAATCTTTTAGAAGCTCGAACTACCTGTTCTTGTTACACACTGGTAGCAACAAAGGAAAGAGGGCTTCCTCCAGAACAATAGCAGCCTGGATCGTCCAATCTATTCAACAGGCTTACAGGGCAAAGGGCTTGGCTCCTCCAGAGGCGGTGACGGCTCATTCCACCAGAGGCATGGCAGCCTCATGGGCAGCAGCTCGACACGTGGCTCCTGAAGTGATATGCAAGGCAGCTTCGTGGTCTTCTATTCATACATTTATGTCTCATTATTGTATTGAGCCTGCTTCCCTTTCCTCTGTTAATTTTGGTCGAAAAATCCTGTCAGTTGACGGGAAAGATTAAAATATATTTTTTGTTCAGCATACCCTCCCGTGTGGATTGGCTAGTTATTTCCCACACGTAGTCTGCCATGGAGTCTGTCAGGAAAACTGAAAATTTATTACCAAATACTTACCGTAATTTTCCTTTCCTGATAGACTCCATGGCAGACGGAGTTCCCACCCATGAATTAAAAATATGAAAGTTGAAATTTGAGTCGGCTAGTTACATAACACCTGTCTGTGGAGGTGAGCTCAAATTTATGGGTAAGGGGTCCTATAGCTGTGGAGAGGAGGCGGGGTTAACCCACACGTAGTCTGCCATGGAGTCTATCAGGAAAGGAAAATTACGGTAAGTATTTGGTAATACATTTTCAGTTTTGGGTGTTTCATGGACTGTGCATGTGTTTTCAATTGCCTCATTAGCACACAAACATATGTTATATAAAGCTCACAAGGAGCATTCGTTCGCTTGCCCTGAGAAGAGGCAAGTGTGTGGGGGGTAAAATGTACATGTTGGAGTCCTTATCGAGTTTGTAACACATGTATTTTATTTGTTATGTCTTTGCAAAACAGGTGATTGGTTAACTTTTGTGGATTGGATTTTTTTGTGTGGGGGAAATGTTCCCCTGAAATAATTCTGATGTTGTTAATGTGTGTTGTTTGTTCACTTTGATTTAATTGTCTGTGCTGCATTTTTTTTTTGGCCAAAAATTTCTCAAGATGTTGAGTCTGTAACTGTTTCAAATTGACCATGTTTTTTATTTTGCATTCCCTTTTGTTTTGTTGACCAATAAAATTTGATGCAAAGTTTTGATGTTTGTTTTGTGTTTTCTTTGCAACAAATGTGACAGCTGATTGGCATGTCAAAACAAAACAGGTGTGATTTGTCTAATCTGGTGCCTTCATGCTGGCATATGCATGTATTGTGTACTGCCATGGAGCGTCACCAGGAAATGAAATACAGAGCGGTAAGTATTCAATTTTCCTTTTTTACTGCAGTGGTTCTCAGCCTCAGTCCTCATGTACCCCCAACAGGACATGTTTTGTGAATTTATCTTATTGAGAATTGCTGTCCAAAATACAAAACCATTGACTGTGATTTAAAGCACATGTGCAACATGAAGGAAAACCTGCAAACATGGCCTGTTGGGGGTACTTGAGTAGCACTGATTTAGAGCACTGCACTTAAAAATAGCTCAAGGCCATACAATTCTAATTGTGGGCATTTTGAGGGAAATAAAGTAAGTGTTAGAACCCCTGCGTGTTTTTTTTATTTTTTTGAAAGTTTGGGCTTTGTCTCCTTTTTCTTAAAATTGGCTTCACTTCCTGTCACACAGCTAAACAGGAAGTGAAGGTAAAACCCTACCAATGTCTTTTCTTGGGGACACACAGATCCATCTAACTAGTGTCCCCACTAAGCAAATTGCACTCTAGCACTTTGTTGTGTACACCCCAAATCATTGTATAGTTTGGGGTTTAGTGAAGACAAATCCACTCTGCAGTAAAAGTGTAGCTGCTGAAAATCTGAGGGAAAGTACTGGTGATTGGATGTTACAATCATGTAAAAGCAAAGATGGTGTTTTTTTATTTTTGCTTGCATGTCCCCCTCAGATATACAGCAAGTGCACTTGTAGTGCAAAGTAGATTTGCCTTTAGTAAATAAACCCCAAAGTCCAAACTACCTAATAATTTGGGGTGTACCCCGCAATATGCTGGAGTGCAATGTGCATAATGGGGAAAGTATTTAGACTGACCTGTGTGTCCCCAAGGAAAGACATTGTTAGGGATTTTCCCTCACTTCCTGTGTGGCTATGTGACAGGAAGTGAATTATTTGGAAGGATAAAGTGGCCAAATTATTTAGTTTAACTTTTCAAAGACACATTCCTAAGTTGAATTGTGATGCATGTCAATGGCCCATTTAGGCCCTCTTTAATCACTTGAGATCAGCGCTATAACTGATCAACGGCCACAGCATGGTCCTCAATTGCCGGGAGTCCATCAATAAACGTCCTCCCCTTTGCGCGCGCTGTGGTCACAGAGTCACTGAGACTCGGGTGATGACAGATCAGAGTAGGGGGCCGATCCCTGCCCTTTACCATGTGATCAGCTGTCAGCCAATGACAGCTGATCACGTGATGTAAACAAAAGCTGGGTAATGGTTTTTGTTTTCTCCTTGTGCTGACAACGTGAGCATAAAAAAGGCAATCACCGGCTTATGTGCAAGGGACATGGGGCCCGAAGAGGAAGAGGCAATTCTGCGTCATCTTTGACAAATAGTAGCCCCTGCCAGTGCCACCTATCAATGGCCACCACTGGTGCCAATCAGTGGCACCTAGCAGTGCTGCCTATCAGTGCCCATCACTGCCAACTATCATTGCCACCTAGCAGTGCCACTTCTCAATGCCCACCAGTACCAACTAGCAATGCCACCTCTCAGTGCCCACCCTTGCCACCTTATCGGTGCCCATCAGTGCAGCCTCATCAGTGTACATCAATGAAGAAGAAAAATTACCTTTTTAAAAAATATTAACCAGTTTCCTACCGCCCACCGTCAAATGACATCCTTGGCTTTGTGCAGTGACATCTGAATGATGCCTGCAGTTGCAGGCATCATTCAGATTTCATTCATTTCAGCCGGCGATTCTGTGCACAATAAAACGATCATAGTGGCAGTTCCGCCGCTTGATCGTTCTTATAGGCGGCAGGAGGGGACGTTCCCCCCCCCCCTCTTGCCACCATCCGGTGCTTCTCCGGGCTCTCCCGTGCCATCTTGGGCTCGGAGAAAGATTTGGAGATGACTGGTGACCAGATGGTCACCAGTCATCTCTATGACCGTCGGAGGCCCGGGCGCGATGTTATGACATCACGCCGTGTTCCTGTATGTTAACCAAGCCGTGATCTCGGCTGTCAGCATGAGATTGGTGAATTTTTGTTGACCAATATCATGCTTTCCAGCCTGGAGGAGAGATGTGGGGTCTTATTGACCCCGCATCTCTCCATAAAGAGGACCTGTCACACACATTCCTATTACAAGGGATGTTTACATTCCTTGTAATAGGAATAAAAGTGATCCAAAAAACAAAAAAATTGAAAAAAGAGTAAGAAATACAAAAAACTAAAAAAACTAAAAAAATGTAATAAGCAAAAATAAGAAAAAACGCCCATGTCCCCGGTAGCTCGCACTCAGAAGCAAACACACACGTAAGTCCCGCCCACATATGTAAATGCCGTTCAAACCACACATGTGAAGTATTGCTGCGTGCGTTAGAACGAGTGCAACAATTCTAGCACTAGACCTCTTCTGTAATGGCAAAATAGTAACGTGTAAAAAAATTTAAAGCATCGCCTAGGGAGATTTTTAATTACTGAAGTTTGGGGTCATTCCATGAGTGTGCGCAGTTTTTAAGCGTGACGTGTTAGGTATCTATTTACTCAGCATAACAACATCTTTCACATTATACCAAAAAATTGGCCGTAACATTACTGTTATGTAATATTTTTACCAAAAAAAAGGCGTTTGAAAATTTATTGCGCAAATACTGAGCGAGATAAAAATTTGCAATGACCGCCATCTTATTCCCTAGGGTGTCTGCTCAAAAAACATATATAATGTTTGGTGTTTTGAAGTAATTTTATAGCCATAAATGTATGATTTTTACATGAAGGAGAGAAGTGCCAGAATAGGCCCAGTGCTGAAGTGGTTAAAATATCCTTTTTTGTTTTTTTTAAACTCGGTCTTTTGTATTTATAGAAAAAAACAAAAAAAAAACAAAGGTGATCAAATAGCACCAAAAGCAAGCTCTATTTGTGTGCCAAGAAATAATACATTTTCATTGGGTTACAGTGTTGTATGAGCGCGCAATTGTCATTGAAAGTGCATCAGCGCTAAAATGTGAAACTTGGTCTGGGCAGTGCGCAAGTGGTTAATATAAGGCTACATGCACACGGACGTTTTTCCAGCCGCTTGTTTGTGCGTTTTTTGCAGCTTAAAAACATCTCTCCATGTTAGCCTATGGCCTCATGGCCACCATGGCGTTTTTGAGCTGTAAATGGCATAGGCGTTTTTAGGCCCCATGTAGACGGGACGCTGGTGCAAAGTGTTCAGAACTAAGGTTGAAAGTGGCATTTAGAAAGGTGCGCTTTGTGGCGTTTGCATGCCGTGTTTTACCACATTTGCGTGTATATGATAAGGAGCCGCCCTAAAGCTCCAAAAACAGTATTATTTACGATTGTAGCTATTTTGTGAGACCAGAGTGATATCAGCAGCTGAGAGCAGCAGTGTAGTTGTATTTAGCGTGTCACTTGCCACATCACTTGCCACAAGATGTGGATTGTCCACTTGCCACGTCAGCTGCCCCTAGTTGTGGATTGTCCACAATGCAATGGAAGCAATTTCTTTTATATATATATATATATTGTGACAGCAGGAAGGTAAAGTCACCTGGTTGCATCCAGGGGGGTAGATATATTTCTCCCAGATTCAGGCTTTATGCTGACTTATACAACTAGGGTGGAGAGTTGTATAAGCCCAGCTGAGGCTAGTAGGCTCATGGATGACTCATACCTCTAGGGAGAGTGTGGGGCGTCGTACAGACAGGGAGTTGATGAGGCCAGCTGAAGCTTGTCAGCTCATTTAGGCCTCTATAAGAACTCCCAGATTCATTAGGTGTTAGCTCATGCCTGGACCCAGACCTGTGTGGACTGTCTAGGGAGAGTGAACCCCTGTGCGGTGAGGCAAAGCCTGTGTGGCTATTTGTTTGGACTTTTACTAAACCAGGGACTTAGGGACTAGGACAGCACCAGGCTGATCCCAGTTGTTAGTTTAGGAAACCTGCATGTTTAGTCAGAGGTCAAGCTGACCAGGATTTATTTTGTTTGTTTCTTTTTGGCTTTGCTGTGTTTTTGTCACTGTACATAGAGAAATAAACCGCACCTTTTGATTTTGAAAACCACAACCTCCGTCTGCTGGCCCTGTTTTTGTGTGGGGAGCCCAACCAGGGGGTCACACACACCCGCTACCGAGTTAACCCCCTCACAGTTGGTGGAGAACCAGTGGCAGTTTTTTTTAAGCCAGCATGGAGGAGATACTGAAACAGCTGGCTCTAGCAAATGCCAATCAACAGCAGACAAATGCAGGTTTGCAAAGGAGCCTTGCAGCCCAGCAGCAAGCTCATCAACAAGCCCAGCAGCAATCTGAGGCCCGCTTCATAGACCTGTTACAGAAGCAAGAGCAGAGACTACAACAAATGGAAGCAGTAATGCAGCAACGTCCGCAGACCAGTGAGGAAAGCCGTCCCACTAATACCGCGTCCTTTGGGGTGAGTCGTTTATTGACAAAAATGACTGGAGAGGATGATCCAGAGGTATTTTTGACCACATTTGAAAGGACTGCTGAAAGAGAAAAGTGGCCTGAGGAGCAGTGGGCTGGACTGGTGGCTCCTCTGTTAACTGGTGAATCGCAGAAGGCTTACTATGACCTAGAGCCTGACCAAGCAAAAGACTATGTGATGCTAAAAGCTGAAATATTGGCAAGGCTGGGTGTCACCCTGGCTGTCCGGGCTCAGCGTGTGCATAACTGGACTTTCCAGCTTGGAAAACCCCCCAGGTCTCAAATGTATGATCTCATTCACCTGAGCAGGAAGTGGCTACAGCCAGAGACTTTGTCCGCACCAGAGATTGTGGAACGTGTTGTAATGGATCGGTTTTTGAGAGCTCTTCCTACTGCCATCCAAAAGTGGGTAAGCCATGGAGACCCAGAGACGGCCGGTGGTCTTGTGGATCGTGTAGAGAAATACTTGGCTACAGAGAACCTGACGGCCTCTTCCAGAGACTCTCGGACTTTCCACCCTAAGACCAGACCATCCCCAGGGGCGGATAAGAGGATTCCAAGGGGTGAGGGTGGAGAGAGTGAGAGGGTGGGAGCTCTACCCAAAGTTTGGCGAGAACAGCCTGGGAAGTCAGGGGCTCAAGAGGCAGCCAAAAGGATTGTTTGCTACCGCTGCCGGCAAGCGGGACATATTGCAGCAAATTGCCCGGTTGTGGAGGAACCCATGCAATGTGACTTTCTGACGGACAGACGTCAGTCGCTGTGTGCGACAGTCGCATGCACTGCCATTCGGGGAACTGAGAAACATTTATGCAAAATGTGTATTAATGGTAGAAATGTTGTGGTATTACTGGATTCAGGTAGCCTTGTGACCCTGATAAAGGCTGAATTAGTTAAAACAGAGGTCTCTGGGAATAGCAAGGTAGCTGTTATTTGTGTGCATGGGGACACCCGAGAGTATCCAGTGACTACAGTGTGTTTCGAGACCCCTAAAGGTACCCTCTCTCATCCAGTGGGGTTAGTATCTCAATTACCGCATGATGCCATTGTGGGAAGAGATTTTCCGAAGTTCTGGGAACTGTGGGATGATCCTGAGCCCCCCACTGGTGCCCCTATGTACCAGGAATGTGATAGCCAGAACTCCTCTGAGAGTGGTGAGGACTCTCCAGAATTTCCCTTGTCAGTATTGGCAGGGGAGACTCAAGAAACTGGAGAGGAGCCCACCTCCTCAGACGAAAACCTACCGTCTGTGGAGTTTTCTGATCTGGAGGTTCACAGGGAAAATTTTGCCACAGAACAGTTAAAAGACCCCGCCCTAATAAAGGCACGGGAAAACGTAGTGGAAATAGATGGCGAGTTAGTGAACCCAGATAATACCTGCACTTACCCATACTTCAGCGTAGAGAAGGACCTACTGTATCGGGTGGCAAAAAGGGCAGAAGAAACCGTTGAGCAGCTTGTGGTGCCCAAACCTTACAGGAAGTTGGTGTTGGAGTTGGCCCATGGGCACATTCTTGGAGGTCATCTGGGGACAGAGAAAACCCGAGAGAGGGTATTACAGAGATTCTATTGGCCTGGGGTGATGAAGGACATAGAAAATTATTGTTCCTCCTGCCCTGTGTGTCAGAGGTCGGCCCCGATGCCACATTTCCGTAGCCCGCTGGTCCCTCTACCCATCATTGAGGTCCCGTTTGAGAGAATCGCAATGGATTTGGTAGGTCCTATAATCAAGTCCGCTAGGGGGCACCAGTACATATTGGTTATAATGGACTATGCCACCCGTTGTCCAGAAGCGATCCCTCTCAGAAATACCTCGGCCAAAACCATAGCCAAAGAGCTATCTCTTGTTTTTAGCCGGGTGGGTATTTGTAAAGAACTGCTTACGGACCAAGGTACACCCTTTATGTCCCGGGTTATGAAAGAGCTGTGTAAATTGTTCAAAGTGACGCAATTGCGTACATCTGTGTATCACCCCCAAACCGATGGGCTGGTTGAAAGATTCAACAAAACCCTAAAACAAATGTTGAAGAAAGTGGTGGATAGAGATGGAAAGGATTGGGACTGTCTACTTCCTTATTTGATGTTTGCTATTAGGGAGGTGCCCCAATCCTCTACGGGATTCTCCCCCTTTGAGTTACTGTATGGGAGACACCCAAGAGGGCTGTTGGATATTGCCAAGGAAACTTGGGAAAGTGAGAGTTCTCCCCACAGGAGTGTGATTGAGCATGTCGCCCTGATGCAAGATCGAATTGCACAGGTAATGCCCATCGTGAAGGAACATTTGGCCCAAGCGCAGTTGGCACAGCAGAGAGTGTACAACCGTGGAGCAAAGACCCGTACCTTTTCCCCGGGGGATAGGATATTGGTACTTGTCCCTACGGTTGAAAGTAAATTCCTTGCCAAATGGCAAGGCCCCTACGAGATAATGGAAAAAGTGAGCGAAGTGAATTACAAGGTCAGACAACCAGGAAGGCGAAAGCCCGAACAGATATATCACGTTAATCTGTTGAAAGCCTGGAGGGATAGAGAGTCCCTAGTCGCAGAAACTTGGTCACCAGCTCAAACTGGTTGCGTGATTCCGGAGGTTGGAATAGCAGCCACCTTGTCACAACCCCAACAACAGGAGGTTAAGGAGTTTGTGCTTCGCAACAAGGAGGTGTTCTCTGAGCTGCCGGGACAAACATCTGGGGTAGAGCATGATATTATTACCCCGCCCGGTGAAAGGGTGAAGTTAAAACCCTATCGGATCCCAGAGGCCCGACGGGAGGCAATACGGGAGGAAGTACAGAAAATGCTGAACTTAGGGGTGATAGAGGAGTCCCAAAGTGATTGGTCTAGTCCCATTGTGTTGGTGCCTAAACCGGATGGGAGCTGGCGATTTTGTAACGATTTTCGTCAGTTGAACAAAGTTACAAAATTTGACACCTACCCCATGCCACGTATAGATGAGTTGATCGACCGGCTGGGAACAGCCCGATACATGACGACTCTTGACCTAACAAAAGGGTATTGGCAAATTCCCCTGGCCAAGTCGGCCAAAGAGAAAACCGCATTTGTAACCCCAGACGGGGCGTTCCAATATAAAAGAATGCCGTTCGGGTTACAGAATGCGCCGGCCACATTCCAGCGGAAAATGGACCAGATACTGAGGCCCCATCGGAAGTATGCTGCGGCTTACCTGGATGACGTAATTGTCCATAGCACAGATTGGGCCTCACATCTGCCAAAAGTGCAAGCAGTCCTAGACTCTATCCGGGAAGCGGGGTTTACGGCTAACCCCAAGAAGTGTACCATTGGGCAGGAGGAGGCCAAATATCTTGGGTACACCATTGGCAGGGGAGTGATAAAACCCCAACTCAACAAAGTCGAGGCCATCCAGAGTTGGCCACGTCCCAACAGCAAGAAGCAGGTACGGGCCTTTCTGGGAATCGCGGGTTATTATCGGCGCTTCATTCCCCACTTTGCTTCTAAGGCTGTGCCCCTAACCAACCTGACGAAAGGGAAAGGGTCGGTCATGATTAAATGGACCCCCGAGGCTGAGGCAGCATTCCAATTCTTGAAACAAGCCTTATGTAGCCAGCCAGTGTTGTACTCACCCGACTTCTCTAAAGACTTTGTCGTACAAAGTGATGCGTCAGATGTGGGGTTAGGAGCAGTATTGTCCCAGGTCTGGAACGGGGAAGAGCACCCAGTCATTTACCTCAGCAGGAAGTTGAAGTCCCATGAGGTAAATTACGCCACGGTTGAAAAGGAGTGTTTAGCGGTGAAGTGGGCTCTAGATTCCCTTCGGTACTATCTGCTAGGTAGGCACTTTGACATGGTTACGGATCACGCTCCGTTAAAGTGGATGGCTCAAAACAAGGAGACAAATAGAAGAGTGAATAGGTGGTTCCTGGCCCTACAGGAATTCAACTTCACAGTAAAGCATCGCCCTGGCGTTCAAATGGGGAATGTGGATGCTTTGTCTCGAGTACATGAATGCCTGATTGCTGGTGTTCCAACCCCAAGGTTAAAACAAGAGGGGGGGGTATGTGACAGCAGGAAGGTAAAGTCACCTGGTTGCATCCAGGGGGGTAGATATATTTCTCCCAGATTCAGGCTTTATGCTGACTTATACAACTAGGGTGGAGAGTTGTATAAGCCCAGCTGAGGCTAGTAGGCTCATGGATGACTCATACCTCTAGGGAGAGTGTGGGGCGTCGTACAGACAGGGAGTTGATGAGGCCAGCTGAAGCTTGTCAGCTCATTTAGGCCTCTATAAGAACTCCCAGATTCATTAGGTGTTAGCTCATGCCTGGACCCAGACCTGTGTGGACTGTCTAGGGAGAGTGAACCCCTGTGCGGTGAAGCAAAGCCTGTGTGGCTATTTGTTTGGACTTTTACTAAACCAGGGACTTAGGGACTAGGACAGCACCAGGCTGATCCCAGTTGTTAGTTTAGGAAACCTGCATGTTTAGTCAGAGGTCAAGCTGACCAGGATTTATTTTGTTTGTTTCTTTTTGGCTTTGCTGTGTTTTTGTCACTGTACATAGAGAAATAAACCGCACCTTTTGATTTTGAAAACCACAACCTCCGTCTGCTGGCCCTGTTTTTGTGTGGGGAGCCCAACCAGGGGGTCACACACACCCGCTACCGAGTTAACCCCCTCACAATATATATATATATATATATATATATATATATATTTTATGGTTTTTCCTCATTTGCCATAAATTTGGAGTTTATCAATGTAAAAAAATAGGTCACCTTTAAAAACGCTTCTAAACTAAAATGCGGCTAAACGCTGGTACCGCGTCTAAAACTTGGAAATCTTTGGCGTCTGAAGGCATTTTTAGGCTTTGTGAAAAACGATTTTAAACGCAACTGCAGATTTTTTTGGCCAGGCCAAAAACAGTGTTTTGGATGTAATAGAATTCAATGGACCCGCATCCAAAACGCAAGTACTGCAATTTTGCTGCGATTTTTTGTTTTACCTGTTTATAGCTGGTTGTTAAAGGAAATGTAAAAAAAAAAAATAGAGAAAAAACAGCGTGGGGTTCCACCCCCCAGGTCCATACCAGGCCCTTGGGTCTAGTATGGATTCAAAGGGGACCCCCCCAAAAAAAAGAAAAAAAATGGCGTGGGGGTCCCCCAGAATCCAAACCAGGCCCTTCAGGTCTGGTATGTATTTTAAGGGGAACCCTGCGCCAAAAAAATAAATAAATTAGTGTGGGGTTCCCTAAAATACACACCAGACCCTTTATCCGAGCACTCAACCTGGCAGGCCGCAGGGGAAGAGGGGGGGACGAGAGAGCGGCCCCCCTCCCTCCTGAACCGTAGCAGGCCGCGTGCCCTCAACATGGGAGGTTTGGTGCTTTGGGGCAGGGGGGGCGACCTGCGGCCCCCCCACCCTAAAGCACCCTGCCCCCATGTTGATGGGGACAAGGGCCTCTTCCCGACAACCCTGGCCGTTGGTTGTCGGGATCTGCGGGCGGGGGGCTTATCGGAATCCGGGAGCCCCCTTTCATCGGGTGGGATGCAGGTATCTGGGGTCCCCCTTATGTGAATGAGTATGGGGTACATCGTACCCCTACCCATTCACCTAGTGGCAAAAAAAGTCAATAAAAAAGACAACACAGGTTTGAAAAGTATTTTATTGGGCAGCTCCGGGGGTCTTCTTCCGACTTCGGGGGTCTTTCTGCCAGACGCCCCGCTATCTTCTGCCAGCTCTTTTGCTAGCGGGGGTCCCGGGCTTCCTCGCCGTCTTCTTCCAACTTCGGGGGTCTTTCTGCCGGGCGCCCCGCTATCTTCTGCCAGCTCTTTTGCTAGCGGGGGTCCCGGGTTTCCTCACCGTCTTCTTCCGACTTCGGGGGTCTCTTGTTCTGTTCTCCGGTTCTTCTTCCGCTCTCCGGTGTCTTCTCCACGATCTCCGGTTCTTTCTGCCTTCTGCCGGGCGCCCCGCTATCTTCTCGCAGCTCTTTTGCTAGCGGGGGCCGGTCTTCTTTGTCGCCTTCTTCCCTCTTCTCTTCGCCCGATGTTGCCTCGTCGCTGTCCACCGCCGCAATGCTCTGTCTGAGCAGCGGTGCCACTTTTATTGGCATGGGGCGTGGTCACCGGCTGATGCCACCACTGACCCCGCCCCCGTTTCACGTCACAGTCCCATCATTCCCCGGACTGTGACATCATACGGGGGGCGGGGTCAGCGGTGGCATCAGCCGGTGACCACGCCCCATGCCAATAAAAGTGGCACCACTGCTCAGACAGAGCATTGCGGCGGTGGACAGCGACGAGGCAACATCGGGCGAAGAGAAGAGGGAAGAAGGCGACGAAGAAGACCGGCCCCCGCTAGCAAAAGAGCTGCAAGAAGATAGTAGGGCGCCCGGCAGAAGGCAGAAAGAACCGGAGATCGTGGAGAAGACACCGGAGAGCGGGAGAAGAACCGGAGAACAGAACAAGAGACCCCCGAAGTCGGAAGAAGACGGCGAGGAAGCCCGGGACCCCCGCAAGCAAAAGAGCTGGCAGAAGATAGCGGGGCGCCCAGTAGAAAGACCCCCGAAGTCGGAAGAAGACGGCGAAGAAGCCCGGGACCCCCGCTAGCAAAAGAGCTGGCAGAAGATAGCGGGGCGCCCGGCAGAAAGACCCCCGAAGTCAAAAGAAAACCCCCGGAGCTGCCCAATAAAATACTTTTCAAACCTGTGTTGTCTTTTTTATTGACTTTTTTTGCCACCAGGTGAAAGGGTAGGGGTTTCGATGTACCCCATACTCATTCACATAGGGTGGGGGGCCGGCATCTGGGGGCCCCCCTTTTTAAAGGGGGCTCCCGGAGATTCCAAAAAGCCCTCCGCCCACAGACCCCGACAACCAACGGCCAGGGTTGTCGGGAAGAGGCCCTTGTCCCCATCAACATGGGGGCAAGGTGCTTTGGGGTGGGGGGGCCGCAGGTCGCCCCCCCTGCCCCGAAGCACCAGACCCCCCCATGTTGAGGGCATGCGGCCTGGTACGGTTCAGGAGGGAGGGGGGGCGCTCTCTCGTCCCCCCCTTTTCCCCTGCGGCCTGCCAGGTTGAGTGCTCGGATAAGGGTCTGGTTTGGATTTTGGGGGAACCCCCACGCCGTTTTTCGGCTTAGGGGGTTCACCTTAAAATCCAGACCAGACCTAAGGGCCTGGTATGCTCCTGGAGGGGAACCCATGCCGGTTTTTTCATAAAAATTTGTCCTGGAGTTCCCCTTCATGATTCATACCTAACATGGGACAGCGAGGCTGCCGAAGACCAGCGCGATCACATCGCGCTGGACACATTCTCGGCCCGCTAGTCGCCTCTAGGACACGACTTGAGCGGCTGCTTCACGCTCAGGTCGTGGCCAAGTCGCCTCGCAAAGTCGCGCTGTCCCTGTGTCAGCCGGCACACGAGTCGCCCCGTGAGTCGGATCCGCTTCATCCGACTTCCCGGGCGACCTCTATTCAAATCAATGGGCTCCCATAGGGAACCATTCATTTTCAATAGAGTGCCGCTGACATTTGAAATTTACTATAACAGTGCGCCGCTGGTTCCTGCGCCCAGTGAAGGAGTTATCCGGCGCACCAATTAAGATTAGAACCAGCGCAGCGCACTGTTATTAGTAAATCAGCTCCATTTTGTCTCAATGATATAATGCATCTTAAGCTAAAATTCACTCACCTTCCATTCGATTCCCATTCATTCAAAGAAAGAAGCATCACCACACAGCTATGTCCACATCACGGCATCCCAGAAAAACCCCGACTGCAGACGCCCTCAAAGGCTCTTTTATTAAAATCCCATCAGGAAGTGATGTCACAACATGTGACCTCCTCCATAGGAAGTGAGCTCACAGGGTGTGAGCTCCACCCAGCAGATGACCATATAAGGATATGTTAAATACAGCTAATACAATACAATACATGAATACAACAAAAAAAACAATCACAGATATGTATACATTCAAATAGACTAGCAGTGACGTGTACTGCTTCCAATGACGGGAACCATACGAAACCTATGGTTCAATGGGCCACAATTGTCGTATCGTTATGCTATAGTTCTCGTGGATGCAGATCTGTCCGCTCTGAGTCATTTAATGCCAACGCCAAGAAGTGGCCAGTCCCTTGGTGAGGCATAAAATAAACATCCCTAAAAGAGCAAACATCGCTGTGTCCATAGGAATATTTTCACGCCACCGGTCTTCCACCAACGTCTGTATGTGCGAATACTTCTCACATGAGCACATTACAGCAAAACCGACACTGGGGGACATCTGACAACATTCATTAATAACATTTTCCACAACGGTCCTCCCTTTTTTGTCATATGGTCCCACGTGTCCTACGATCAAACTTGATCTCCTTCTTACACCTGGAAATTAATCAGTCCTTACAAGTCCATAAAAAGGAAAACACGGCTTGACATGTAGACTCTGTTCTTCAGGAGCATGACTTATAAGGAGGACGTGACATGGTGAGCTGTAGTAATCGCCGATCCGTCTGTGATCCTCTGTGTCTTGTACGTGGGTCAGGCTTCGGGGCGTCTCATCAAGGAAGCTCTGGTCACGCGTCCAATCAGGCAACAGGAGCACTCATCACGACATAGAAAGAATAGAAATAAAAACGACATGAGTATATATATTCCTACTTCCTTTAATCACGATCCGCTGTAAAATAAAAATTTAATTCCCAGACCCTTAAAAGGACTCCCAACCTTCACTAGCTACAGCTCTGGCTTCAACAGTTACATGAACATCCCATCCTCAATGGATGAGAATTGTTCAATCGTATCATAAGCTCAAGCCCACTCACCTTGTACATGCAGGAAACCATGCCCAGACCTGGTCGGGGTTGGTGAACAATTCCCTTCTAGCTGTCCATGCCATTCTTAATTTCTCTCGCACCATCAGATCCTCACGATCGGCCGCGACATAAGATGCTGGGACAGTTTCACCAGCACGCATGAACCTCTTGCATTGGGGGATTTACCTTATAAGCTGCAGATCCGCATAAACACCAAACTAAAGTTCAAACACACTTGTGAGCTGCCTAGATACCCAAACTGACAAGAGGCAGAGCTATTAAAACTATAACCAATTTTACCCTCTAAAAATGTTTTGTTAAATTCCATTGACAAATGTCTGTTTGGAGTCTTCACTAGTTTGTCAAAACTCCTCATACCAATAATAACATCATAAATAGCATGTACCGCTGTCATCGCTGGGGTACTAAAACTCAGTGGAGACTCAGAACAGAGCCAGCAATTGGTCCTGTTCGCTTTCTTAGCTAGTCAGGAAATACACTTTAAAAAATAACTTGGGATGCTTTTCATCATTACCCTTGCTAAAATTTACTAAACAAACAAAAAAATATAAATAAACAAAGATACTACTCAATTCTTTGGTGTGGTTGAGCCGCTTCTTGCAGTGGCTGGCGTGGTCTCATCCCTCAAGCTTCTTTACAACGACCCAGTCACCTGGTTGGAAAGAATGTAAACCGGTTATTGTGTCAGGGTCCAGGAGGGACTCGTGAACCCTGTGGTAGACATTTTGAAGTTCATGTCACAGCGATCGCACCCACCCCATCAGCTGAGAATGTAAGTGACAGCTAATGAGGAAAGTACAACTCTGGTTTTGATTGACCTCCAAACAACCCTCATATGACAATAACCAAGACATCGGGACTGTGGTCACTGCCAGGGCTGGACTGGCCTACCGGGATATCGGGAGATTTCCCAGTAGGCCGCCCACGCTGGGGCCGATTTGAGTTGCGGCTGCAGTGCTCCCTGAGTCACCTCTAGCCTGCTCCTGTGTCTCACGGAGCTGTCTGGGTCTGTGTTCGGCGGCGGCGCTGTAACACAGTCCCACCCCCCTAGACCGGCTCCTGTGATAGTAGATAGAATTAGTATTCCGCCTATCACAGGAGCCGGTCTAGGGGGGCGGGACCGTGTTACAGCGCCGCAGAACACAGACCCAGCCAGCTCCGTGAGACACATAAGGAGATGCCTGCCTGTACAGTCCGTCCTGTGTGCCTGGATAGGAGAATCGACAGGGGGGGGGGCCGCATATAGAGGAAATGAGCTTTCTATATTCCTCCATGCAGCCGCTGAATGCTTGCAGGAGGGAGAGGAGGAGAATCAAGCATTCAGCGACTATCCTATACTTCTTTTGCTGGCCCCTCCCAGTGCTTCTCCTTGTGCTCCCTGGCTCCCCCCAGTGCTCTCCTCCCCCACCACCACACTCTCCAGCCCCCCCCCCACAGTTCTCTCCACCCCTGTTCTTTCTGTCCCCTCTGCTCTCCAGCTCTCCCCATCCTTCTCTAGCCACCATCCCAGTGCTCTCCACTCCCCCCAGTGCTCTCCATCCCTGTTCTTTCTCCCCCCAGTGCTCTCCAGCTCTCCCCATCACTCTTCAGCCCCCACTCCATCGCTCACCAGCCTCCCCAAGTGCTCTCTGCCCCCCCATGCTCTTTACCCCTGTTCTTTTTTGGCTCCCCCGTGCTCTCAAGCTCCCCCCAGTACTCTCCGCTCTCCACCCCTCTACTCTCCACTCCCCCTGCATTTTGCCCCCACCCATGTGCGCTCCAACCCCGCCAGTGCTGTCTGCTCCCCCCTGAATTTTGCCCCCACCCATATGCTCTCCAACCCCCCCAGTGCTCTTTGCCCCCCATAGTGCTCTCCAGCCCCCCGTGCTTTCCACCCCTGTTCTTTCTGGCCCCCACTGGTGCTCTCAAGCTCCCCTATTGCTCTCCACCCCCCAGTGCTCTCCACTCCCCCCTGCTCTTTGTACCCCCATAGTGCTCTCTAGCCCCCGTGCTCTCCACCCCTGTTCTTTCTGCCCCCCACAGTGCTCTCAAGCTCCCCCAGTACTCTTCGCCCCCACACAGTCTTAGCCCCCTCAGTGCTCTCCAGCCCCCCCCAGTGCTCTCAGCCTCCCGTGCTCTCCACCCCTGTTCTTTTTGGCTCCCCGTGCTCTCAAGTTCCCCCCCAGTGCTCTCTGCTCCCCACCCCTGTGATCTCCACTCCCCCCACCCATGTGCTCTCCAACCCCGCCAGTGCTCTCCGCTCCCCCTTCTCTCCAGCTCCCACCCAGTGCTCTCACTTCCCCAGGACCAGAGGACATGCTGACTGGGGCCAGAAATGAGGACGGCTGAAGGTGCAGGTGGCTAGGGACCACTCCATCTCACAGCAAACAGATCCTCTGGAAGGAGCACTGTCCCCATCCAAAACAAGAACAGACCCTGCCTGATGCTGGCCATCATGGATATCCTGCTGGCATGGAAGGTACTGTACCGAGCATCAACAACACACCTTCCCACATACAGGAACTGCAGACTGGGACATGGGGCACAGGAGGGGCTGCAATGATGGGCACAGTGAGGCTGTATTTGTGGGGGCAGTGAGGCTGCATTCATTGGCACAGTGAGACTGCATTCACGGGCACAGGTCACATTTGATGGGCACAGTGATGCTGCATTGATGGGCACAGTGAGGCTGCATTTGATTGGCACTGATGAGGCTGCATTTGATGGGCACTGGTGAGGCTGCATTGAGCTCTTGTATCATGTCTGCAGTCTCTGACCATCTCCTGTATCATGTCTGCAGTCTCTGAGGGAGTCTGGAGAGGAGTCAAGAGTGGGAGCACCGCCGGGATGGGGGTCATGGGAGAAGTCAGACGTGTGTGGACTGTGGAGAGAAAACTATAGGATAAAATCAGAGCCACAGAGCTGGAGCCAACTGACTGAGCCCTGCAAGGTGCACCTGAGAGGAAGTCAGTGACAGCTCCGCTAGGCCAGTCTGAAGGGAGGGGGTCACTGATGTAAGGGGGGAGTGAATCTAATAATGTAACGGGGCACTGATATAAAGGTTTCCCCCTTATATCAGTAACCCCCCCTTACCTTAGTGTATTCTTTCTGCGGACGGTGGTCCCCTCCCCACGTTCTGAGTTCCTGGGGTCCCCCTTGATGATTGACCACTTTTACCACTTCTTTTTTTTTTAAATCAAAAGGGTGTTTATTGAACAAATAGATAAACAACAACAATTTCCAATGTACAAGCATATAATCGACTCCGTCATCTGCTCATCATACAAATATACACAATTGCCTTTCATGTATCGGTTAAGCATGGTCTTCCATACACTACTCCAACCCCCCCCCCGACCCTTAACATGTCATACCAGGCTTACATACAGTACATATTTCAATATCCCTTACAAACATTGCAAAAGTCTGGTCATCACCAGCTCTTTTGGGCTTAGACCCGGTGTGTCCAGCCATCGTGACCATATCCGCTCAAACCTGCCTTGGCATCCCCTATGTTGGTAAATATATTTCTCCATAATGAGTGTATTCCCCATATGTGTAATCCACGAAGAGTGGGCGAGAGGTGCCGCTGACTTCCATCCCATTAAAATTAGCTTCCTAGCTTGGAACAGCGCTCTAGAGGCTGCCACCCTGATCAGTTCCTCAGGGATCACCACACCCAGCACCCCCAATATACAACACATGGGATCAAGAGGGATCTCAATTTGGAACACAGAGTTCAGTGTCCTCACCACCTCTCTCCAGTATCTATGCAGCTTTGGACACCGCCACAGAAGGTGTATAAGGTCCCCGTCGTGTTGCTGGCAACGGCAACACAGCGGGTCTGGAAGTCTACCCATTCTATGGAGTTTCACCGGAGTATAGTGTACTCTTAGCGTCAGGTACAGTTGGGAAACTTTTTGTGCCACGTTCAGGGAGCAAGTGGTTATGGATAGTAGAGCTTCTTCCCACTGGTCACCCGTAATCTGTCCAAGGTCCTGTTCCCACAAAGACCTTGCCCTACAAGGATACGCCCTCAAGTGTCCAGATAGTAACATCTGATAACATTGGGATATAATCCCCTTGGTCTCAGTGGCAGAGTACAGTACATGGAATACCGGAGTGGGCGACAAAGTCCACTCCCCCGCATTTCCCTGCGCCGCTACTGCGTGCCGGAGCTGGAGGTACAAGAACCACATACTTGCTGGCAATTGAAAGTTGGTTTGTAGTTCAGAGAAGGAAAGCAGCCTACCATTTTCAAATATGTGTGATAGCATGGTCACACCACGGGCACCCCATTGGGGCCCGTGATGTAACTTAGCCAGCTCAACATAGGAGCGGTTGCCCCAAATTGGGCTAAATTCTGTGAACCCCCGCACCCCCTGGAGTTGCCTACCCTTGTTCCATATCTTTTGTGTTAAAGCCAGAGTTGGGGTCTGCTTATTGGACCTCAGAAACATCTGTGCCTCCAGGCCCAGGGGAATGGTCTCAGCTCCTGAAGCAAACAGCATCAGCTGTGCCGCCGAGCCCGCCGGATCCCGAGCCATAGAGCCCACCAAATGCTGCAGCTGGGCAGCCACATAATACAGCCAAGGGTTGGGGACCGCCAACCCTCCGCTATCCTTAGAGCGCTGTAACTGCTCCAGCCTAATTCTGGGGGTCCTAACATTCCACAACAACCTCCGGAAGAGTGTGTTCACGACTCTGAAAACTTTCAGGTGTATGACCACCGGTGAGTTGTGTAGGAAGTATAGTAATTGGGGCATCAGAATCATTTTGATTAGGTTGGCCCTACCTGCCAGGGACATTTTAAGGTTATTCCAGGTGTTGATCTTATCTCGAAAACGGGACAGCAAGGGGTACACATTCAGAGAGCAGTATTCCGATATCTTGGGTGAAATCTGCACACCCAAGTACTTGAAGCCAGTAACCACCGGAATGGGACAAGAGGTCGGGAGGTCCACCTCCCGGTCTTCATCCAGCATCATCAGGGCAGACTTAGACCAGTTTATGGTCAGACCTGAAAAGTGACCAAACTGCGTTATTATGGACATAACCCCTGGCACTGATAGACTGGGATCTTCCAAAAAGAGTAACATGTCATCCGCATATAACATAATTTTTTCATGTATAGTGCCGTACCTAAATCCACATATCTGTTCACTTGACCTCACAAGGGCTGCCAGTGGTTCTATAGCGATCGCAAAGAGCAGGGGGGACAGCGGGCAACCCTGTCGCGTTCCCCTGCCCAGAGCAAAAGCCGGAGACATTTTGTCTGCCATCTTAATGGTCGCCTGCGGGGCCGCATAAAGTAACCTAACCCACGCCACAAACTGAGTCCCAAAGCCAAACTTGTCTAGCACTCCCCACAGGTACCTCCAGCTTACACTATCAAATGCTTTATTGGCATCAAGGGACAAAAGTGCCCTACGACCCCCACTCTCTGCTTGAATTTGCATATTCAGGTACAGTCTCCTAAGGTTAGTAGCAGTGGATTTTTGAGGCATAAAGCCAGCCTGATCTTGGTGAATAATGGAGGAAACTATCCCATTGACCCGAAGCGCCAGGACCTTAGCGAGTATCTTCACGTCGCTCTGGAGCAATGAGATAGGCCTATAGGATCCCGGGTCCACCGGGTCCTTCCCCGGCTTCAGTAAGAGTATCACATTTGCTCTAGTCATAGAATCAGGGAGACTACCTACCTCCAACGAGGCATTAAAGACTTTCAATAATTCTGGCAGTAATTGCTCACCGTATTGAGTGAACACTTCCATCGGTAAGCCATCCTCACCAGGCGCCTTGCATGTGGGGAAAGAGCAGGCCGCCGCCTGCAGTTCCTCTATAGTAATCGGGGCATCTAGTTGTTTCCTCGCCTCAACAGACAGCGAGGGCAGATCAATGTGGGACATGTAGGTAGCCAATTCGTCATCCGAGTAGGTCTCCCTCGCCCCATAGAGGTCCATATAGAAGGAAGCCAGCTCGGATATAATGGCATCGGGGGAACTAACCAGTTTTCCACTAGAAGCGCGAATGGCACCTATAACCGGGGACTGTTGTTGGGATCGTGCAATTTTTGCCAGAAGGCGACCTGTCTTCTCCCCCTCATCGTAGAATGCCAATTTCGTAAAGAACCGCTTGCGCTCTGCGGTGGAGGATCTCAGCCGGTCCAGAGAATCCTGGGCCGACATCCATGCCTCCCTTGCAGAGTCAGTAGGGCTAGTCACATATGCCAGTTCCAGCTGTCTCACCTGGTCTCCCACCCACTCCAACAATGCCTAAGAATTATGTTTAACAATTTGAATTTCATGAATGAACACCCCCCTAATGTAGGCTTTAAAGGTTTCCCACTTCTGCAAGCTACTAGTGTGTCTTTGGTGCGTCCAAAAAAAGTCCTGTATCTGAGAGACTATTCTTTCTTGCGAGGTGAACAGTTTAAGCCAAAAAGCATTAAGCTTCCACGGTGCCCTAGGCATCGAGCTGGGCGGCTGGGTATTTAACCATAGAGCCAATGGGGAGTGATCTGACACTCCCCGTGGGAAATATTCCACTTTAGAGGTGCTGCTCACCAGGTTCGGGGTACCCACACAGAGGTCAATCCGGGAGAGCGACCCATGAGTTTTGGAAAAGCATGAGAATTGTTTACTATCAGGGTTACGTATACGCCATATGTCTGTCTACCCCACCTCCGCCAGCAGCCGGCTGAGGGCAGTACCCCGGCCTCCCCCAGGGGGTGCTATTGGCGGGTGTCTATCCAATCTGGGATCTAAATAACAGTTAAAATCTCCCATAATCAGGACCGGAGTGTCAGGTTTAGTAGCCAGGTAAGACAGCAGCAACTGCAACACCTCCCGCGAAAATGGGGGGGAATATACACAAAAGCCAAGATCATTGTTACCATGTATAACTTACAGTACAGGAACACAAATCTACCAGATATATCAATTAGGGAGTCCAGCTCCTGGTAGGCCAATGCCTTGTGTATCAGTACACTCACTCTGCGTGAAAAAGCAGAGTAGGTGGAATGATAGGCCTTTCCCACCCATGCATATTGTAAAAACCCAGTTGTATCCCTCTGCAGGTGAGTCTCTTGTAGGCCAATTATAGCCGGATGGAACTTTCTCCTTTTCAGGGGATCATTCACCCCTCGGATATTCCACGACACTATAGGTGTAGCAGACATGTTATGTATACAGTTAGCCATTTGCGTGTACAAGGGGGCCTCTCAGGCCAAGAAGGTAGCTTCATGCACCACCAGCATCTGGTCGGTGGGCAGTCCGGAGCAGCCATGAAGGATTTCAATACATGAACAGCAGTCTTAAAGGAATCCGCACATTGGAAAAACTTTGAAAAAATGAAGTGTAGCATCTTGCGCAACTGCGCACCAAGGAGTACAGGGAAACAGATACTTTGGCAGCACGCCACCCATGGCCCGCATCCCCACACGGGGACAGAACAGATACCTTTCATATTCTGTGAGGCATGGGAAGTATGCGTCCAGCCTGTGCCAACCGGGCACCGAGGCCGGAACCAAGTCATCCAAAACAGAAGGCCCCATACAAAAGATGTAAATAGTCTCATAACTCCCGTATTCTGGGACTTAAACTGATAGGGCACCGAAAAGGACTGAAACAGAGTCCCAACAGGGAACAAAAGAAAAATGGTTTTCTTACGTGGTGGAAATCCACTCGCTGAGCTATGGAATCAGGTATAGGCCTTCATTTAGCCAAATGAAAGCTGCAGAAGGGAGAATGGGCACCCTTCATGCCCGATGCGTGTGCCCATCCTGCGACATCAACCTTCTCCCTCTTCACGACCCCGGCGGCGTAGGGCCTGTTCATTATGGTCTAGCCACCCTGCTGCGTCCTGTGCGGACTCAAAAAAGTGGGTCTGATCTCTGGCTGTTATGCGGAGCTTTGCAGGGAATAGCATAGCGTAGGGAAGCTGCAGCTTTTGTAGACGTTTTTTGACCTCAGCAAACTTAGAATGTTTGCGCTGTACTTCTGCCGAGAAGTCAGGATAAAAGGATACTTTGGCACCGTTGTGATGCACTGCTCCCCTCTCCCTTGCAAGTCGCAGCACCACCTCACGGTCTCTATAGTTCAGGAGCCTTGCTAGCATCGCTCTCGGGGGGTTGCCTGGCGGGAGGGGACGTGGCGGCACCCTGTGTGCCCGCTCAATCGCGTATAAGGTGGAGAATGCTTCCTTGCCGAACACTTCTTGCAGCCATCCTTCAATATATGTCGTGGGGTCCCTGCCCTCCACTTTCTCAGGAAGCCCCACTATGCGGATGTTATTGCGTCTGATGCGATTTTCGATGTCGTCTGTCTTATCATATGCCTGGCGGGCATGCTGAGCTGCTACTCGCACCTCTCTAGTCACATGTGGCATCTGATCTTCAATGTCACTCACTCTGCCCTCCACAGCGGTGGTTCTCTCCCTAATTTTCTGGATATCATGGCGGAGGAGTGACACCTTCTCTTCCAGCCCCCCGAATCGCTCCTTCAATGCATTTATAGAGGCAGTGCATCCATGGACAGCATGCAGTATTTCACTGAGTGTGGGCTGTGGGCTGTCCTCTGATTGTGCATCAACTAATGCTGGCATGGGATCAGGGACTGACTCCATAATGTCAGGGTCATCCATCCTATCTGGGCTGTCCCTGTCTGTCTGCTCCATGGGCTCTGCATGTTGCTGTACCCTGACCTGCAAGGAGTCTGTGGGGCCTGCCAGCTTCTGTGCATAGTAGAGCATGTCTCTGGCCTGGTCTTTAGGCTTTGGGGGTTTTGCAAACTTACCCCCCAGCTCTGTCTTCTTGTCCTGGCCTCGTGGTGTCCTCTGTGGCTGAGATGACCAGGCGCCATCTTGCGAATCCTGGCAGGCCGCAGCCGCGGCATCTCCGCGATTTCCGCGGGTCATCATACCCGGTTTTTGGTCGGTTATTAATCCGGGAGTGTCCTGGTATCAGCGGGCACCGGATCGAGGCACAAACGGGCGTTAATAGCGGCGAGGGAAGGATCGGTACAGGATGATCAGCGGGAGCTCCGTGGAACACTTCTGCTCACATGCCTCGTCAGGCCACGCCCCCACTTTTACCACTTCTAACTGGAATTTGCTTTTATTTATATAAAGCCCTATGTGATTTCATATCTGTCTTAACTTATATATAATACACTCTTCAAATGTGCTTTAAAATGTATGGTTTTCCCTTTCATGAACAAGAAAATAATGACGTTATGCTGTTGCACTGGTATAATAATGTTATGGGGCTGGTATGACATTTTTTCCAGGGCTGGATTTTATTCCCAGTCCGGCCCTGGTCACTGCATAACCTGTGCGTGGTTTACAATACCTGGAACCATTGACAAAAGGTTCTTAGCATCTGGGATGGGAACCTACTTCACCAGACTACTGCTTGCCGATTCAAATTCTATCAAAGAAAGACAGTCTTGGCACAAACTTGGTTAGAATTACAGAGGTTAATGTTATGTAGCACCCCTTTACTTTTCAGGGGTGTTATGCGCCTAAATTTAGGGGTTGGTCTGAGCTGGTAGTCAGGCTTGGGCCGCTGTTATTGTTAGGTATTTGCTTCTGCCTATGTGATGCTGCCTGGTGTATGGTTCCCTGTGGCCTGTAGGTGGCACTGCCATATCAGGTCAGGGTTGAGCCATGGGTGGCATTACTGCGCCTTAGGGTGTCCTCTCTCGGCAGCGGTACAGTGAGCATGGTCGGCCTGCTGTGCATGCCGGGAGAGGGTACATAAGGGGCAGACGTGTTGGAGTGGAGTAGCCGGAGGGGTGAGCCCCTCGGGGGTGCGATGACTGGCCGAGGAGTCTCGGGCACCTTTGGCCCGAGGCTGCAGCATTCCAGGTAGGCCCAGTACCTTTAACTGGGTCTACAATTCGCCCAATTGGAGTCCCAGTGTGCCCAGGTGAGGGCACCCGCTCTGACCGTGAGGAAGCCAGGGGAGGATCGGTCCCACAGAGGAGATGAGTGATGGAAGATTGCTGTCTCGGGAGAGGCCTGGTGACCTGTCAGAGGGAAGGATTCTTTACTCCGGAAAGCTAACCTGTAGAGTGCCCTTTGGCATTGTCCTGTTCTTTCAATTCTACAGAGGTTAGAGGATCTCCTTGACCCGGTCCCTGGAGGGGATAGAGTGACAGAACTGTTCGAGCTCCACACCGGCTGCTAGGACTGTGAGAGAGGACTATCTGGGTGAGCTAAGCCCACTCGGGATCGGGTGGCGACAAAGTTACTAGTTGTGCCTGGATCTAATCCCTCACACTTATTCTTTCTTTCATCCATCTGTCTCTGTCTACTACGCAGCAAATAGAAAATAAACTCTCTGTTGGAGTTAAAGTGTTTCTGGACATTGGCTTCTTTGGGGGAAGAAATAAAGACTTGTCCCCATACTCTAGGGAGGAGAACCAGTGGAGGAAGGTAACTCGCTGCAGGACCCAAAATTTGTGAACACCGCTTAACCTCAGGAGGGTACAGGCTTATTGCACGGTGTGCCTTGACTTGCAAGTGAGCCAGGCAGGAAAAAGGTCTGTGTGCTACAGTTATTTGCTTGAAAAAAACTGTCATGACTAGTGTAGTCCAGATAACCCCACCTTTACCTATGACCTTTAACATCACTTATCCCTGCTAAACCTCTATTAATGAAGAGACACACAGGTTTTGGAGTATAAATGGCCATAACAGCCTATTTATTCAAAAAATTCAATAATTAATTTATTAAATAATAATTTCCAATACTTTTAACTTAACATTTAACCAAACAACTTCTTTAACACCAGCCTGTTGTCTTTGACAGCAACCCTGCTAAACTTTTTACCACCACTGCACTGCGGTAGCTTTTTACTGTACCAGGCCTCCAACCGTATAACCAGCTCGGAGACAACCACTGTTTTCCACAGTGCAACCATAACCGTATTCCAGCAGACACCGTTCCACTGGAATAACCCCAGAGGGGCCCATACCACAGATGAGCCCCCCACCACTTCCATCACATCTGTTATCTGCCACCATCAAAGACCAAGGACACCGCCACAGCCCGCAAGGATAACACCTTACCCTTAAGGGCCCCTCCACACCCGCAGGGCCCGCTGAATCCCGTCCTGGAGACCCAGCGCCCACAGATCTATACCCACCTCGGATAGGTGAACACCATCTCCTCGGAGGTACATACCCACATTAATCTCCAAATCTGTGTGCCTAATGACCAAACCCCCGTTTCTCACCACAAATCTACCCACCACCTTGTTTACTTTGACCCTGGCCTTGTTGAGCCTATCTACCGCCCTTGCCATGCGCCAGGTTGTCCGTGCAATAATGTCGGACCAAACCAGCAACATGGCCGGAAAAGCCGAGCGGAGTGTCAAGAAATCCGCCTTAACGGCCGCAATAAGTTCCCCAATCGGTCTAACACCTAAATCATTCCCTCCCACATGAAGCACCAAAATGTCTGGAGGTCTATCGAGTCGAGCATAGTGCTGCACTTCAAGCAGCACCCTGCCCCACCCCATCCCTGGTACACCCATCCACCTAATCCTAGCCTCCCCCCGAGGGATGCCCAGCTGCCTACCATCTGGCCTCATATCCGCTCTCCTGGCCCCCCAATAAACATAGGAATGTCCTAAAATAGCTGCCCCGATGCGGAAGGAGTGCGAGGCAAAACTTTTGTCATTGAACCCCGCTGCGCGCAAACATTTTCTGAACATCGCTGTGAATTGGAACCTCGAAACAAAAAACCCATCCTTATGTACCAGTAACGGCCCCCCCACCGACGGGCGTACCCCCAAGAACTCCTTCACCACTCCCACTGGGCAAACCCCCGAACCCGGTAAAGAATATAGCACCACACTAACCCCTTTTTCTAGCTGGTCTGTTTTTGACCGGCGCAACCTAAAAACTACCTTCTCCCCGTCAATCTTAACATCCCCCATCATCATGCCCCCCGCCCTTGCCTTAGCTGGGCTCACCAGTTCACCTACCCGAAATGCCCCAAAAAACGCCATTACAAAAGACGTGCGAAACAGAACCACCTCATACCCCGAATA
The DNA here is from genome assembly GCA_029206835.1 of Rana muscosa. NCBI lineage: Eukaryota > Metazoa > Chordata > Amphibia > Anura > Ranidae > Rana > Rana muscosa. The sequence goes on from CM055128.1 coordinate 184,267,106, forward strand.
ACACACTGAATCCAGAGTCCCACAAATATCCTGCAAGACCGAGAAGGAAACCGCCTACGGGTATCCTTGCTGGAGTGGCACTTGCGGTAACCCTTCACCGCCTGCTTCACCCAAAAACCCTTTGTGTGATCCGTCCCGCCCTGCAATTTGAACAAAAATGCTAAACCCACCAACTTTTTATCGATGGCCGAAACTGACCCACCTTTTTCCATATGCCTGGCAACAAAATACAGTACCAACCAACCCATCTCAGCCTCCCCCAGCTCAGCATCAGCTAGCTGTGTGAACTCCGACTATTCCTCCCAGACCTTGGCGTACGCCGCCCATGTCGGTCCACTCACTGACTTCCTGATCCACTCCGCTGCGACTCCAAAGCAATGTCCCACATCCACCCCGGGCAAGGAACCCCGACTGAAACTGAGACAAAGTGTCAGCAAGCCTGTTGTCAACCCCTGGAATGTGCACTGCATACAAAAAGATGTTTAACTGTAGACAGCGTAAAACCAGGCGGCACAGCAACCGAACCACCGGCATGGAAGATGCGGAAATGCGGTTGATGACTTGGACCACCCCCATGTTGTCACAATTCAGCCGGATCTTCAAATTCCTACAGGAGTCCCTCCACAGCTCCCACGCCAGTACCACCGGAAACAGTTCCAGTAATACCAGGTTTTTAACAAAACCAGCCTCAATCCAGGAGCTGGGCCATGCTCCGGTGCACCAACTACCTTGGAAGAAAGTCCCAAAACCTGTGGACCCTGCCGTGTCCGTGACCAAGTCCAAGTCAAAGTTACTCACCGGGCCCTCCATCCAAACCGAACGTCCATTATATTCCTCCAGAAACGTGTGCCACACCTGCAAGTCCTCTTTCAGCGGACTAGATAGTCTAATGAAATGGGTCGGGACACTCACCCCCCGACGTAGCAGCCGACAGCAGAACACCCTGCCCATGGGAATGATTCTACAGGCAAAGTTCAATTTACCCAAAAGGGACTGTAGGGCTCTAAGCTGGACCTTGCTGCGACCCAACATCCCCCTAATTTCCTCCCGCAGATTCACCACCTTGTCCCCGGGCAACCTGCATTCCATCGCCATGGAATCTATCACTATCCCCAAGAAACTCAGCTCTGTTGATGGGCCCTCGGTCTTGTCCGCTGCCAAAGGCACTCCGAACCGTCCCGCAATGTGCTGCAACGTAGCCAGCAGAATCGCACACACACTAGAGGAAGGAGGGCCCACACACAGAAAATCATCCAAATAATGGATGACCGAATCCCAACCTGACACATCCCACACCACCCATTCCAAAAAGGAACTAAATGCCTCAAACATGGCGCACGAAATAGAACAACCCATGGGCAAACACTTATCCACATAAAATTCTTTCTGCCAACAGCACCCCAGCAGCCGAAAGCTGTCTGGGTGTACTGGCAAGAGGCGGAAAGCAGATTCAATGTCAGATTTTGCCATGAGCGCCCCCCGACCACAACGCCTGACCCAACGCACAGCGGTGTCAAATGATGCGTAGGACACTGTACATGCTTCGGGATCAATGGCATCATTCACCGACCCCCCTTTCGGAAAGGAAAGGTGATGAATGAGGCAGAATTTTCCGGGTTCCTTCTTGGGCACCACCCCCAGAGGAGAGACCACCAACTCCTGCAGCGGCTTGTCTTTAAATGGACCCCCCATGCCCCCCAGCTCTACTTCCTTGGCCAATTTTTCAGCAACCACCTCCGGGTGTTCCAACGCCGACCGTAAATTCCTCGCCAGAGGAGGCACCTCCGTCAAAGAACACGGTATCACAAAACCCTCGGAAAACCCAGAGGCCAACAACCTGGCTGCCGCCCTGTCTGGATACCTATCTAGGAAAGGCTGCATTCTTACCCCCATCACTGGCATCCTCCCTCTTGTTTGAAGGCTCCCCGGGACACTCTTCCCTTTTTTGAAACAACGGGCCAAGGGGTGACCCCCCCGCACCCGGAGCACTCGTGCTTGAAGCGACAAGCTCCCCCAAACTTACACGTGCCCTTGTTAAATTGCCAGCACACCCCCCATTTCTTTCCGGCCGGCAGTCCAGAGGTGGATGTCCCCCCAGCCCCCCCTGAAGAAACTGACTCGGTGCCCGTGGAGACAACATAAGCCGCATCCACAGACTGATGTCTTTGTGGTCCCACCTAAGAGCCGGACGGACCGCCCGCCGTTGACGGAACTGTTCGTCATACCGCAGCCAACCCGTACCCCCATACACTCTATGAGCCTCCCCGATAGCATCCATATAGCAGAAAAGCGCAGAACCATTATAGCAAATACCTGCAGCCAGTTGCTAAATGTCCGGGGAATAAGTCTGTACATCCTATTCTCCTCCTCTTCCTTTTTGGAATCGTCGGGTTTAACCCTATCCAAATTGAATTTGTCTAACGGAAGCAAGGAAAAAATTTCTACATACTCACCCCTTCCGATCTTCTCACGCACCTCCTGTTTCAAATGCGCCCCCAACGGCCCCTCATAGCACACATAAACCTCACCCCTGGCCGCATCAGCAATTCGGACAATATCTGCTCTGCTAGGAGCCGGCTGCTCCCTGCTTTGTCCCCCGACGTTCCGCTAACACCTGCCCCAGCAGTGAGGGGGTCGACCACCACCACTGAGGGGGTATCTGCCACCCCGGATCCCACCCCCACCCATGGCCCAGCCTGAGGGGGCACACTAGGACCCCCCGCAAAATGTTGTAACAAGTCCCTCAAACCCCCTAATAAATCCTGAATGCCACCCGTTGTACCCGGGGTGGCAGGCAACGTGCCCGTCCCCCCAGGGGCACCCGGGGGTGTAACAGCATGAGACACAGTGACCCCCAAACCCCCACCCCCAACAATTTACACAATGCAGCAGACAAATCATTGGAAGAACTCAGAATAGACTTACCAGGCTGACTGGGCTCATTCCCCACAGCCGTCGCGGGCACCTCCACCGACGGCGAGACCTCCCGGCGATCCCCCTCATCCGCCTCAGACGCCTCACCCTCCGATCGTTCTTCATCGGCCGGCATCATCGGTGACAGCAGCCCTCCAGGCGAAGTCGGCCTGGCGGCCGTGGATCCCGGCCCGGTGCCGGATCGACCTCTCGGTTGTGACCTGGCCGTCGCTGCTGCAGAGCCCGTGCCTCCTCGAGCTGGACCCCTAGCCGGTCCCACAGCCCGTCCGACCTCCTGCCCTGTGGTTCCAGGCCTTCCCACCGCCACCGAGCCAGCGGCCGCGTTCCTAAAACTTTTCCCGTTCCTAAAAAAATACAACAGCCACGATGCTTTGGAGGATCGCCGCGGTAAGTTCGAACATATTCACGTTACTACATACAAACATTCCGATACAAATGTGGGGGAGATACTTCAGTTTCCAAAACCAAAAATTAAAAAACAAAAACAGCCAGAATTCTACCTTCACTCTTTCAGCAATAGAAAATAAAAACAATGGGAAAAACATGAGAGCAGCTTGAAAACTTTGCATGGACCAGCCATACAAAGTTCAAACAAACGGGCATGAGAGTTTTAACCATAGTTCCTCCTCTGAGAATCACAAAAACGTGTACTACACCTCCATCAACACTCATCATTACAGATTTCTGAAGCCGCAGCTGAACTACATCCACTCCAGAGGGATACCCATAATAGTATCCTTGGACCACCTATGTTAATTTTTTGGGGGTTCAAAGGCCTTTGCCCCAAAACTAGGCGTCGTGCACCGTGTAACCGTCTGACTGTAGGAAGCCTCCATTCCTTCCCTTTTCACAGACCTCCTTGTGTCCATGGCGATTCGAATCGGCTTATCGTCTTAAACCCTGCATCCAGGGGAAACCATTGCACCCATTTCAGGGAGCACCGCCCAGTGTCTTCTTCTACGGTGGAGTGACGGACTACAACCACTATCTGGTCAAGTCCTCCAACTAGAAACCCTAACCGAGGCGTTATCACCCCGCGAATTAGGCCTCTACCCCTCACAGTGTATGCATACACAAGCGTTTTTCGCTATACACCCATACATTTCAGAATACAACTTCACAAAACTGGAACAAAATATAAAACACTTTTAAACGCCAAAATGTTTTCCATTTTCCTTCCAAGCGCAAATCTCATTGCTCACCTTTCAGAAGACCCCAAGCTCCTCCCACCAACTTCCTGCTGATACATAAATGCTGAAAATAACTTTCTGTGGCATGCTCAGCTCTAAAAAAAAAAAACTGGTTTATTTACATATCAACGTACAGGAAGAGGGAGGAGGAAGAGGGAGGGGGCTAGCCCCATCATCTTGTCTATTAAGACACCAAAAAAAATCCATGGCTAAACATCATATATATTTCAACAATTTAAAAAAACCTTTGTCACGGAAATGATGGAACAAACCCCCCTTTTGCAAATGGGAGGGAATCCCCCCTTTCCCAAACATCCCCTGGAAGTCAAACCACAAGTTTTGAGACTCAAATACAAACTCCTGCCAAAAGATGGCTATACAGTACAAGCTTCAAAAACAATGAATTGCCTTCTGGAAAACTCCCAAATATTTAAACATAAAAACACACACCACTGTACAAAAACTCAGTTAAAGTTAGTCTTAAGCCTCATACACACGGTCGGACTTCCATCTGACTTTTCCGTGGATTTTTGTCCGAACGGAGTTGGCCGGGCACACCCATAGCATACACACCACAGGACTTTTCTGCAAACTTTCCCAAAACTTTTTGCAACATCACATGGTTTTTCTGCTCTTTTCTGCTCTTTACCGCCACCCTTTGGTCAACTTCTGCTATTGTTGGTTGATTTTAACATTAGTTGTTTTGTCCATCGGACAAAAGTCCTATGGTTTTCTGTACACACAGTAGGACTTTGCTCCATCGGACTTTTGTTGGGCAAAAGTTTGTCCGTTTGCAGACCCAACTTTTGTCCGATGAAAACAAAACCAAACGAAAAAAAGTTTGTCCGATGGAGCGTACACACGGTCGGATTGTTGGTCCAACTTGCTTAAAACAAAGTTTGTTGGGCAAAAGTCCGACCGTGTGTACGGGGCTTAACAATCTATCAAAATTCAGTGTAAGGTAGGGATTTCACTTAAAACCAAAATCCAATACAAAAACCGCCGCTCATATACGGCAAAGTCAGCTAAACCTGCAATAGCTTACATTCACTTAAACAAAAACAGAGAAATCCCCATCCCAACACCATCTGCCTGGAGTTTGCATGTTCTCCCTTTGCCTGCGTTGGTTTCTCCCGGGCACACCGGTTTCCTCCCACACTCCAAAGACATGCTGGTAGGTCAACCAGATCCTGTCCATAAAATGGGCCCCAGCATGTGCATTTGTCCGCAAGCGCGTTGGGACCCTTCGGGGCAAGACCGCGCTATATCAAGATACCACTCTACTCAACTCAAGAGGCGATGTTTAGAAAAACAAATTTAAACCAGCAAATTTAACATTAAACAAAACAGCCTCTCAGTATGTCATCCCGGTGTCTCACCACTCTGGGACGACCCACAGGCCAAACTGTAAACGCCAACAAGGACTGCACCTCCAAATCACCTTTTTAAAACAGGACAGACCGTACTACACACACACAAAGGAAAACAAAAATGGCGTCCACCAGATTCCAACACAGAAAAGGCCGCACTATTCAATTGGCAACAAACATCGAAATCTGCCCCAAAATCTGCGAAATTCCACCAACAAGATAGCCGACGAATGCCACAGCACGGTCACATGGTATCACACCCAAAGGAAAGGTGGCTGCACCTTCCCCTATAGGATGACCCACAGGCTAAAGAGAAACTGCGTCTATCAAGATGGCCGACAAGCAAGGCCGAAACAAAATGGTGGATGAAATCTGGACCACCGCAAGATGGCCGACATGCCGCATGGACAACAACAAAAGCCGGGCCACAACAAAATGGCGCCATTAACACATGCAATTGTTCCCGCCAAAATAAGGATCTCTTCACTAGAAAATCAAAAATGTTTTTCTCCACAAAGACAGACTACACAATTGAGATTTACACTCAACCATAGACACACACTTTAGGCTACTTCAACTTGGACCCTTTGGCCAACTAAACAGCACATTCAAGAAATGTTAGTTACATGCGCAACATTAAAAACAACAACACTCTTTTCTCAACGTTCATATACTCTGAATTAGTCACCACACACCGAATAATATTGCTTGTATGCTTTCTAAGAACATCAGATTATCATCTCTCAGGGCGTAGCCCCTCCAACACAAAACCCCTGCATGCTATTGTTTACAGAGAGTAACCAACTTTCACCATTGTAAATGATAGCCATGCTGGCTGCCCCACCCCCACTAAACCTCATGGTGCACAGGAACAAGACTTTGAGAAATACAAACAGCTCAAGCTGTACACATACTGTATACTGCAGGCTGCACTAAATCCCACATCTATACCTACATTTCATACACAATGTACAGTTTCCATATGCATCATAAACTTGTAGTCAAAAGATACACAGAGACCCACCAACAACACTGGTCTCCTCTGCCCCCATTCAAGCACATGGCTCAATGCAGCGGCCATCTTTAACAATGCAGCAGCAATGACTTGGTGCCTAAGCTGCTCAATGCATTGCACAAAGGTCACTTTACCAAACAGCCATCTCTACACAAGTTCAATCTCACTCATGGGGACACGTGTCCTGCATCAGACAAACAATCCAATCACACACAGTGTCAGGACCTGGGCTTGAACCTGGGATCTCGTCCGTGTCTGGCATTTACTCTTCCCACTGAGCTATCTGGGATGCTGGACAGCTCCTTGCCTGATCTGCTGGACAAACCTATCTGATCCAATGGACAACCCTGCCTTGAGTCTTGATTACCGATGAACCTTGAACTCCTTGCTCCTCCCATGAACTTCCTATATAAGCCTTGTCTCAGCACTTCCTCTTTGCCAGGTTATTGTGCCTTCCCTGCCAGTGCCTTGCTGTTGGTTTTCCTGTTGCCATCTGTACCTACAACCACTCGTGATTGACCTTTGGCTTGTTCCTGGACTTCTCTACTGCCTGATCCCAATCTGCAACTACCCGTGTTTGACCCTCGGCCTGTTCTTTGACCACGTTGCTGTTTCATCCTTGTCTGTTTATCCGCTATTGGACCCCGGCTTGCTCACACCCTGGTGGGGCAAACTTGAGGACTGCGACCTGGTACTAGCTTGCAGCCAAATCCATCTCCACCACCCGGAGCTCTGGGGAAAACCAGCTAGTACTTAGACTCCGCACCTCAGGTGAGCCTGTGTCATCTACCAGAAGTGACTGCCTGTATGCCTGTCCTGCCACTGCTATTGCAATTGGTCTTCAAGCCTGACGCCTGATCATGACACACAGCCTCCATACAGCCCGCAGCTTCCCAACACAAACATCCAGGCACACCCAGGCACACGCAGGCATACCCACACAGGCACACACACACAGGCACACACGATCGAATTCACAGGCATACGATCAAACTCCCAACAAAATCACACACACACATACGATCTCTTCCAGCCAGCATTATTTCAAAAAGACGAAACATGTGTTCTTTTACAAAGCATAGCCTCCCCACGCATCATATCGTGCATCCATACTCCCCCTCTGCTGATCTGATGCTCAAAGAGGCCGTAATTAGTCCTACCATTGTCCCGCCATCCTGTCATAGAAATTTGGCTGTACGCAGAGCACACATCCAGATATCGTGTCTAATAGTAACACATTTCGTCTCAATGATATAATGCATCTTAAGCTAAAATTCACTCACCTTCCATTCAATTCCCATTCATTCAAAGAAAGAAGCATCACCACACAGCTATGTCCTCATCACGGCATCCCAGAAAAACCCTGACTGCCGACGCCCTCAAAGGCTCTTTTATTAAAATCCCAGCAGGAAGTGATGTCACAACATGTGACCTCCTCCATAGGAAGTGAGCTCACAGGGTGTGAGCTCCACCCAGCAGATGACCATATAAGGATATGTTAAATACAGCTAATACAATACAATACATGAATACAACAAAAGAACCAATCACAGACATGTATACATTCAAATAGACTAGCAGTGACGTGCACTGCTTCCAATGACAGGAACCATATGAAAACTATGGTTCAATGGGCCACAATTGTCGTATCGTTATGCTATAGTTCTCGTGGACACAGATCTGTCCGCTCGGAGTCATTTAATGCCAACGCCAAGAAGTGGCCAGTCCCTTGGTGAGGCATAAAACAAACATCCCTAAAAGAGCAAACATCGCTGTGTCCACAGGAAGATTTTCAGGAGCTACAGTAGGCGGCGGAAAGCCTATCCAAGGGGAAGGCGCTAAGATGTTGGTCTCAATCAACGGTGAACAATGTGCATCCGCTCTAGAGGAGGAAGACAAGATGGCACTGGGAGAACATGTGTTCTGCCCCTTCTCCAATTTCTGCAGCTTCAGGTCCCGTGGCATTTCCCCTTGCCCGTTGCCAACAAACAAAGCACAGAGGGATCCAGAATAGACGAGGAGGCTCTTGCTGTTACTAAGCCACAGAATAGCATCCTCCAAACTGGAGAAAGGAGCGGATGTACACAGAGCTCTCAGTCTGCCCATCTGTCCCTTCTCACAACTTGTATCGATTTTTCGAGTGTTACAATAAATACAGCTTTAATGGAATTTCTGATGAGCTGTAGAAAGTAAAATCTTTAGCCTTTGCTTTGCTCTCAAATATAAAGTGTGACAGCCTGGGAGACTAAGGAAGCTGAGGTTACTAGATGATTGCAAAGTGCTGAGGGAATCTGTAAGTCTCAGGAGAGCGTCAAAGTCCGGGGGTGTCAGAACAACCCCTACCAAGAGGCCAGGAGTGTCCCTGTGCAACTGGCTGCTGTAACTGTAGGCTAGGGATGAGCCGAACACCCCCCGGTTCAGTTCGCACCAGAACCTTCGAACGGACCGAAAGTTTGCGCGAACGTTAGAACCCTATTAAATACAATGGACGCGAACGTTCAAAATCTAAAGTGCTAATTATAACGACTAATATGCATGTTATTGTCCTAAAAAGGGTTTGGGGACCCGGGTTCTGCCCCAGGGGACATGTATCAATGCAAAACGAAGTTTTAAAAACGGACGTTTTTCGGGAGCAGTCATTTTAATGATGCATAAAGTGAAAAAAAATAAGTGAAATATTCCTTTAAATATCGTATCGGGGGGGGGGGGGGGGGGGTCTAAAGTATGCCTGTGAAGTGGCATGTGTTTCCCGTGTTTAGAACTGTCCCTGCACAATATGACATTTGTAAAGGAAAAACAGTAGGGCTGTTACTGATTAGTGATGAGCCGAACACCCCCGGGTTCGGTTCGCACCAGAACCCGCGAACGGACCGAACGTTCGTACGAACATTAGAACCCTATTAAATACAATGGATGCGAACGTTCGAATTCTAAAGTGCTAATTATAACGACTATTATGCATGTTATTGTCCTAAAAAGGGTTTGGGAACCCGGGTTCTTGACCAGGGGACATGTATCAATGCAAAAAGAAGTTTTAAAAACGGTCGTTTTTCGGGAGCAGTCATTTTAATGATGCATAAAGTGAAAAAAAAAAGTCAAATATTCCTTTAAATATCGTACCTGGGGGTGTCTAAAGTATGCCTGTGAAGTGCCACGTGTTTCCCGTGTTTAGAACTGTCCCTGCACAAAATGACACTTCTAAAGGAAAAAAAAGCCATTTAAAACTGCTTGCGGCTTTAATGTAATGTCTGGTCCCGGTAATATGGATGAAAATCTTTAAGAAAAATGGCATAGCTACCCCATGACCCCCCCCTACCCCAGCCCATTACCAGCCCCTTTGGGTCTTGTATGGATATTAAGGGGAACACCGCACACAAAATAAAAAAGGCCCTATATACTCTGAACAGCCGTATACAGGCGGTGCATACAAGACAGGGACTGTAGGTTTGTTCTTATGTAGAATCTGTTTGTAATTTTGAACAGGTACATTGTTTAAGTGTAGCTCCAGCCCAAAAATCTATTTTTAAACTTTTTGGAAAACATAGGTAAGGGTTATCACCCCTGTAACATTTGTTTTGCTGTCTGTGCCCCTGTTCAGAACATTTCACCTCACTTTCCGTCCCAATGACAACTGTTTTTGAAATGTGGTGTTTTTCTTGAAACAAGGATTGGTGATAAAGCATCAGTACAGAGGAGACACCTTTCTCCCATATTAATTCTTACAGGAGAGAATTTTCCTTCCTAGGGGTAGATTTCCTCTCACTTCCTGTTTTCTTGCGTTTGCAAGTAGGAGTCGTTTGTAAGTTGGATGTTTGAAAGTAGGGACCTGCCGTATATACTCTGCAGAAATAGGCCCCTTAGTTGTTGGTACAACACTGTAAGCACTCACAGTTACTCTTGGTTGGTGCTGGAACGCCCTGCTGTCAACTATTATATCAGGAATTGTAATTACATATAATTGTTGAACAGTTGTAGTAAAAATTGGGCCTTTGATGGTGGTGCTGGTGCCACAACACTGTAAGCCCTGACAGTTACTCTTGGTGGGTGCAGCAATGGGCCCTGCTGTGAATTATTAGATCAAGAATTGTAATTGCATGGCCCTGTTGAACAGGGGCTGAAAAATTGGGCCTTTCGTGGTGGTGGTGGTGGTGGTGGTGTTGCCACAACACTGTAAGCCCTCAGAGTTACTCTTGGTGGGTGCAGGAATGGGCCCTGCTGTGAATTATTAGATCAAGAATTGTAATTACATGCCCCTTTTGAACAGGGGCTGAAAAATTGGGCCTTTCGTGGTGGTGGTGGTGGTGGTGTTGCCACAACACTGTAAGCCCTCAGAGTTACTCTTGGTGGGTGCAGCAATGGGCCCTGCTGTGAATTATTAGATCAAGAATTGTAATTACATGCCCCTGTTGAACAGGGGCTGAAAAATTGGGCCTTAGGCACTGGTGGCACAACACTGCAACCCCTCACAGATACTGTACTTGGAGCACAGCAATGAGCCCTGTTGCAAAGTATTGCTTCAAAAATTGTAATTACACGCCCCTGTTAAACAGGGGCTGAAAAATTGGGCCTTAGCCACTGGTGGCGGCACCCATAAACAAAAATGATCTTCCAAGCTATCATCATCAATCGTATCATTGAGGACTCGGAGGAGGAGGATAGCCAGTCAACATAACAGCACAGGCACTCAGCATCAGCATCAGTCTTGAAGGGATGTGACATGTTAAAATCAATTAGTCTGTTATATCAGCATCAGGTGTGTGGTAGCTGGTGGTGATCCAAGACTGGTTCATCTTGATGAAAGTCAGTCGATCAACCGAGTCGGTGGACAGGCGCACCCTGTGATCCGTGACAAATCCTCCAGCAGCACTGAATGTGCGTTCCGAAAGAACGCTGGATGCAGGACAGGCCAGTAGCTCAATTGCATACTGTGCAAGCTCTGGCCAGTGATCCATCCTCAAGACCCAGTAAGCCAGAGGATTTTCGGTGGGGACGGTGTCCAAGTCTGACCTTGCCCCTAGATATTCCTGCACCATGTTTATCAGACGCTGGCGATGGTTGCTGGAACCGATCATACTTTGGGGCTGCGGACTAAAGAATTGTCTGAACGCATCGGTCAGACGGCCACCTTCCCCACCGCTCCTTCTTTGACTGGCCGAAGCCTCAGCAACTCGTTGTCCAGGACCAGGAGTTTGTAACCTCACAGTCTCTGGGAACGCATTGCACAGACCTTTCTGCAAGGCCTCCCGGAGTTGTCTCATCCTCTGCTCCCTCTGCGACGGTAACATAAGGTCCGCAACCTTACCCTTGTACCGTGGATCAAGGAGAGTGGCCAGCCAGTAATGGTCCCTCTCCTTGATCCGAAGAATACGAGGATCCTTCCGCAGACTTTGCAGGATCAGGGAGGCCATGCAGCGTAGGTTAGCTGAGGCATTCGGTCCGGAGTCCTCTGGGTCACTAAGGACGACATGATCCGCAGCCACCTCCTCCCAGCCACGTACAAGTCCACTGGTTTCTTGGGACTGTAAATCATCCCTAAAAGACTGCTGCTGATGATGCTGAGTGCCAGCCTCCACCTCCATGCTGACACAATCCTCCTCCTCCTCCTCCTCCTCTTCCTGTGCGATGGGTGGGACAGAAGGAACACTGTCTGGGTAAAGGGGGCCTTGAGAGGCAAGGAAGTCCTCCTCTTCCTGCCTCTGTTCTGCCTCAAGTGCCCTGTCCATTATTCCACGCAGCGTGTGCTCCAACAGGTGGACAAGAGGTACAGTGTCACTGATGCATGCACTGTCACAGCTCACCATCCTCGTGGCCTCCTCAAATGGTGCCAGGACAGTGCATGCATCCCTGATCATGCCCCACTGGCGTGGAGAAAAAAAAACAAGCTCCCCTGACCCTGTCCTGGTGCCGTAGTCGCACAGGTACTCATTGATGGCCCTCTGCTGCGTGTGCAGCCGCTGCAGCATGGCCAACGTTGAGTTCCACCTGGTGGGCATGTCACATATAAGGCGGTTCTTGGGCAGGTTCAACTCCTTTTGCAGCTCAGCCAGGCGAGCACTGGCATTATAAGATCTGCGGAAATGCACACAGACTTTCCTGGCCTGCCTCAGGACATCCTGTAAGCCCGGGTACCTGCCCAAGAACCGCTGCACCACCAGGTTAAGGACGTGAGCCACACAGGGCACATGGGTCAGTTGTCCCTGTCGGAGGGCGGAGAGGAGGTTGGTGCCATTGTCGCAAACCACCATTCCTAGCTTAAGCTGGCGTGGCGTCAACCACCTCTCGGCATGGCCCTGCAGAGCAGACAGGACCTCTGCCCCAGTGTGGCTTCTGTCCCCCAAACACACCAGCGCAAGCACGGCATGGCATCTTTTTGCCTGCGTACTTGCGTAGCCCCTTGAACGGCTACGGAGCACCGCTGGTTCAGAGGACAAAGCACAGGAAGAGGCCATGGAGGAAGAAGAAGAGGAGGGGGTGGAGGAGAGAGGTGTGTCACAACCACTAGTAGCATTTTGTAGGCGTGGCGGTGGAACAACCTCCAACACTACTGCACCTTGTCCTGCATCCTTCCCAGCTGCCAAAAGAGTGACCCAATGGGCCGTGAAAGAAAGGTAACGTCCCTGTCCATGCCTGCTGGACCATGAGTCAGCGGTAATATGCACCTTACCGCTGACCGCCCTGTCCAGCGAGGCCAAGACATTGCCTTCCACATGCCGGTAGAGAGCCGGAATAGCCTTCCGTGAGAAAAAGTGGCGTTTGGGAACCTGCCACTGAGGAACCGCACATTGCACAAACTCACGGAAGGGGGCCGAGTCTACTAACTGAAAAGGCAGCAGTTGAAGCGCTAGCAATTTAGCCAAGCTAGCATTCAACCGCTGGGCATGTGGATGGCTGGGAGTGAACTTCTTTCGACGGTCCAGCAGCTGGGGCAGGGAAATTTGCCTGCTAGAATCGGACGTCGGTGTACTGCTAGCAGAGTGGCCGCAAGTACTTGGCTGTGACACACCTAATTCTACACCTTCATTCCTCTCAGTGCATGTTTCAGAGAGGACTAAAGTTATAGTGGGGTTGGAGATCCCAGCTGATGCGGTGCAAGGAGAGGTCCGCTTTGTTCTTTGGTGTGGGTCTTTGAGGTAGGCTTGCCAACGAGCTGCATGGCAGGTCAACATATGTCTGGTCAGGGATGTGGTACCCAAGCGGCTGATGTTTTGGCCACGCGATATACGCTTGAGACATATGTTGCAAACAGCAGCTGTGCGATCTGATGCACTAGCCTCAAAAAAGGCCCACACCAAAGAACTTTTTGAATGACGGGCAGAGGCAGCGCCCTGCACAGGCGGAGCTCTGCGGTGTGATTCCATCGGTGTACTGCCCTTACGCTGGCCACCAAAGGGCATCCTGCCTCGTTGGAGATGTGCCTCCTCCTCATCCTCCTCCTCCTCCTCTCTCCTATTAGGCACCCACGTGGAGTCAGTGACCTCATCATCCCCTCCCTCCTCATCACTGGAGCCAATCTGGCAGTATGCTGCAGCTGCTGGAACATGACTGCCAGATTGGTGTCCTTCTTGAGCATCCCCTCTGTCTGCTCTCACGCTACTGTCTTCCTGTAGCTGGGTTTCATCATCAGACCCTTCGAAACGCTGGGCATCCTCCTGGAGCATGTACCCAACACTGTGCTCAAACAGTTCGGGGGACTCCTCAGGAGGAGGACATGGTGGGTCTAGGGAAGGAGTGACTGATGATGAGTCTGACATTGATACCAGGGAAGAGGACGCTTTGGCAGCTGCTTTGCCAGTACCCTGAGCCTGGGTGAGAGAGGATGAGGAGGAGGAGGAGGGCTTGGTCATCCACTCTACCAAGTCTTCGGCATGATGTGGCTCAACATGTCCAGCTGCCGAAAAGAAGGACAAGCGTGTCCCATGGCCATGTGCTGAAGACAATGCACTGCGTCCACGACCAGCACTGTTGCCCCCAGACACAGAGCCTGCTTGCCCTCTTTTATTGCCTCCTGACTGTCTGCCTCTCCTTGTTTGCCTTCCAGACATTCTAATGGATGGCCTGCAGGGAGATGGGAAAAAAGCAATAAGGGCTACCTTCAGGTGTCCTTCTCTGTCCCTTTACTTAAGGATTTCTAAATATGGTTGAGGATGATTGCTTTCGCACAGAATAGCACAATGACAATTTCCCTGACTGTCCAAAAAACAAGGATTTCAAAGATGGTTGATGAGGAATGTTTTAGCACAGTATAGCACAAGGAGAATTTCCCTCACTGTCCTTCCCTGTCCCTAGAAACAAGGATTAGCACAGTAAACCACAGTGACACTCTCGCTACCTATAGTTTTCTGTCCCTAGAAAATTTTTTTTTTTAAAGATGGTTGATGATCAATGCTTTAGCACAGTATAGCACAAGGAGAATTTCCCTCACTGTCCTTCCCTGTCCCTAGAAACAAGGATTAGCACAGTAAACCACAGTGACACTCTCGCTACCTATAGTTTTCTGTCCCTAGAAAAAATGTTTTTTTAAAGATGGTTGATGATCAATGTTTTAGCACAGTATAGCACAAGGAGAATTTCCCTCACTGTCCTTCCCTGTCCCTAGAAACAAGGATTAGCACAGTAAACCACAGTGACACTCTCGCTACCTATAGTTTTCTGTCCCTAGAAAAAATGTTTTTTTAAAGATGGTTGATGATCAATGTTTTAGCACAGTATAGCACAAGGAGAATTTCCCTCACTGTCCTTCCCTGTCCCTAGAAACAAGGATTAGCACAGTAAACCACAGTGACACTCTCGCTACCTATAGTTTTCTGTCCCTAGAAAAAATGTTTTTTTTAAAGATGGTTGATGATCAATGTTTTAGCACAGTATAGCACAAGGAGAATTTCCCTCACTGTCCTTCCCTGTCCCTAGAAACAAGGATTAGCACAGTAAAACACAGTGACACTCTCGCTACCTATAGTTTTCTGTCCCTAGAAAAAATGTTTTTTTAAAGATGGTTGATGATCAATGTTTTAGCACAGTATAGCACAAGGAGAATTTCCCTCACTGTCCTTCCCTGTCCCTAGAAACAAGGATTAGCACAGTAAACCACAGTGACACTCTCGCTACCTATAGTTTTCTGTCCCTAGAAAAAATGTTTTTTTAAAGATGGTTGATGATCAATGTTTTAGCACAGTATAGCACAAGGAGAATTTCCCTCACTGTCCTTCCCTGTCCCTAGAAACAAGGATTAGCACAGTAAAACACAGTGACACTCTCGCTACCTATAGTTTTCTGTCCCTAGAAAAAATGTTTTTTTAAAGATGGTTGATGATCAATGTTTTAGCACAGTATAGCACAAGGAGAATTTCCCTCACTGTCCTTCCCTGTCCCTAGAAACAAGGATTAGCACAGTAAACCACAGTGACACTCTCGCTACCTATAGTTTACTGTCCCTAGAAAAAATGTTTTTTTAAAGATGGTTGATGATCAATGTTTTAGCACAGTATAGCACAAGGAGAATTTCCCTCACTGTCCTTCCCTGTCCCTAGAAACAAGGATTAGCACAGTAAACCACAGTGACACTCACGCTACCTATAGTTTTCTGTCCCTAGAAAAAATGTTTTTTTAAAGATGGTTGATGATCAATGTTTTAGCACAGTATAGCACAAGGAGAATTTCCCTCACTGTCCTTCCCTGTCCCTAGAAACAAGGATTAGCACAGTAAACCACAGTGACACTCTCGCTACCTATAGTTTTCTGTCCCTAGAAAAAATGTTTTTTTAAAGATGGTTGATGATCAATGTTTTAGCACAGTATAGCACAAGGAGAATTTCCCTCACTGTCCTTCCCTGTCCCTAGAAACAAGGATTAGCACAGTAAACCACAGTGACACTCTCGCTACCTATAGTTTTCTGTCCCTAGAAAAAATGTTTTTTTAAAGATGGTTGATGATCAATGTTTTAGCACAGTATAGCACAAGGAGAATTTCCCTCACTGTCCTTCCCTGTCCCTAGAAACAAGGATTAGAACATTAAAACAACAGTGACACTCTTGCTACCTATAGTTTTCTGTCCCTAGAAAAAATGTTTTTTTAAAGATGGTTGATGATCAATGTTTTAGCACAGTATAGCACAAGGAGAATTTCCCTCACTGTCCTTCCCTGTCCCTAGAAACAAGGATTAGCACAGTAAACCACAGTGACACTCTCGCTACCTATAGTTTACTGTCCCTAGAAAAAATGTTTTTTTAAAGATGGTTGATGATCAATGTTTTAGCACAGTATAGCACAAGGAGAATTTCCCTTACTGTCCTTCCCTGTCCCTAGAAACAAGGATTAGCACAGTAAAACACAGTGACACTCTCGCTACCTATAGTTTTCTGTCCCTAGAAAAAATGTTTTTTTAAAGATGGTTGATGATCAATGTTTTAGCACAGTATAGCACAAGGAGAATTTCCCTCACTGTCCTTCCCTGTCCCTAGAAACAAGGATTAGCACAGTAAAACACAGTGACACTCTCGCTACCTATAGTTTTCTGTCCCTAGAAAAAAAGTTTTTTTAAAGATGGTTGATGATCAATGTTTTAGCACAGTATAGCACAAGGAGAATTTCCCTCACTGTCCTTCCCTGTCCCTAGAAACAAGGATTAGCACAGTAAACCACAGTGACACTCTCGCTACCTATAGTTTACTGTCCCTAGAAAAAATGTTTTTTTAAAGATGGTTGATGATCAATGTTTTAGCACAGTATAGCACAAGGAGAATTTCCCTCACTGTCCTTCCCTGTCCCTAGAAACAAGGATTAGCACAGTAAAACACAGTGACACTCTCGCTACCTATAGTTTTCTGTCCCTAGAAAAAAAGTTTTTTTAAAGATGGTTGATGATCAATGTTTTAGCACAGTATAGCACAAGGAGAATTTCCCTCACTGTCCTTCCCTGTCCCTAGAAACAAGGATTAGCACAGTAAAACACAGTGACACTCTCGCTACCTATAGTTTACTGTCCCTAGAAAAAATGTTTTTTTAAAGATGGTTGATGATCAATGTTTTAGCACAGTATAGCACAAGGAGAATTTCCCTCACTGTCCTTCCCTGTCCCTAGAAACAAGGATTAGCACAGTAAAACACAGTGACACTCTCGCTACCTATAGTTTTCTGTCCCTAGAAAAAATGTTTTTTTAAAGATGGTTGATGATCAATGTTTTAGCACAGTATAGCACAAGGAGAATTTCCCTCACTGTCCTTCCCTGTCCCTAGAAACAAGGATTAGCACAGTAAACCACAGTGACACTCTCGCTACCTATAGTTTTCTGTCCCTAGAAAAAATGTTTTTTAAAGATGGTTGATGATCAATGTTTTAGCACAGTATAGCACAAGGAGAATTTCCCTCACTGTCCTTCCCTGTCCCTAGAAACAAGGATTAGCACAGTAAACCACAGTGACACTCTCGCTACCTATAGTTTTCTGTCCCTAGAAAAAAAGTTTTTTTAAAGATGGTTGATGATCAATGCTTTAGCACAGTATAGCACAAGGAGAATTTCCCTCACTGTCCTTCCCTGTCCCTAGAAACAAGGATTAGCACAGTAAACCACAGTGACACTCTCGCTACCTATAGTTTTCTGTCCCTAGAAAAAATGTTTTTTTAAAGATGGTTGATGATCAATGTTTTAGCACAGTATAGCACAAGGAGAATTTCCCTCACTGTCCTTCCCTGTCCCTAGAAACAAGGATTAGCACAGTAAACCACAGTGACACTCTCGCTACCTATAGTTTTCTGTCCCTAGAAAAAATGTTTTTTTAAAGATGGTTGATGATCAATGTTTTAGCACAGTATAGCACAAGGAGAATTTCCCTCACTGTCCTTCCCTGTCCCTAGAAACAAGGATTAGCACAGTAAACCACAGTGACACTCTCGCTACCTATAGTTTTCTGTCCCTAGAAAAAATGTTTTTTTTAAAGATGGTTGATGATCAATGTTTTAGCACAGTATAGCACAAGGAGAATTTCCCTCACTGTCCTTCCCTGTCCCTAGAAACAAGGATTAGCACAGTAAAACACAGTGACACTCTCGCTACCTATAGTTTTCTGTCCCTAGAAAAAATGTTTTTTTAAAGATGGTTGATGATCAATGTTTTAGCACAGTATAGCACAAGGAGAATTTCCCTCACTGTCCTTCCCTGTCCCTAGAAACAAGGATTAGCACAGTAAACCACAGTGACACTCTCGCTACCTATAGTTTTCTGTCCCTAGAAAAAATGTTTTTTTAAAGATGGTTGATGATCAATGTTTTAGCACAGTATAGCACAAGGAGAATTTCCCTCACTGTCCTTCCCTGTCCCTAGAAACAAGGATTAGCACAGTAAACCACAGTGACACTCTCGCTACCTATAGTTTACTGTCCCTAGAAAAAATGTTTTTTTAAAGATGGTTGATGATCAATGTTTTAGCACAGTATAGCACAAGGAGAATTTCCCTCACTGTCCTTCCCTGTCCCTAGAAACAAGGATTAGCACAGTAAACCACAGTGACACTCACGCTACCTATAGTTTTCTGTCCCTAGAAAAAATGTTTTTTTAAAGATGGTTGATGATCAATGTTTTAGCACAGTATAGCACAAGGAGAATTTCCCTCACTGTCCTTCCCTGTCCCTAGAAACAAGGATTAGCACAGTAAACCACAGTGACACTCTCGCTACCTATAGTTTTCTGTCCCTAGAAAAAATGTTTTTTTAAAGATGGTTGATGATCAATGTTTTAGCACAGTATAGCACAAGGAGAATTTCCCTCACTGTCCTTCCCTGTCCCTAGAAACAAGGATTAGCACAGTAAACCACAGTGACACTCTCGCTACCTATAGTTTTCTGTCCCTAGAAAAAATGTTTTTTTAAAGATGGTTGATGATCAATGTTTTAGCACAGTATAGCACAAGGAGAATTTCCCTCACTGTCCTTCCCTGTCCCTAGAAACAAGGATTAGAACATTAAAACAACAGTGACACTCTTGCTACCTATAGTTTTCTGTCCCTAGAAAAAATGTTTTTTTAAAGATGGTTGATGATCAATGTTTTAGCACAGTATAGCACAAGGAGAATTTCCCTCACTGTCCTTCCCTGTCCCTAGAAACAAGGATTAGCACAGTAAACCACAGTGACACTCTCGCTACCTATAGTTTACTGTCCCTAGAAAAAATGTTTTTTTAAAGATGGTTGATGATCAATGTTTTAGCACAGTATAGCACAAGGAGAATTTCCCTTACTGTCCTTCCCTGTCCCTAGAAACAAGGATTAGCACAGTAAAACACAGTGACACTCTCGCTACCTATAGTTTTCTGTCCCTAGAAAAAATGTTTTTTTAAAGATGGTTGATGATCAATGTTTTAGCACAGTATAGCACAAGGAGAATTTCCCTCACTGTCCTTCCCTGTCCCTAGAAACAAGGATTAGCACAGTAAAACACAGTGACACTCTCGCTACCTATAGTTTTCTGTCCCTAGAAAAAAAGTTTTTTTAAAGATGGTTGATGATCAATGTTTTAGCACAGTATAGCACAAGGAGAATTTCCCTCACTGTCCTTCCCTGTCCCTAGAAACAAGGATTAGCACAGTAAACCACAGTGACACTCTCGCTACCTATAGTTTACTGTCCCTAGAAAAAATGTTTTTTTAAAGATGGTTGATGATCAATGTTTTAGCACAGTATAGCACAAGGAGAATTTCCCTCACTGTCCTTCCCTGTCCCTAGAAACAAGGATTAGCACAGTAAAACACAGTGACACTCTCGCTACCTATAGTTTTCTGTCCCTAGAAAAAAAGTTTTTTTAAAGATGGTTGATGATCAATGTTTTAGCACAGTATAGCACAAGGAGAATTTCCCTCACTGTCCTTCCCTGTCCCTAGAAACAAGGATTAGCACAGTAAAACACAGTGACACTCTCGCTACCTATAGTTTACTGTCCCTAGAAAAAATGTTTTTTTAAAGATGGTTGATGATCAATGTTTTAGCACAGTATAGCACAAGGAGAATTTCCCTCACTGTCCTTCCCTGTCCCTAGAAACAAGGATTAGCACAGTAAAACACAGTGACACTCTCGCTACCTATAGTTTTCTGTCCCTAGAAAAAATGTTTTTTTAAAGATGGTTGATGATCAATGTTTTAGCACAGTATAGCACAAGGATAATTTCCCTCACTGTCCTTCCCTGTCCCTAGAAACAAGGATTAGCACAGTAAACCACAGTGACACTCTCGCTACCTATAGTTTTCTGTCCCTAGAAAAAATGTTTTTTTAAAGATGGTTGATGATCAATGTTTTAGCACAGTATAGCACAAGGAGAATTTCCCTCACTGTCCTTCCCTGTCCCTAGAAACAAGGATTAGCACAGTAAACCACAGTGACACTCTCGCTACCTATAGTTTTCTGTCCCTAGAAAAAATGTTTTTTTAAAGATGGTTGATGATCAATGTTTTAGCACAGTATAGCACAAGGAGAATTTCCCTCACTGTCCTTCCCTGTCCCTAGAAACAAGGATTAGCACAGTAAACCACAGTGACACTCTCGCTACCTATAGTTTTCTGTCCCTAGAAAAAATGTTTTTTTAAAGATGGTTGATGATCAATGTTTTAGCACAGTATAGCACAAGGAGAATTTCCCTCACTGTCCTTCCCTGTCCCTAGAAACAAGGATTAGCACAGTAAACCACAGTGACACTCTCGCTACCTATAGTTTTCTGTCCCTAGAAAAAATGTTTTTTTAAAGATGGTTGATGATCAATGTTTTAGCACAGTATAGCACAAGGAGAATTTCCCTCACTGTCCTTCCCTGTCCCTAGAAACAAGGATTAGCACAGTAAACCACAGTGACACTCTCGCTACCTATAGTTTTCTGTCCCTAGAAAAAATGTTTTTTTAAAGATGGTTGATGATCAATGTTTTAGCACAGTATAGCACAAGGAGAATTTCCCTCACTGTCCTTCCCTGTCCCTAGAAACAAGGATTAGCACAGTAAAACACACTGACACTCTCCCTACCTATCCTTCTCTTTCCCTAAACTAAAGGAATCCAGGTTAAGCAAGAAAAAAAAATGTCACTGTCCCTGCCTATGCTTCTCTTTCCCTGCTCCGGAACACACTACACTAGGCCGCCGTGCTGGCGGCCCTTTATAGTGTGGGGCGTGTACTAAACCCCCTCAGCAATAATTGGCCACAGGCATCCTGCCTGTGGCCAATCATTGCTCTCCTCGCTGCCGGCGCTGTGATTGGCCAAGCATGCGGGGTCACAGTGCATGCTTGGCCAATCACAGCGCCTGGATGACACTGCGATGGCGTAGTGCATTGTGGGCCGTTCGCGTCACTCGAATTAGGCGCGAACGGCCCAAATCGTTCGATCTTCGTCGAACGATCGAACAGCCGATGTTCGAGTCGAACGTATGTTCGACTCGAACACCGAGCTCATCCCTATTACTGATTACAATTTTTGTGTTCGATTAATCCAATTTTTTTTTTAATCGATTAATCGTCTAATTTCGATTAATTATAACGCACATAGATCCAACTACTTTTAGCTGATCTCCTTGCAGGCCGATTCCCAGTGCAGCTACCAACCACTGGAAAAATGGATAGCAGGATACAAAAAACACACAAAGGCAGCGCTCGATGGGAATAGCATTAAAACTTTTATAGTCTTCAAGTAGGTAACAAAATAAATATTGCACTGGAGATAAAATCGATGTAGCTACATAAACTGTAAAAATGGTGCGAGTAATACCAAACGGTAGCAAAAGCAGTCATAAAAACATGTAGCTAAGTATGATACTGGTATAAAAATGTGTAGAACGATACCACTGCTGAATCCAGATGAGAAGGGGCCAACATCAGTCCGTTGGCATGTAGATGTCCCGTGAAGGGAACTATCACAACTCCCAGTGGATGGCTGTAGAATCCCAGGTTGATAGAGGGAAGTGATAGAGGGAAGTATAACAGCCCTTGCGTGTGGCAGATAATAAGGTCCGGCCGGCATGCAGATATGAAGGCACAGCAAAGGAGCCCTTCAGATGGACACGGCAAGCCCAAAGAATTTTGATCGC
Organism: Rana muscosa; assembly: GCA_029206835.1. Taxonomy (NCBI): domain Eukaryota; kingdom Metazoa; phylum Chordata; class Amphibia; order Anura; family Ranidae; genus Rana; species Rana muscosa. The sequence continues at coordinate 184,289,667 of CM055128.1, forward strand.
TCAAAAGAATTTTGATTGATCAAAACAATTAATAGATTAATCGAGGAATTAATAGTTAATTTCCACAGCCCTAAAAAAAAATCCATTTAAAACTGCTTGCGGCTTTAATGTAATGTCTGGTCCCGGTAATATGGATGAAAATCTTTGAGAAAAATGGCATGGCTACCCCATCACCAGCCCCTTTGGGTCTTGTATGGATATTAAGGGGAACCCCGCACCCAAAATAAAGAAAAGGCCCTATATACTCTGAACAGCAGTATACAGGTGGTGCAAACAAGACAGGGACTGTAGGTTTGTTCTTAAGTAGAATCTGTTTGTAATTTTGAACAGGTACATTGTTTAAGTCTAGCTCCAGCCAAAAAAAACTATTTTTAAGCTTTTTGGAAAACATAGAGAAGGGTTATCACCCCTAAAACATTTGTTTTGCTGTCCGTGCACCTGTTCAGAACATTTCACCTCACTTTCCGTCCCAATGACAAATGTTTTTGAAAAGTGGGGTTTTTATTGAAACAAGGACTGGTGATAAAGCATCAGTAGAGAGGAGACACCTTTTTCCCATATTAACTCTTAGGCCTCGTACACACGACCGATTTTCTCGTCGTAAAAAACACGTCTTTTTTTTCGACGAGATTCTTGTTAAGCTTGTCGATTTTCTCGTCAAGCTTTCTATGCGTACACACTGTCATTTTCCAATTTCCTCGTGGTTCTCTGCGCTCACGTCCAGCACGTACGACGGCACTATAAAGGGGAAGATCTTTTTTCTTGGCGCCACCCCTTGGGCTGCTTTTGCTGATCTCGTGTTACCGTGTGTGAAGTAAAAGTTTGGGAAGAGACGATTCGCGCTTTTCAGTCTTCGTACTTTTCAGATCGTTTTCTGCCGTTCAGTTTGTGCTTGTGGGTTCGTATCTTGACTTTCAGGGCGTCTAGGCAGGTCGTATCTGTTTTACAGTGCGTTCTTGCCTGTTCGTTTCTGAATTTCAGTTCGTTATTCATAGGCCTTGCTGTTCTAAAGTGCGTTCTGTTCTGTACGTTCTGATTAGACGACCGTTTCCTAGCCATGTCGCCTGGACGTTCTCGTCGTCGAGTTCGTGCTGTGCGTGCGCTTGGTGTTGGTCTGCTTGTTTTGGACCAAGACCAGTCCATGAATGGTGTGAGGAGGAGTTCATGGACCAAGAATTGGTTGCTCCAGCGGGACCAATTCTGCCACATGCCTCTGCTGCGGGAGATCGTCGAGAATAATCCTGAGGACTACAGGAATTTTCTGAGGATGTCTGACCCCGTTTTTCAGGAACTGTTGGCTTTGGTGTCCCCCTATATTACCAGGAAGGACACCGTTATGCGGGAAGCCATCAGTGCTGAGCAGAGGCTCATCGCCACCTTACGGTACCTGGCGACAGGGAGAAGTCTTCAGGACTTGAAGTTCACCACAGGCATCTCCCCCCAGGCTCTGGGCCTCATAATCCCAGACACCTGTTCTGCTATTATACAAGTCCTGCAGGAGGACTGGGTGTGTTTGAAATCCCACATGCCCGATCCCACCAGGAAGCCGACACTCCACAGTGCTAATCACAGCCAGTGATACATTTCCTGATCTGTGCAGCTGTGAACCGGGAAATGTCTCACTGCCTGTGATTAGCGCTGTGCAGTGTGGGCTTCCTGGCAGGCTCTGGCATGTGGAATTTTGAACATGCCCAGCCCATCTCTAACAACAAATTGTGCTGGCCCTCCTGTACATCAGCCCCATAAAGTAACCAGCACTGGGTTCCAATGTGCTGCCGCCGCTGCCAAGGAGACAGAGAGCAGCGATGTGAATAGCTGGGACAGGACAGCAACTCTGGTTGTTCCAGCACTGGTCCACACAGGATTCCCCCATCCACCTATAATGTGTAGATGGGGGAATTGGATCATTTCTTTTTTTTTTCATTCAACCTAATAGTTGAATGAAAAAAAGTGATCAATGTATGGGCTGCCTACAGGGCCGCTGATAGGGCAGTACAGCCAGCCCTCCCGTAGGGGCCCCCGCTCTGACACTTCAGAAGAGGGGCCCGAGCACCTGCAGGAAAGGAAAACCGACTGTACTGCCCTGTGTGTGACTTCTGTGGAACTCCCTGCAGCGCTGCTGGCTTTCTCCCTCAGCTTTATTCTCTCTTCCTGTGTGTCTGTCAGGGACAGCTGCAGAGTCTCTCCATGCCTTTGCCATGAAATCTTTCTCCCCCGAGTTCTGAAGCTCCCTCTCCCCTCTCCCTGTGATTGGCAATGTTTTCTCTTAAATGGAAGAAATAACAAGGTAAGAAGTTCTCTGCCTGCTTCCCCTCCTCCCTGAGTCCTGAGCTCTGCTCGGCTGACTCCCACATCATGCTCAGTGTGCATTGTAACCTGCAGGCTTTGAATGTTGTAGTGCTGCTGCTGGAAGGGAGTGAGTGGGGGAATGAAGCTGCAGAAAGGTCAGAATTCAGAGAGGGGGGAAATGTGGCAGGTGGCAGCTGCAGGTAGACACTGGCTGTGACTGCAATGTTGGAGCAAGGGGCCAGTGAATAACCTCTCCTTCCACCTGACAGACCTTCCTGCACCAGCCATTTCTATATGGCCCTCCTGAGGCCCCATTCACACTTAGCATAGCGGGAATGCTTGTTCCTGTGTGCATATTTTGTTTCAGCTTATTTTTCACACATAGGGCAGTCCATTCACTTGAATGGGCTGCCCTACATTTGTCAAACATAACATAGAAGCTCTAGAACATTTTCAGGTGTGCAGCTTTGCAAGTTTGCCACAAAACATGACAAAACGCAAGTCTGCTAAATGTTTTTGGGATGTCATTAACAATTAATGGCACCACAATCGCTATGCAAGTTTGCAGTGCATTTCTAAAATGTACTGAAAAGCGTACGTTTCCTGTGCACTTTGTCACATATTAAAGAAATTTTAATTTAAGATATTAAGTGTAAATGAGGCCTAAGTAGGGCTGGGGAAAAAAATCAATTTTAATCTTGAATCGAGTTTTGAGTTCAAATCAATTCAGATTTGAAGAAAATCGATTTTTTTAGATTAAAAAAAAAAATATATATTTTTTTTCCTTCAAAGTTTCCGTATCCGGAATGGCACTGGGCGGCGTTACCCCAATTACATCTACTCGCCGCAGCCGCCGCGAGTAGATGTAATGTAACACTAACTAACCGCAAGCCGCCGTCTGCCTACCTGATCAGCATGTCATGCAGACAGACGGCGGCCATTGCAGTGTTCAAAAGCCGCGCCTCCCGAGTCCTTGTCTGTGATAGGCGGAACACTCAATTTCACAGCAGGCAGTGTTCAGCCTATCACGGACATCCTCTCATCCTCGTCTGTGTTATGAGGATGAGTGGATTTCCATGATAGGCGGAACACTGAATGCTGGGAAATTGAGTGTTCCGCCTATTACAGACGAGGAGGAGGCGCGGCTTTTGAATACTGGAATGCCCGCCGGTGTAGCAGTAAAATCCGTATCCCATGAAAATCTGCAGCAGGTACGGGCACAGTGATTGAAGCATGGGCACAATGAGGCATTGGGCACAGTGAGGCACGGGCACAGTGAGGCACGGGCACAGTGAGGCACGGGCACAGTGAGGCTCGGGCACAGTGAGGCTCGGGCACAGTGAGGCATGGGCACAGTGAGGCACGGGCACAGTTCAATTCAACTAAGAGTAACCTCAAGATTTTTTGTTGTTTTATTAGCTAAATCCAAATTCAGTATTAATAATTTGGATGTTTAACAATCTTTGTTGCACACTGCACACTGACTTTGCAGTTAGAGAAAGGGTTTGCCATTGCAATTTTGTTTGTTGATGCACTTCAATTAATATAATTAAAAAAAAATCGAATAGAATATCGCGTTTTTTATAAAAAAATCTCAGATTTTTTTGGGGGGGAAAATCGCCCAGCCCTAGGCCTAAGAACTCTTTTACATGGGTGGCTGAGCCATGGATTTACCGCCATCCCTGGCTGCACACCTAAATCGTAAAAATACAGTCAGACAGGGTTGTATGCATGCTGTGGCTGCAATCATTTACTACACATCTGCAGCATTTTTAACGCAGGCTGCAGACTTTAACAGGTAGCACCACCTATCAAACTACCTGTTGAGTTCAATGGGGCCGCTCTGCAATTGGAAGCCAAACACTTGGATCACAGTTGCAGCGGGGTGTCACAATGTAAAATTACTTTTTAGCAATTCAAAAAAGTACAACAAAAGGATATCATTTCTGCCATGGCTGCAAAACAACATTGGGACCATCACATTTTAGCAAAAATTGTAATTTGATATTTTCGTTGGGGGAGGGGGGGGCCTGTCAGGTAGGCTGTACGGGGCCCTGTGATTTCTAACAGCAGCCCTGGCTGCCTAAGAGCTAAGACCAGCCATAGACAGTTTAAATCTCAGCTGGTTCAGCAGGAACTGGCTGAGATTTGAACCATTAATGAGCAGATTCTCTTATGATTATCACTAGTGGTTGCTATAGCCAGTGCCACTAGTGATAATCACTGTTTGTCGGGAGAATACAATTGCTGGGCAGGAGGGATATTCCCCGTGTCAGCACTGTCTGTGTTGATGGGGGAATCATGCAAGTTTCTTTCCTGCAATCTGTGGATGCAGGAAATAAATTTGCATTGTATATTACCTGCCTAACTGAAAGTGAAAGTAAATTGTGAATGTCTTGAAAGAACAGGAGAGGGGGAGGGAGACAGATGGGGGAGAGAAGGGATGGAGATAATGCAGTTCAGTGATTACAGTGTACTGCAGTCTGCAGTGCACACACTTACCCACGGTCCAGGCTAGAATCTCAGGCATCATTCACACACAGCCAGGAGTGCTGCTGATTTTCATATTTCCCGCCCACACATCCCCTCTCTTCAGATACAGCACGCCGGGATAGTGTGGGCGGGACTGGAAGGAGGAGGAGGAGCTGTATTCCTCCCTGCTCGTATGTGAGGAGAGTGAGGGGGGTGGCTGGACTCGCTGGGCTGTGAAAGAGTGTCATAGACTGACACTCGGCTCAGCTTGCAGTCACCACTCTCGGAATTTACAGGCTGGTTCTCCTGTCCTAAGGACGGGAGAAATCAGTCTGTTTTTTCAGTAACTGAGATGAAGTCTTGGGCCCCCCTTCCCCCCCCCCCCCACAGTGCTCGTGGAGTCCTTCCTGCAACTCGCTCTTCTCCATGCCAATGAGGATGAAGGGGAAGGAGCAGATCGGGCGGCTGTGGTTGTGTGAGCGCTCACATTATGCAGTGTCAGCGAACAGAGGGAGGGGGAGGAATCCCCTGCAGGAGCTGACTGGGGACGCTCTCCCTCTCAGGAGAGACTGTTAATCCAGCGGCGGCCCGAGCAAAATCCGGAAAAAAAAATGGGGGGGGGGCACATGGTGGGGCACAGCATAATGTTGGGGGGGGGGCAGGGCCCCCTCTGGCCCCCCCTAGGGACGCCATTGACAGTCATCCAGGAACAGATAGTAGAAAACAATCCCTCTGTACAGACCTTGGGTTGAACTGGAGGAATAGTCTGCAAGAACCTATACACTGTACCACCATGCAGTGATTGCAGTTGAAATGTTTTGCAGGCTCCAATGCAAAAAAATTATAAATGCACGTTTTTTTTTTTCTTTTTTCAATACAGGTGCTTATATATTTATTTATTACAAAAGGTGGAATAGTTTTTGGAGAATTCGTCTTTTGAGAGGAAAGATGGAGCAGGAAACATTTATGGTGGAAGAGAGTGTAGCGATACCCCCAGATAAGAGAGACACTGAAATGATTTATTTGGGCCCTGTAATGCACTGCTGTCAACCCCCAGCAATTGGCTCTAACCTCTCCTGGCACAGTCAGTAGGGGATGGCAGGATTGTGTAACCTGTAACTCTCGGAGACACAATCCTGCAATAAACACAGCAATATGGTATAGCTATCAATAACCGTCTCTTCTGCACAGTAAATGACACAAACACAGGTGGCACTTTTACTGAGAATATTGGTTAAGCATAGAAAAAGTATACATGAACACATGCAGAGCCCTGCAATGAAAAGGGGTACTTTTGCAAACAGACCGATATAACAAAAGAAACTAACGGTCCCCGCTGCAGCTATTCTACCTCATGGGTAAAAATGGCGCCCAGAAATGTTTACGCTACTGAGTCAGGCCTGACTGTACTATGTAGAAGTTCTGCAGAGAGAAATCTTCGCTAGCAAATGGTGGTGCACTTTTTGAAGAAACAAGTTATAATCCACAAAGAGAAAAAGGGTCTATAACTTGGTGAACACAGGATAAGTCTTAGAGACCCCTGTATACTTAAAGCACTGTCCCTCCGGTGTGTGACTACAAGCACTGAAGTTAGTTCCGAACAACAGTTATATGGCCTAGAAGATCCTGTGTTTGTCTCTGAGCATGTGCTCTCTCACCCATCCGGACCAGTTTGTGTCCGTATCTTCCATTGCTGTGTCTCGGTACACAGATTCCACGTCACCCGGGTCTTCGGTCCTCCTGGCAACAGTACAGCAGCAGTCGGATGACGTCCCGCAAGCTCCTCGGTGGAACGGAAGGCTCTTTGGAGAAAACCCCCGGCTTCAGGCCTGGTAACACGGAAGACTCGAACAAGAGTTCCACTTGCTGGGTGGGCGGTGTCCAAAGAGGCCAAACTCAGTCCAGCACCCCAGTTAAATAGCCCACCCCAGCAGTCTTTGCGCGGGGCAATGCACCTTGGGTGTCTCGTGGCATTCTGGGTACGGTAGTCTCTGAGGCCTTAAAGCAATACCCCGCTACACACTCCCCCACTTGAAATATTTGGTCCCCAAAGATAAGATCAACATAAAGTACAAACGATACAATTTATAGTAGCAAAAGAACTGGGCAGGGGAACCTCCCACCAAGCTCGGTGAGGGAGATTGTCCTGCCCACAGGTCATACTAGTGGAAGTGACCTGCCTAACTGTGCCGGAGAGTGAGCTGGGGTTGCCCTCCACCAAATGTACAGTGGAGGGGCCAGGTTTCTCTATTGTCCTTCTTGCAGTTATCACAGTGTCCTCAGAGCATTCTCCCATTTGAGTGTAAGTCAACTTCCTGGGCGAATAATTCTCTTCACTCTTTGTTCTCTGGGGGTCACAATATCTGGCACTATGGGTGCCTCCATTGGGGTAGGTGTGAGAGGACTTGTGGCTTCAAGGGCATCCAACTCTGGTGCAGAAAGGTACAGTGAGTTCCCTGGGTCTTCAGCGGGGACTGAGTCCAAGGCATCTTCCCATTCTTCAGTCTGGGTACTGGATGGAATGAACTCAGCAGCTTCAGCGTTCAATGTGTCACTTATGAGGAATTCAGAGGGTGTGGGATTCGCCATCAAGGATTCAGGTGCTTAAGACGGCCATAGCCAACTGAGCTCCAGTTTCTCATCTTCACTTTGATCTGTAATTTCCTCCTCCCTTGACAGAGTTGCTTGAGATCTGGTATTAGGTCTAGGAGTGCGGGGAGTTGAAGGTAACTCGGGGGAATCCGGAGCAGGAGGCATCCTGACTGCCTCAGAAAGGGGTAGCAGATGGTTCCTGTGCCAGGTCTTCAGAGGCCCCACTCTTCCCTCAGGCTTCAACTGATACACTGGTAAGCCAGGCAGTTTCCTACAAATCACATAGGGCTCTGACTTCCATCTGTCTGACAGCTTGTGCTTTCCTGGGACCCCTAAGTTTCGCAGCAACACTCTATCTCCGGGTTGCAGATCCTGGATCGGGACCCTAAGGTCGAAGTTCCGCTTATTCCGGGCTCCTCTCTAGTCAGAAGTCGATTGGGCCTTCTCATAGGCCAGCTTTAAGCTTTTCCGCAGTCTGTCCACGTATCCCTTGTGTGAGGCAGCTGATGTGTGGTCCATTGAGGTGCCAAAGGCCAAGTCTACGGGTAGTCTTGCTTCCCTGCCAAACATCAGTCTATATGGGGAATATCCTGTGGCATCACTGGTCGTGCTGTTGTAGGCATGCACTATAGCAGCTATGTGCTTGCCCCAATGCTGCTTTTCCTCACTACTCAGAGTCCCCAACATGTTTAACAAAGTCCTGTTGAACCTTTCTGGTTGGGCATCACCTTGAGGGTGATAAGGGGTGGTGTGAGTCTTCTTTATGCCCAAAGAGTCCAGTAACTTCCGGATCAGTCGACTTTCGAAGTCCCTCCCTTGATCCGAGTGAAGGCGTTGAGGTAACCCGTAATGCACAAAGTACTTCTCCAGAAGTATCTTGGCTACAGTGGAGGTCTTCTGGTCTTTGGTTGGAAAGGCCTGGTATAACGGGTGAAATGGTCGGTTATCACCAAAACATTTCCATGTCCACTCAAGTCAGGTTCCAGACAAAGGAAGTCAATGCATACCAAGTCCAAGGGCCCCTGGCTTTGCAGGTGGCCCATTGGGGCGGCTTGATGGGGCAGTGTCTTTCTCTGTATACAGCGAGCACATGAGTGACAGTACTCCTCTACTTCAGCTCGCATGCAGGGCCAGTAGAATCTACTCCTTATGAGCTGAAAGGTTCTTTCTGCCCCTAGGTGGCCATGATTGTCGTGTAAGGCAACTAAGACAGTCTTTCGATGTTTTTCTGGCAAGAACAGTTGCCACTTATCTTCCAGGTCATCAGAGGGGCCCCTTCGGTAGACCACCCCTTGATGCACCTGTAACTTGTCCCATTCCTTGCGTATTAGACGGGCCTTCTTGGAGGGATCATGCAAGAGCCTGTCCGGATCCGGATCTTCCAGGGCTTCCAAGGCCAACCTTCCCCAAGGGTCTTCTAACTGGTCACGTCTTATATCCTTTTTGGACAGTTTCGGCAAGTCGTCTTCGCCAATCTGGGTCACATCACAATAGTACTTGGACACTCCTACCACCGAAACTCCAATTTCTTCTGCCACCAGCTTGAAGCTGTGCTCCCTGACACAAGGCCCGCACCCCATCCGGGGTCACCTGGGTCCAGTCTTCTGTCCTGCAAGTGGGAGCATGAGACCGTCTGGACAAGGCATCAGCATCTCGGTTTCCAGCCTCAGGCCTATACTTTAAGCTAAAGTTGAACCCAGAGAGGGCTGCCAACCAACGGTGGCTGGTGGCATCCAGCTTGGCTGTGGTGAAGAGGTAAGTGAGTGGGTTATTGTCTGTTTTCACTACAAAGTCAGCTCCACACAAGTAGTCTTTGAGTTTGTCTACAACAGCCCACTTTAAGGCCAAGAATTCCAATTTGTGAGTGGGGTAATTCTTTTCCGCTAGGGATAAACTCCTACTCACATAGACAACTGGTCTTAACTGTCCTTCATACTCCTGATACAGCGCGTCTCCCAGACCATCATGACTGGCATCCACGTGCAATTCATATGGCTTCTTGGTGTCTGCATAGGCCAAGATGGGGGCAGTGGTCAGAATCTTCTTCAACATTGTGAAGGCCTCTTCACACTTCTCAGTCCACTGGCCTTCCACTGATTCTCCTGGCTTCCTGGGTCCAGTGTCATCCTCCTCTCCTTCTGTCTTCAACAACTCATTCAGATGTTTGGCAATTCTTGCAAATCCCTCCACAAACCTGCGATAATAGGAGCAGAACCCCAGGAAGGATCTGAGCTCCGTCACTGTAGTTGGTCAGGGCCAGGAGGTAACTGCCTCCAGTTTGTCAGGGTCTGTAGATACTCCTTCTTCAGACACTATGTGTCCCAGGTAGGGATGAGCCGAACACCCCCGGGTTCGGTTCTCACCAGAACCTTCGAACGGACCGAAAGTTCGCGCAAATTTTCGAACCCTATTCGTTATAATGGACGCGAACGTTCGAAATCAAAATTGCTAATTACAACGGCCAATATGCATGTTAATGTTATAAAACAGGTTTGGGGACCCGGGTCCTGCCCCAGGGGACATATATCAATGCAAAAAGAAATTTTAAAAACTAAAGTTTTTTCGGGAGCAGTCATTTTAATGATGCATAAAGTGAAAAAAAAAAAGTGAAATTTTCCTTTAAATATGGTACCTGGGGGGTGTCTAAAGTATGCCTGTGAAGTGGCATGTGTTTCCCGTGTTTAGAACTGTCCTTGCACAAAATGACATTTGTAAAGGAAAAAAAGAAGCCATTTAAAACCACTTGCGGCTTTAATGTCATGTCTTGTCCTGGCCGCCATATGGCTGAAAATCCTTGAGAAAAATGGCATGGCTACCCCATCACCCCCCCCCACCCCAGCCCCTTTGGGTCTTGTATGGATACTAAGGGGGACCCCGCACCCAAAATAAAACCCTATACCTACAACCCTATATACTCTGAACAGCAGTATAAAGGTGGTGCAAACAAGACATGGACTGTAGGTTTGTTCTTAAGTAGAATCTGAACAGGTACATTATGAAGTGTAGCTACATCCCAAAAAAATCAATTTTTAAGCTTTTTGGAGAACATAGGAAGGGGTTATCACCCCTGTAACATTTGCTGTCTTTGCACATCTGTTCAGAACATGTCACCTCACTTTCCGTCCCAATGACAAATGTTTTTGGAAAAGTGGGGTTTTAATTGAAACAAGGATTGGTGATAAAGCATCAGTAGAGAGGAGATACCTTTTTCCCAAATTAAATCTAACAGGATAGAATTTTCCTTCCTAGGGGTAGATTTCCTCTCACTTCCTGTTTTCTCTTGCCGTTTGCAAGTAGGAGTCGTTTGTAAGTTGGATGTTTGAAAGTAGGGGCCTGCCGTATATACTCTGCAGAAATTTGCCCTATTAGATGTTGGTGTAGCCACAAGACTGGTGGGCACAGGAATGGGCCCTGCTGTGAGTTAATAGATCAAGATTTGTACTTGCATGCACCTGTTGAACCGGGCAGAAAAATTGGGCCTTTGGTGGTGGTGGTGGTGGACGGTGTTGCCACAAGACTGTAAGCCCTCACAGTTACTCTTGGTGGGTGCAGGAATGGGCCCTGCTGTGAGTTATTAGATCAAGATTTGTAATTGCATGCACCTGTTGAACAGGGCAGAAAAATTGGGCCTTTGGTGGTGGTGGTGGTGGTGGACGGTGTTGCCACAAGACTGTAGGCCCTCATAGTTACTCTTGGTGGGCGCAGGAATGGGCCCTGCTGTGAACTATTAGATCAAGATTTGTAATTACACGCCCCTGTTAAACAGGGGCTGAAAAATTGTGCCTTAGGCATTGGTGCTGGTGCCACAACACTGCAACCCCTCACAGATACTGTACTCTGAGCACAGCAATGAGACCTGTTGCAAAGCATTGCCTAAAAATTGTAATTACACGCCCCAACAGGAGCTGAAAAATTGTGCCTTAGGCACTGGTGCTGGTGCCACAACACTGCAACCCCTCACAGATACTGTACTCTGAGCACAGCAATGAGACCTGTTGCAAAGCATTGCCTAAAAATTGTAATTACACGCCCCAACAGGGGCTGAAAAATTGTGCCTTAGGCACTGGTGCTGGTGCCACAACACTGCAACCCCTCACAGATACTGTACTCTGAGCACAGCAGTCACACCTGTTGCGAAGCATCTTTTTAAAAAATTGTAATTACACGCCCCTGTTATACAGGGGCTGAAAAATTGTGCCTTAGGCACTGGTGCTGGTGCCACAACACTGCAACCCCTCACAGATACTGTACTCTGAGCACAGCAATGAGACCTGTTGCAAAGCATTGCCTAAAAATTGTAATTACACGCCCCAACAGGGGCTGAAAAATTGTGCCTTAGGCACTGGTGCTGGTGCCACAACACTGCAACCCCTCACAGATACTGTACTCTGAGCACAGCACTCACACCTGTTGCGAAGCATCTTTTTAAAAAATTGTAATTACACGCCCCTGTTATACAGGGGCTGAAAAATTGTGCCTTAGGCACTGGTGTGGTGGCATGGATCATTGAGGAGGAGGAAGAGGATAGTCAGTGAACATAACAGGACAGTCACTCAGCATCAGCATAGGCAGTCTTGAAGGGATGTGACATTATAAATTATTCCGTTATATCCGCTTCAGGTGTCTGGTAGCTGGTGGTGATCCAAGACTGATTCATTTTTATGAAGGTCAGTCGATCAACCGAGTCGGTGGACAGGCGCACCCTATGATCGGTGACAAATCCTCCAGCAGCACTGAATGTGCGTTCGGAAAGAACGCTGGATGCAGGACAGGCCAGTAGCTCAATTGCATACTGTGCAAGCTCTGGCCAGTGATCCATCCTCAGGACCCAGTAAGCCAGAGGATTTTCGGTGGGAAAGGTGTCCAAGTCTGACCTTGCCCCTAGGTATTCCTGCACCATGTATATCAGACGCTGGCGATGGTTGCTGGAACCGATCATACCTTGGGGCTGCGGACTAAAAAATTGTCTGAACGCATCGGTCAGACGTCCACCTTCCCCACCGCTCCTTCTGCTACTGACCGAAGCCTCAGCAACTCGTCGTCCAGGACCAGGAGTTTGTAACCTCCCAGTTTCTGGGAACGCGTTGCACAGACCTTTCTGCAAGGCCTCCCTGAGATGTCTCATCCTCTGCTCCCTCTGCGACGGCAAGATAAGGTCCGCAACCTTACCCTTGTACCGTGGATCAAGGAGAGTGGCCAGCCAGTAATGGTCACTCTCCTTGATCCGAAGAACACGAGGATCCTTCCGCAGGCTTTGCAGGATCAGGGAGGCCATGCAGCGTAGGTTAGCTGAGGCATTCGGTCCGGAGTCTTCTGGGTCACTGAGGATGACATGATCGCCAGCCACCTCCTCCCAGCCACGTACAAGTCCACTGGTTTGTTGGGACTGTACATCATCCCTAAAAGACTGCTGCTGCTGATGCTGAGTGCCAGGCTCCACCTCCATGCTCACACAATCCTCCTCCTCCTCCTCCTCCTCTTCCTGTGTGATGGGTGGGACAGAAGGAACATTGTCTGGATAAAGGGGGCCTTGAGAGACAAGGAAGTCCTCCTCTTCCTGCCTCTGTTCTGCCTCAAGTGCCCTGTCCATTATCCCACGCAGCGTATGCTCCAACAGGTGGACAAGAGGTACAGTGTCACTGATGCATGCACTGTCACTGCTCACCATCCTCGTGGCCTCCTCAAATGGTGAGAGGACAGTGCATGCATCCCTGATCATGCTCCACTGGCGTGGGGAAAAAAAGCCAAGCTCCCCTGACCCTGTCCTGGTGCCGTAGTCGCAAAGGTACTCATTGATGGCCCTCTGCTGCGTGTGCAGTCGCTGCAGCATGGCCAACGTTGAGTTCCACCTGGTGGGCATGTCACATATTAGGCGGTTTTTGGGCAGGTTCAGCTCCTTTTGCAGCTCAGTCAGCCGAGCACTGGCATTATAAGATCGGCGGAAATGCACACAGACTTTCCTGGCCTGCCTCAGGACATCCTGTAAGCCTGGGAACCTGCCCAAGAACCGCTGCACCACCAGGTTGAGGACGTGAGCCATACAGGGCACATGGGTGAGCTGCCCCTGTCGCAGGGCGGAGAGGAGGTTGGTGCCATTATCAGAAACGACCATTCCTGGCTTAAGCTGGCGTGGCGTCAACCACCTCTCGGCCTGCCCCTGCAGAGCTGCCAGAACCTCTGGCCCAGTGTGGCTCCTGTCCCCCAAACACACCAGCGCAAGCACGGCATGGCATCTTTTTGCCTGCGTACTCGCGTAGCCCCTTGTACGCCTACGGAGCACCGCTGGTTCCGAGGACAGAGCACTCGAAGAGGACATGGAGGAAGAAGAAGAGGAGGGGGTGGAGGAGAGAGGTGTGTCACAACCAGTAGTAGCATTTTGGAGGCGTGGTGGCGGAACAACCTCCAACACTACTGCACCTTGTCCTGCATCCCTCCCAGCTACCAATAGAGTGACCCAATGGGCCGTGAAAGAAAGATAACGTCCCTGTCCATGCCTGCTGGACCATGAGTCAGCGGTAATATGCACCTTACCGCTGACCGCCCTGTCCAGCGAGGCATGGACATTGCCTTCCACATGCCAGTAGAGAGACGGAATCGCCTTCCGTGAGAAAAAGTGGCGTTTGGGAACCTGCCACTGAGGAACCGCACATTGAACAAACTCACGGAAGGGGGCCGAGTCTATCAACTGAAAAGGCAGCAGTTGAAGTGCTAGCAATTTAGCCAAGCTAGCATTCAACCGCTGGCCATGTGGATGGCTGGGAGTATACTTCTTTCGACGGTCCAGCAGCTGGGGCAGGGAAATTTGCCTGCTACAATCGGACGTCGGTGTACTGCAAGTACTTGGTTGTGACACACCTAATTCTACACCTTCAGTCCTCTCAGAGCAGCTTTCAGAGAGGACTGAAGATATAGTGGGGATGGAGATCCCAGCTGATGAGGAGCAAGGAGAGGTCCGCTTTGTTCTTTGGTGTGGGTCTTTTATGTGTGCTTGCCAACGAGCTGCATGGCAGGTCGACATATGTCTGCTCATGCTTGTGGTGCCCAAGCGGCTGATGTTTTGGCCACGCGAGATACGCTTGAGACAAATATTGCAAATAGCAGTGGTGCGATCTGATGCACTCGTCTCAAAAAAGGCCCACACCAAAGAACTTTTGTGATAACGTGCAGAGGCAGCGCCCTGCACAGGCGGAGCTCTGCGGTGTGGTACAGTTGCTGTGCTGGCCTCTAGCTGGCCTCCAGGGGGCATCCTGCCTCGTTGGATATGTGACGCTGCATCCTCCTCCTCCTCCTCCTCTCTCCCTTCAGGCACCCACGTGGAGTCAGTGACCTCATCATCCCCTCCCTCTTCACCACTAGAGCAAACCTGGCAGTAAGCTGCAGCTGGTGGAACACTACTGCCAGATTGCTGTCCTTCAGCATCCCCTCTCTCTGCGCGCACACTACTGACTTCCTCAAGCTGGGTATCATCATCCGAGCCTTCGAATCGTTGGGCATCCTCCTGGAGCATGTACCCAACACTGTGCTCAAACAGTTCGGGGGACTCCTCAGGAGGACATGGTGGGTCTAGGGAAGGGGTGGCTGATGATGCCATTGAGTACGCGTTGGCAGCTGCTCTGCCAGTACCCTGAGCCTGGGTGAGAGAGGATGAGGAGGATGAGGAGGGCTTGGTCATCCATTCTACCAAGCCTTCGGCATGATGCGGCTCCACATGTCCAGCTGCCGAAAACAAAGACAAGCGTGTCCCATGGCCACGTGCTGATGACGATGCACGACCACGTCCACGGCCAGCACTGTTGTCTCTAGAAACAGAGCCTGCCTGCCCTGTGTTCTTGCCTCGGCACGCTCTGCCTCTCCTTGGCGGTCTTCCAGCCATTGTAGTCGGTAGTGTATATAGTATAAAAAATAGAACTCCTATGTGTGCTCACAACACACTGTAGGTCCTATGGGTGCTGACACTAACACACTATAGGTACTATGTGTGCTGCTGACAAGAAAATATAGGAGCTCTGTTTGCTGCCACTAACACACTAGAAGTCCTATGGGTGCTGCTGAGAAGAAAATATAGGAGCTCTGTTTGCTGCCACTAACACACTAGAAGTCCTATGGGTGCTGCTGAGAAGAAAATATAGGAGCTCTGTTTGCTGCCACTAACACACTAGAAGTCCTATGGGTGCTGCTGAGAAGAAAATATAGGAGCTCTGTTTGCTGCCACTAACACACTAGAAGTCCTATGGGTGCTGCTGAGAAGAAAATATAGGAGCTCTGTTTGCTGCCACTAACACACTAGAAGTCCTATGGGTGCTGCTGAGAAGAAAATATAGGAGCTCTGTGTGATGCCACTAACACACTAGAAGTCCTATGGGTGCTGCTGAGAAGAAAATATAGGAGCTCTGTTTGCTGCCACTAACACACTAGAAGTCCTATGGGTGCTGCTGAGAAGAAAATATAGGAGCTCTGTTTGCTGCCACTAACACACTAGAAGTCCTATGGGTGCTGCTGAGAAGAAAATATAGGAGCTCTGTTTGCTGCCACTAACACACTAGAAGTCCTATGGGTGCTGCTGAGAAGAAAATATAGGAGCTCTGTGTGATGCCACTAACACACTAGAAGTCCTATGGGTGCTGCTGAGAAGAAAATATAGGAGCTCTGTTTGCTGCCACTAACACACTAGAAGTCCTATGGGTGCTGCTGAGAAGAAAATATAGGAGCTCTGTGTGATGCCACTAACACACTAGAAGTCCTATGGGTGCTGCTGAGAAGAAAATATAGGAGCTCTGTTTGCTGCCACTAACACACTAGAAGTCCTATGGGTGCTGCTGAGAAGAAAATATAGGAGCTCTGTTTGCTGCCACTAACACACTAGAAGTCCTATGGGTGCTGCTGAGAAGAAAATATAGGAGCTCTGTTTGCTGCCACTAACACACTAGAAGTCCTATGGGTGCTGCTGAGAAGAAAATATAGGAGCTCTGTTTGCTGCCACTAACACACTAGAAGTCCTATGGGTGCTGCTGAGAAGAAAATATAGGAGCTCTGTGTGATGCCACTAACACACTAGAAGTCCTATGGGTGCTGCTGAGAAGAAAATATAGGAGCTCTGTTTGCTGCCACTAACACACTAGAAGTCCTATGGGTGCTGCTGAGAAGAAAATATAGGAGCTCTGTTTGCTGCCACTAACACACTAGAAGTCCTATGGGTGCTGCTGAGAAGAAAATATAGGAGCTCTGTTTGCTGCCACTAACACACTAGAAGTCCTATGGGTGCTGCTGAGAAGAAAATATAGGAGCTCTGTTTGCTGCCACTAACACACTAGAAGTCCTATGGGTGCTGCTGAGAAGAAAATATAGGAGCTCTGTTTGCTGCCACTAACACACTAGAAGTCCTATGGGTGCTGCTGAGAAGAAAATATAGGAGCTCTGTTTGCTGCCACTAACACACTAGAAGTCCTATGGGTGCTGCTGAGAAGAAAATATAGGAGCTCTGTGTGATGCCACTAACACACTAGAAGTCCTATGGGTGCTGCTGAGAAGAAAATATAGGAGCTCTGTTTGCTGCCACTAACACACTAGAAGTCCTATGGGTGCTGCTGAGAAGAAAATATAGGAGCTCTGTTTGCTGCCACTAACACACTAGAAGTCCTATGGGTGCTGCTGAGAAGAAAATATAGGAGCTCTGTTTGCTGCCACTAACACACTAGAAGTCCTATGGGTGCTGCTGAGAAGAAAATATAGGAGCTCTGTTTGCTGCCACTAACACACTAGAAGTCCTATGGGTGCTGCTGAGAAGAAAATATAGGAGCTCTGTGTGATGCCACTAACACACTAGAAGTCCTATGGGTGCTGCTGAGAAGAAAATATAGGAGCTCTGTTTGCTGCCACTAACACACTAGAAGTCCTATGGGTGCTGCTGAGAAGAAAATATAGGAGCTCTGTTTGCTGCCACTAACACACTAGAAGTCCTATGGGTGCTGCTGAGAAGAAAATATAGGAGCTCTGTTTGCTGCCACTAACACACTAGAAGTCCTATGGGTGCTGCTGAGAAGAAAATATAGGAGCTCTGTTTGCTGCCACTAACACACTAGAAGTCCTATGGGTGCTGCTGAGAAGAAAATATAGGAGCTCTGTTTGCTGCCACTAACACACTAGAAGTCCTATGGGTGCTGCTGAGAAGAAAATATAGGAGCTCTGTTTGCTGCCACTAACACACTAGAAGTCCTATGGGTGCTGCTGAGAAGAAAATATAGGAGCTCTGTTTGCTGCCACTAACACACTAGAAGTCCTATGGGTGCTGCTGAGAAGAAAATATAGGAGCTCTGTTTGCTGCCACTAACACACTAGAAGTCCTATGGGTGCTGCTGAGAAGAAAATATAGGAGCTCTGTTTGCTGCCACTAACACACTAGAAGTCCTATGGGTGCTGCTGAGAAGAAAATATAGGAGCTCTGTTTGCTGCCACTAACACACTAGAAGTCCTATGGGTGCTGCTGAGAAGAAAATATAGGAGCTCTGTTTGCTGCCACTAACACACTAGAAGTCCTATGGGTGCTGCTGAGAAGAAAATATAGGAGCTCTGTTTGCTGCCACTAACACACTAGAAGTCCTATGGGTGCTGCTGAGAAGAAAATATAGGAGCTCTGTTTGCTGCCACTAACACACTAGAAGTCCTATGGGTGCTGCTGAGAAGAAAATATAGGAGCTCTGTTTGCTGCCACTAACACACTAGAAGTCCTATGGGTGCTGCTGAGAAGAAAATATAGGAGCTCTGTGTGATGCCACTAACACACTAGAAGTCCTATGGGTGCTGCTGAGAAGAAAATATAGGAGCTCTGTTTGCTGCCACTAACACACTAGAAGTCCTATGGGTGCTGCTGAGAAGAAAATATAGGAGCTCTGTTTGCTGCCACTAACACACTAGAAGTCCTATGGGTGCTGCTGAGAAGAAAATATAGGAGCTCTGTTTGCTGCCACTAACACACTAGAAGTCCTATGGGTGCTGCTGAGAAGAAAATATAGGAGCTCTGTGTGATGCCACTAACACACTAGAAGTCCTATGGGTGCTGCTGAGAAGAAAATATAGGAGCTCTGTTTGCTGCCACTAACACACTAGAAGTCCTATGGGTGCTGCTGAGAAGAAAATATAGGAGCTCTGTTTGCTGCCACTAACACACTAGAAGTCCTATGGGTGCTGCTGAGAAGAAAATATAGGAGCTCTGTTTGCTGCCACTAACACACTAGAAGTCCTATGGGTGCTGCTGAGAAGAAAATATAGGAGCTCTGTTTGCTGCCACTAACACACTAGAAGTCCTATGGGTGCTGCTGAGAAGAAAATATAGGAGCTCTGTGTGATGCCACTAACACACTAGAAGTCCTATGGGTGCTGCTGAGAAGAAAATATAGGAGCTCTGTTTGCTGCCACTAACACACTAGAAGTCCTATGGGTGCTGCTGAGAAGAAAATGTAGGAGCTCTGTTTGCTGCCACTAACACACTAGAAGTCCTATGGGTGCTGCTGAGAAGAAAATATAGGAGCTCTGTTTGCTGCCACTAACACACTAGAAGTCCTATGGGTGCTGCTGAGAAGAAAATATAGGAGCTCTGTTTGCTGCCACTAACACACTAGAAGTCCTATGGGTGCTGCTGAGAAGAAAATATAGGAGCTCTGTGTGATGCCACTAACACACTAGAAGTCCTATGGGTGCTGCTGAGAAGAAAATATAGGAGCTCTGTTTGCTGCCACTAACACACTAGAAGTCCTATGGGTGCTGCTGAGAAGAAAATATAGGAGCTCTGTTTGCTGCCACTAACACACTAGAAGTCCTATGGGTGCTGCTGAGAAGAAAATATAGGAGCTCTGTTTGCTGCCACTAACACACTAGAAGTCCTATGGGTGCTGCTGAGAAGAAAATATAGGAGCTCTGTGTGATGCCACTAACACACTAGAAGTCCTATGGGTGCTGCTGAGAAGAAAATATAGGAGCTCTGTTTGCTGCCACTAACACACTAGAAGTCCTATGGGTGCTGCTGAGAAGAAAATATAGGAGCTCTGTTTGCTGCCACTAACACACTAGAAGTCCTATGGGTGCTGCTGAGAAGAAAATATAGGAGCTCTGTTTGCTGCCACTAACACACTAGAAGTCCTATGGGTGCTGTTGGGGTGCAATGCTGTGCTAACAGCACTGCGGTTGGTACTACTGCAATACTGTACTAACAGTAAGCACGCACCAGACTAATCCCCAGCAGCAGCTAATAACACACTAACTGTGCAATCAGCAGCAATGAACGATCAATGACTTAGGTAGCAATGGTTTAGCAAAGAAATAGCCAATGGTTTAGCAAAGAAGAGCAAATCTTTCAGTATCAAGCAAAGACAGAATCAGCAGACTAATCTCTCCTAAAGCCGGAACTCATGTGACCGGGGCCGATGGCGTGGCGGCCTTTTAAATGGTGGGGCGTGTACTAAAGCCCCTGAGCTGTAATTGGCTACAGGCGTCCTGCCTGTAGCCAATTATTGCTCTCCGAGTTTCGGGCGCTGTGATTGGCCAAGCATGCGGGGTCACAGTGCATGCTTGGCCAATCATCAGCCAGCAATGCACTGCGCCAGCCGCGCCGGCCGCAATGCATTGCGGGGCCGCTCGCATCACACGAATGTGATGCGAACGGCCCAAATAGTTCTGGGCTCGACGAGCGAGCGAACGCCCGATGCTCGATTCGAACATGGGTTCGAATCGAGCACCGGGCCCATCCCTAGTCCCAGGTAGTGGACTGAGGATTGGTAGAACTGACACTTCTACCTGGAGAGTTTAAGTCCCTCATCACTAAGTCTCTTCAGGACTTTCTCCAGCCTTTCCTCGTGTTCCTCCAGAGTCTTCCCAAAGACAATGATGTCATCTAGGTACACTAGGACTTCGATGAGGTTCATGTCCCCCACCATCTTCTCCATCAGTAGTGATGAGCCGAACACCCCCGGGTTCGGTTCGCACCAGAACCCACGAACGGACCGAACGTTCGCACGAACTTTAGAACCCTATTAAATACAATGGATGCGAACGTTCGAAATCTAAAGTGCTAATTATAACGACTATTATGCATGTTATTGTCCTAAAAAGGGTTTGGGAACCCGGGTTCTGCACCAGGGGACATGTATCAATGCAAAAATAAGTTTTAAAAATGGCAGTTTATCTGGAGCAGTCATTTTAACCACTTAAGCCCCGGACCATTTTGTAGCTAAAGGACCAGAGCTGTTTTCAGAATTTTGCACTGCGCTGCTTTAACTGGAAATTGTGCGGACATGCAATGTTGTACCGAAACGAAATTTGCGTTCTTTTCTTCCCACAAATAGAGCTTTCTTTTAATGGTATTTGATTGCCTCTGCGATTTTAATTTTTTGCGATATAAACGGAAAAAGACCGAAAATTTTGAAAAAAAATGATATTTTCTACTTTTTGTTATAAGAAAAATCGAATAAACTCAATTTTAGTCATACATTTAGGCCAAAATGTATTCAGCCACATGTCTTTAGTAAAAAAAAATGTCAATAAGCGTATATTTATTGGTTTGCGCAAAAGTTATAGCGTCTACAAACTAGGGTACATTTTCTGGAATTTACACAGCTTTTAATTTATGACTGCCTATCTCATTTCTTGAGGTGCTAAAATGGCAGGGCAGTACAAAACCCCCCCAAATTACCCAATTTTGGAAAGTAGACACCCCAAGGAAATTGCTGAGAGGCATGTTGAGCCCATTGAATATTTTTTTTTTTTGTCGCAAGTGATTGAATAATGACTAAAAAAAAAAAAAAAAATTACAAAAAGTTGTCACTAAATGATATATTGCTCACACATGCCATGGTTATATGTGGAATTGCACCCCAAAATACATTTTGCTGCTGCTCCTGAGTACGGGGATACCACATGTGTGGGACTTTTTGGAAGCCTAGCCGCGTACGGGACCCCAAAAACCAAGCACCGCCTTCAGGATTTCTAGGCACAAATTTTTGATTTCACTCCTCACTACCTATCACAGTTTCGAAGGCCATAAAATGCCAAAATAGCACAAAACCCCCCCAAATGACCCCATTTTGGAAAGTAGACACCCCAAGCTATTTGCTGAGAGGCATGGTGAGTATTTTACAGCTCTCATTTGTTTTTGAAAATGAAGAAAAAAAAATATTTTTTTTTTTTTTAATTTTCAAAACTTTGTGACAAAAAGCGAGATCTGCAAAATACTCACCATACCTCTCAGCAAATAGCTTGGGGTGTCTACTTTCCAAAATGGGGTCATTTGGGGGGGTTTTGTGCCATCTGGGCATTCCATGGCCTCCGAAACTGTGATAGGCAGTGAGAAGTGAAATCAAAAATGTACACCCTTAGAAAGCCTGAAGGCGGTGATTGGTTTTTGGGGTCCCGTACGCGGCTAGGCTCCCAAAAAGTCTCACACATGTGGTATTCCCGTACTCAGGAGAAGCAACAGAATGTATTTTGGGGTATAATTCCACATATGCCCATGACATGTTTGAGCAATATATCATTTAGTGACAACTTTGTGCAAAAAAATAAAAATAAAAAAATAAATTGTCTATTTTCCGCAACTTGTGTCAACATATAAAATATTTCATGGACTCGACATGCCTCTCAGTATATAGCTTGGGGTGTCTACTTTCCAAAATGGGGTCATTTGGGGGGGTTTTGAACTGTTCTGGCATTTTATACACAACATTAGGAAGCTTACATCCACTCTTCTAACCACTTGAAGGCAAAGCCCTTTTTCACACTTTTTGTTTACATGAAAACATATTTTTTTTTTGCAAGAAAATTATGTTGAACCCCCAAAGATTATATATATTTTTAAAGCAAAGGCCCTACAGATTAAAATGGTGGGTGTTGCAATTTTTTTTTCTACACAGTATTTGCGCAGCGATTTTTCAAACGCATTTTTTGGGGAAAAAATACACTTTTTTAAATTTTAATGCACTAAAACACACTATATTGCCCAAATGTTTGATGAAATAAAAAAGATGATCTTAGGCCGAGTACATAGATACCAAACACGACAAGCTTTAAAATTTCGCACAAACGCGCATTGGCGACAAACTACATACATTTTTAAAAGCCTTTAAAAGCCTTTACAGGTTACGCCGTTAGATTTACAGAGGAGGTCCACTGCTAAAATTACTGCCCTCGATCTGACCTTCGTGGTGATACCTCACATGCATGGTGCAATTTCTGTTTACATATGACTCCAGACCGACGCTTGCGTTCGCCATTGGGCAAGAGCAGGGCAGGACAGGGGTGCTTTTTTTTTTTTATTATTATTAATTTTGCTTTTTTATTTTATTTTTAAACTGTTGCTTCCATATTTATTTATTTTTTATCATTTTTATTGTTATCTCAGGGAATGTAAATATCCCCTATGATAGCAATAGGTAATGACAGGTACTCTTTTTTGAAAAAACTGGGGTCTATTGGACCCTAGATCTTTCCTCTGCCCTCAAAGCATCTGACCACACCAAGATCGGTGTGATAAAATGCTTTCCCAATTTCCCAATGGCGCTTTTTATATCCGGGGGGGGGGGGACATTCCCTCCCACTGCTTGTAAAAGCAGTCCAGAGGCTAGCCACTAGGATTGCTTTTACATGAAAGCCGGCCGCTGGCTGAAAAGAATGATACCAAGATGATACCTAAACCCACAGGCATCATTCTGGTATAAACATTCAAAGTCCAGCAACATACCAGTACGTTGCTGGTCCTTGTTGGACATGTATTGTAATCTTTTTTTTCATGCAGCCTGTTGGCTGAACGAAAAAAAAAGATTGATCGGTGGGTATGCCCACCATTAGAATACCGCCCTTCATCCACCCACTTCTAATGATGGGCATACATGCACCATTTATATATGCCGAAGCATGGGGGCATCTTCCCGCAAAAGTTATGCCGCGTACACATGGTCAGACTTTTCCACGGGCAAGCCTCCGTCGGAATTTCGACCGTATGTACGCGGCATTAGGAGCAAAATCGCTCCTCCGCCCCTGCTGCCCCAATGCTTCGGCATATATGCTTTTTTTTTTTTAACTGCGGTGGTGAAATCACCTCCTACAGCACTGGAGTCGCAGGGATCAGGCCTGTCTCTGCGAACGCTGCAGTTATGTGTGTTGTGTTTTGTAAGTGACAGTGATCGATCGATACTGCACTTGGGTGGCCTGGGCTGGACGGAGGGGCAAAACGCAGGTGCTAGCAGGTATCTGGGCTGATCCCGCTAACACTGCGTTTTTGGGAACCCTAAACTGCTAGGGACGCTAGTATAGATCTGATCAGATCAGATATTGATCTGTTCAGATACTATACCACTAAGGGGGGTGTATGCTTAACGCGTGGGTGTTAGCGCTACTGGCACTAACCTGACGCTGCCTGGGGTGTGACGCAGACCCTCTCTGACGCTAAAACCTAATTGATATCACCCGCCGGGCGATCAGGGGGTTAAACCTTTATTGGGTTATATACGGCGGGTGCCCTGACACTATAAAAAGCAAACTAACTAACCAGCGTCACCCGTAACACTTATATGGTGATTACTGGTGAAAGGGTTAACTAGGGGCAATTAGGGGGTTAAAACCTTTATTAGGTAATATATGGGGGTACCTGACGCTATATAAAAACCTGACGGCGAACCTAAAAAAAAATTACTGGCTACCTATCGGCATCACCGACACTAAGACAACGATCATAAAAACGATCTCTTAGCGACAGTGGTGATAGGGGGTGAAAGGGTTACCTGGGGGGCGATCAGGGGGTTAAACCTTTATTAGATAATATATGGGGGTACCTGACGTTATAAAAACCTGCGGCGAACCTAAAAAAAATTACTGGCTACCGATCTGCATCACCGACGCTAAGACAGCGATCAGAAAAATTATCGCTTAGTGACAGTGGTGATAGGGGGTGAAAGGGTTACTTGGGGGGCGATCAAGGGGGTTAAACCTTTATTAGGTAATATATGGGGGTACCTGACACTATAAAAACCTGCGGCGAACCTAAAAAAAATTACTGGCTACCGATCTGCATCACCGACGCTAAGACAGCGATCAGAAAAATGATCGCTTAGCGACAGTGGTGATAGGGGGTGAAAGGGTTACCTGGGGGGCGATCAAGGGGGTTAAACCTTTATTAGGTAATATATCGGGGTACCTGACGCTATAAAAACCTGCGGCGAACCTAAAAAAAATTACTGGCTACCGATCTGCATCACCGACGCTAAGACAGCGATCAGAAAAATTATCGCTTAGCGACAGTGGTGATAGGGGTGAAAGGGTTATCTGGGGGGCGATCAAGGGGGTTAAACCTTTATTAGGTAATATATGGGGGTACCCGACGCTATAAAAACCTGCGGCGAACCTAAAAAAAATTACTGGCTACCGATCAGCATCACCGACGCTAAGACATCGATCAGAAAAATGATCGCTTAGCGACGGCGGTGCTAAGGGGGGGGAAAGGGTTATCTGGGGGGTGATCAGGGGGTTAAACCTTTATTAGGGGGGGGTTAGGGGGCTACACTGGACCTAAAACTAAATGTAGTGACACTTTTACAGTCACAAATGTCACTGATTGCAGTGATCACTAAATAAATGGTCACTGCAATCAGTGACACTGTGACTGGGGGCTGGGGGGTGATCTGAAGGGTGATCTGGGGGGGCCTGGGGGGGCGATTTATGTGCCTATGTGTCCTGGTGTCAGTGTGCTGTTTTGTGCACTAACCTGCATCTTCTCCTGTACGGCGCTCGGTATATGTGAGCGCCGCAGGAGAGATGACATCACTTCCTCCTGCCTGTGTAAACAGTACACAGGCAGGGGAAGCTCTCTCATTCGCCGGGAGCGATCGAGAGGGGGGGGCCGGAATCGAACGGCCGTCCCCTCATGCCGGATCGCTCCCGAAGGTAAAACGACCACCCACTGTAAAGAAGGGGGGTCCGATCGGACCCCCCAACTATACAAAGGCAATCACGTATATGTACGTGATTCTGCCTGTCGGTGCCATTCTGCCGATGTATATTTACAGTGGGCAGTCGTTAAGTGGTTAATGATGCATAAAGTGAAAAAAAAAAGTCAAATATTCCTTTAAATATCGTACCTGGGGGGTGTCTAAAGTATGCCTGTGAAGTGCCACGTGTTTCCCGTGTTTAGAACTGTCCCTGCACAAAATTACATTTCTAAAGGAAAAAAAGCCATTTAAAACTGCTTGCGGCTTTAATGTAATGTCTGGTACCGGTAATATGGATGAAAATCTTTAAGAAAAATGGCATAGCTACCCCATCACACACCCCCCCCCACCCCAGCCCATTACCAGCCCCTTTGGGTCTTGTATGGATATTAAGGGGAACCCCGCACACAAAATAAAAAAGGCCCTATATACTCTGAACAGCCGTATACAGGCGGTGCATACAAGACAGGGACTGTAGGTTTGTTCTTATGTAGAATCTGTTTGTAATTTTGAACAGGTACATTGTTTAAGTGTAGCTCCAGCCAAAAAATATATTTTTAAGCTTTTTGGAAAACATAGGGAAGGGTTATCACCCCTGTAACATTTGTTTTGCTCTCTGTGCAGTGTGCACCTGTTCAGAACAGTTCACCTCACTTTCCGTCCTAATGACAAATGTTTTTTGAAAATTTGGGGTTTTTATTAAAACAAGAATTGGTGATAAAGAATCAGTGGAGAGGAGACACTTTTTTTCCCATATTAGCTCTTACAGGAGAGAATTTGCCTTCCTAGGGGTAGATTTCCTCTCACTTCCTGTTGTCTCCTTCCGTTTGCAAGTAGGAGTCGTTTGTAAGTTGGATGTTTGAAAGTAGGGGCCTGCCGTATATACTCAGCTGAAATTTGCCCCTTACATGTTGGTGTTGCCACAACACTGTTTGAGCCCTCACAGTTACTCTTGGTGGGCGCATGAATGGGCCCTGCTGTGAATTATTAGATCAAGAATTGTAATTGCATGCCCCTGTTGAACAGGGGCTGAAAAATTGGGCCTTTGGTGGTGGTGGTGGTGGTGGTGGTGGTGGTGTTGACACAACACTGTAAGGCCTCACAGTTAGTCTTGGTGGGCGCAGGAATGGGCCCTGCTGTGAATTATTAGATCAAGAATTGTAATTACATGCCTCTGTTAAACAGGGGCAGAAAAATTGGGCCTTAGCCACTGGTGCTGGTGCCACGACACTGCAACCACTCCCAGATACTCTAGTTGGAGTGCAGGAATGAGCCCTGCTGCAAAGCATTGCATAAAAAATTGTAATAACACACCCCTGTTAAACAGGGGCTGAAAAATTGGGCCTTAGCCACTGGTGGCGGCACCCAGAAACAAAAATGTTCTTCCAAGCTATCATCGTCAATCGGATCATTGAGGAGGATAGTCAGTCAACATAACAGGACAAACTCTCAGCATCAGCATCAGTCTTGAAGGGATGTGACATTTGAAAATAAATTAGTCTGTTATATCAGCTTCAGGTGTTTGGTAGCTGGTGGTGATCCAAGACTGGTTCATCTTTATGAAGGTCAGTCGATCAACAGAGTCGGTGGACAGGCGCACCCTGTGATCCGTGACAAATCCTCCAGCAGCACTGAATGTGCGTTCTGAAAGAACGCTGGATGCAGGACAGGCCAGTAGCTCAATTGCATACTGTGCAAGCTCTGGCCAGTGATCCATCCTCAAGACCCAGTAAGCCAGAGGATTTTTGGTGGGGAAGGTGTCCAAGTCTGACCTTGCCCCTAGGTATTCCTGCACCATGTATACCAGACGCTGGCGATGGTTGCTGGAACCGATCATACCTTGGGGCTGCGGACTAAAGAATTTTCTGAACGCTTCGGTCAGACGGCCACCTTCCCCACCACTCCTTCTTTGACTGACCGAAGCCTCAGCAACTCGTTGTCCAAGACCAGGAGTTTGTAACCTCCCAGTCTCTAGGAACGCGTTGCACAGACCTTTCTGCAAGGCCTCCCGGAGTTGTCTCATCCTCTGCTCCCTCTGCGACGGTAAGATAAGGTCCGCAACCTTACCCTTGTACCGTGGATCAAGGAGAGTGGCCAGCCAGTAATGGTCCCTCTCCTTGATCCGAAGAATACGAGGATCCTTCCGCAGACTTTGCAGGATCAGGGAGGCCATGCAGCGTAGGCTAGCTGAGGCATTCAGTCCGGTGTCCTCTGGGTCACTAAGGACGACATGATCCGCAGCCACCTCCTCCCAGCCACGTACAAGTCCACTGGTTTCTTGGGACTGTAAATCATCCCTAAAAGACTGCTGCTGATGATGCTGAGTGCCAGGCTCCACCTCCATGCTGACACAATCCTCCTCCTCCTCCTCCTCCTCTTCTTCCTGTGCGATGGGTGGGACAGAAGGAACACTGTCTGGGTAAAGGGGGCCTTGAGAGGCAAGGAAGTCCTCCTCTTCCTGCCTCTGTTCTGCCTCAAGTGCCCTGTCCATTATTCCACGCAGCGTATGTTCCAACAGGTGGACAAGAGGTACAGTGTCACTGATGCATGCACTGTCACTGCTCACCATCTTCGTGGCCTCCTCAAATGGTGCCAGGACAGTGCATGCATCCCTGATCATGCCCCACTGGCGTGGTGAAAAAAACCCGAGCTCCCCTGACCCTGTCCTGGTGCCGTAGTTGCACAGGTACTCATTGATGGCCCTCTGCTGCGTGTGCAGCTGCTGCAGCATGGCCAACGTTGAGTTCCACCTGGTGGGCATGTCACATATAAGGCGGTTCTTGGGCAGGTTCAACTCCTTTTGCAGCTCAGCCAGGCGAGCACTGGCATTATAAGATCTGCGGAAATGCACACAGACTTTCCTGGCCTGCCTCAGGACATCCTGTAAGCCCGGGTACCTGCCCAAGAACCGCTGCACCACCAGGTTAAGGACATGAGCCACACAGGGCACATGGGTCAGTTGTCCCTGTCGGAGAGCGGAGAGGAGGTTGGTGCCATTGTCGCAAACTACCATTCCTGGCTTAAGCTGGCGTGGTGTCAACCACCTCTCGGCCTGCCCCTGCAGAGCAGACAGAACCTCTGCCCCAGTGTGGCTCCTGTCCCCCAAACACACCAGCGCAAGCACGGCATGGCATCTTTTTGCCTGCGTACTTGCGTAGCCCCTTGAACGCCTACGGAGCACCGCTGGTTCCGAGGACAAAGCACAGGAAGAGGCCACGGAGGAAGAAGAGGAGGGGGTGGAGGACAGAGGTGTGTCACAACCAGTAGTAGCATTTTGGAGGCCTGGCGGTGGAACAACCTCCAACACTACTGCACCTTGTCCTGCATCCTTCCCAGCTGCCAAAAGAGTGACCCAATGGGCCGTGAAAGAAAGGTAACGTCCCTGTCCATGCCTGCTGGACCATGAGTCAGCGGTAATATGCACCTTACCGCTGACCGCCCTGTCCAGCGAGGCCAAGACATTGCCTTCCACATGCCGGTAGAGAGCCGGAATCGCCTTCCGTGAGAAAAAGTGGCGTTTGGGAACCTGCCACTGAGGAACCGCACATTGCACAAACTCACGGAAGGGGGCCGAGTCTACCAACTGAAAAGGCAGCAGTTGAAGCGCTAGAAATTTAGCCAAGCTAGCATTCAACCGCTGGGCATGTGGATGGCTGGGAGTGAACTTCTTTCGACGGTCCAGCAGCTGGGGCAGGGAAATTTGCCTGCTAGAATCGGACATTGGTGTACTGCTAGCAGAGTGCCCGCAAGTACTTGGCTGTGACACACCTAATTCTACACCTTCATTCCTCTCAGAGCAGGCTTCAGAGAGGACTGAAGGTATAGTGGGGTTGGAGATCCCAGCTGATGCGGTGCAAGAAGAGGTCAGCTTTGTTCTTTGGTGTGGGTCTTTAAGGTAGGCTTGCCAACGAGCTGCATGGCAGGTCAACATATGTCTGGTCAAGCATGTGGTGCCCAAGCGGGTGATGTTTTGGCCACGCGATATACGCTTGAGACATATGTTGCAAACAGCAGCTGTGCGATCTGATGCACTCGACTCAAAAAAGGCCCACACCAAAGAACTTTTTGAATAACGGGCAGAGGCAGCGCCTTGCACAGGCGGAGCTCTGCGGTGTGATTCCGTCGGTGTGCTGCCCTTACGCTGGCCCCCCGAGGGCATCCTGCCTCGTTGGAGATGTGCCTCCTCCTCATCCTCCTCCTCCTCCTCTCTCCTATTAGGCACCCACGTGCAGTCAGTGACCTCATCATCCCCTCCCTCCTCATCACTGGAGCCAATCTGGCAGTATGCTGCAGCTGCTGGAACATGACTGCCAGATTGGTGTCCTTCTTGAGCACCCCCTCTCTCTGCTCTCACGCTACTGCCTTCCTCTAGCTGGGTATCATCATCAGACCCTTCGAAACGCTGGGCATCCTCCTGGAGCATGTACCCAACACTGTGCTCAAACAGTTCGGGGGACTCCTCAGGAGGACATGGTTGGTCTAGGGAAGGAGTGACTGATGATGACATTGATACCAGGGAAGAGGACGCTTTGGCAGCTGCTTTGCCAGTACCCTGAGCCTGGGTGAGAGAGGATGAGGAGGATGAGGAGGGCTTGGTCATCCACTCTACCAAGTCTTCGGCATGATGCGGCTCAACACGTCCAGCTGCCGAAAAGAAGGACAAGCGTGTCCCATGGCCACGTGCTGATGGCGATGCACCGCGTCCACGACCAGCACTGTTGTCTCTAGACACAGAGCCTGCTTGCCCTCTTTTTTTGGCTCCTGACTGTCTGCCTCTCCTTGTTTGCCTTCCAGACATTCTAATGGCCTGCAGGGAAATGGGAAAAGCAGCAATACAGGCTAAGTTAAGGTGTAATATGGTCAGGAGGCACACTCTGCCCGCTGTAAGTGCCGCAAAATCCTGTTTGTGTAACACACCAGGAAAAAGCAGCAATACAGGCTAAGTTAAGGTGTAATATGGTCAGGAGGCACACTCCACCCGCTGTAAGTGCCGCAAAATCCTGTTTGTGTAACACACCAGGAAAAAGCAGCAATACAGGCTAAGTTAAGGTGTAATATGGTCAGGAGGCACACTCCGCCCGCTGTAAGTGCCGCAAAATCCTGTTTGTGTAACACACCAGGAAAAAGCAGTAATACAGGCTAAGTTAAGGTGTAATATGGTCAGGAGGTACACTCCGCCCGCTGTAAGTGCCGCAAAATCCTGTTGGTGTAACACACCAGGAAAAAGCAGCAATACGGGCTAACTTCAGGTGTATAATGTGCAGGAGGCTTAGCAACAATGACACTGACACTGTCCCCTGCCTATCCTTCTCTCTCCCTGCACACAAGGTTTATCAAAGTATATGACACTGACACTCTCCCTGCCTATCCTTCTCTCTCCCTGCACACAAGGTTTAGCAAAGAATATGACACTGACACTGTCCCCTGCCTATCCTTCTCTCTCCCTGTACACAAGGTTTATCAAAGTATATGACACTGACACTCTCCCTGCCTATCCTTCTCTCTCCCTGCACACAAGGTTTAGCAAAGAATATGACACTGACACTGTCCCCTGCCTATCCTTCTCTCTCCCTGTACACAAGGTTTATCAAAGTATATGACACTGACACTCTCCCTGCCTATCCTTCTCTCTCCCTACACACAAGGTTTAGCAAAGAATATGACACTGACACTCTCCCTGCCTATCCTTCTCTGTCCCTACACACAAGGTTTAGCAAAGAATAGATTTGACAAGATTTGACACTGTCCCTGCCTATCCTTCACTTTCCCTGCTCCGGAACACACTACACAAGGCCGCCGCGCTGGCGGCCTTTTATAGTGTGGGGCGTGTACTAAACCCCCTCAGCTATAATTGGCCACAGGCATCCTGCCTGTGGCCAATCATTGCTCTCCTCGCTGCCGGCGCTGTGATTGGCCAAGCATGCAGGGTCACAGTGCATGCTTGGCCAATCACAGCGCCGGGATTACACTGCGATGGCGCAGTGTATTGTGGGCCGTTCGCGTCACTCGAACTTGGCGCGAACGGCCCAAATCGTTCGTTGTTCACCGAACGCGCGAACAGCCGATGTTCGAGTCGAACCTATGTTCGACTCGAACAACGAGCTCATCCCTATCCATCAGTCGCTGGAATATGTCAGGAGCCCCCGACAACCCTTGAGGCATCCGGTTAAATTCATAGAATCCCACTGGGGTGATGAATGCCGTCTTCTCTCTATCTTTTGGATGCATTGGGATCTCTTCAGGTCCATTACACTGAACCACTTGGCTCCATACAGACTCTGCAGAGCATCCTCTATCCTGGGGGTGGTATATTGGTCAGGTATGGCCATCCTATTGAGAGTCCTGTAGTCTATACAGAGTCTCAGTGACCAGTTCTTCTTCCTGACTACTACGATAGGGGAGGCATATGGGCTTCTGGACTCTCGGATAACTCCAGTTCTCTTAAGCTCTGCTAGTTACTCACGTAAGTCCTCCAGGTCGGCCAGTGGGACCCGCCGGACCCTTTCCCCAGAAAGGTTTGTCTTCTTGCAGACGGATCTTGTGGGTGGCACTCCTCGCACACCCTACATCAAATTCATCTCTGGAAAAGATCTTCCTCCACCTGGTCAGCTGGGCCCTGGCTCTCTCCTTCCACACCAGTGGTAGGGTCGTGTTCTCCAGGCAGAGCTTCTCCAGCATGGGTGCCCCTCCTTCAGTCTTCTCTAGGTCAGACAGAGCCACTGGGGTAGCAGGGTTTACTTGGCCCAACAGCATCCGGGCCGGAATCTTCACAGATGAGTCAGTAATGTTCTTGATACTCACTGGTATCCGGCCATTGGCCTTCTTCAGAGCCCTCAGTGGTACTACCTCAGGGATGACTTCCAATCCTGGGTGGGTATCTAGGGGGTCCGGTTCCAGAATCACGAAGGGGCCAGGCTACTCCCATGTGAGCTTCACGGTGGCCTTCAGACAGGTCATTTCACCAGGCTGCAACACTCTCTCCTCCCTCTCCAATCTCCGGACCTTCCTCCGGGGCCCTCTGTTCCAGGACCAATCGTTGGTAGGCTAACTGCAACATTGGGTGGATCCTGGCCGTCGAAGCACCCTGCTCCTGTGCTAGGGGAGCCAGTAATCTCCTGATCAGGTCAGTATTGGTCCCTATTATCAAAGAACTCTTGTTGGGCCCCTGGTGGGCGAGGACAAACTACTGCCAGGGTGTCAAAGGCCTCTGTCTTTCCTACTATCGAGGGGTCGAAGGCCAGTCGGATTGAGACATAGCCATCATAGGGGAAGCTTTGGGTGCCAATCCCCCATATTTCCAGATCTTCCAATTTCTGTAAGGGCAAGTGACTCAGATGCTTTTGATAAAAGTCACGGTACAGGCGAGTGACTTGGGCCCCTGTGTTCAGGGTGGCCCTTGTGTAAACTCCCTCCACTTGAAGGGGAACCACAGGGGAGGGTCCCACCAATTTGGCTCGGAGAGGCCTCTTTCTTTGGACTTGTGGGTTTTCCCTTTGGTGTTTTCTTCTTCTTCCACCTTTTTTCTGGATCTTAATCCCTGTTGGGCCTGGTATGCATTGACTCCTTGCAGGTCTTGAAATTTTAACTCTTGGCGGGTGGTATTTAGTATTTTGGGAGGGGCATTGTTTTTCTTCTCCCTCGACTCTTCTTGCTTGAGGATTTTAGTGGAGCTTGCTGAAAATGATGGGCTCCCGGCTGACTCCTTCACCGGGGCCATCTGAAGTTTTCCGCCAGCTGGTGATAGGTGCCTTGGGTCTTCCTCAGGCTGGGGCACACTCGCCCAAAATGACCAACTCTCCCACAGTTGAAACAGACAGCCTCTCCCCTGTCCCGCGGAGAGACTGGCGTTGAGGCACTCTGGGGCAGTTCTTTCCTGACTTCCTCTTTTTGTTGGACTCCCGAGTTCTTAGCCATTAGAGAGGTCAAAAGATCCAGCACTTGAGTCATCTGAGACTTTAAGATCTCCACCGCCGAGTCCCGTTCAGAGGCTATGGCTGATCTGTGGCTGATCTGACTCCCACTGAGGGGGGAGGGGTGGTTTTCTCAACCGCCTGTTGGTCCTTCAACAGAGCTTCTTCATCCCTTATGATTCACACAAGATCTGGATAACTCAGGGACATGACTCCTTCAGAGGTCTTCAGGTGGAGCTAAACTGGATCCGAACGCAATGCTCCCCTCAGGATCTGCTTCATCCTGGTTGCGTCTATAACTTGTGGCAACATCCCTTTTTTAAGGACAATTTGTCAGAGCATCTTGTTTAACCTCCGGACGTAATCAGACAATCTTTCTCCCGGCTGTTGAAGGGTATGCTCAAACTGGTATACTAGTTCAGCCACCTTTTCCAACTGGCCAAATTCTTCCTGTAACATAGCCAGATAATCATAAGCAGTACAAGCAGAATTGCTGAACCTAAGATTCTTTACAGCTTCAGCAGCAGCGACTTTTAAACTCTCACTTATGCGCTGCTTCTTCTGGCCCTCTGGTACTTCCCATCCCTCTAGAGCAGGAGTCTCAAACTGGTGGCCCCCCAGCTGTTGCAAAACTACAAGTCCCATCATGCCTCTGCCTGTGGGAGTCCTTCTTGTA
This sequence comes from Rana muscosa, assembly GCA_029206835.1. Lineage (NCBI taxonomy): Eukaryota > Metazoa > Chordata > Amphibia > Anura > Ranidae > Rana > Rana muscosa. Next base: position 184,323,572 of record CM055128.1, read on the forward strand.
ACTGTCAGCCTTGCAATGCCTCATGGGACTTGTAGTTTTACAACAGCTGGAGGGCCGCCAATTTGAGACCCCTGCTCTAGAGCCTGCATTGGTGTCAAAGTCCTCTTCCCGAAGGGGGGACAGGTTGTTTCCCGGAGAAAATCCTGAGCTTCCGGTACCCGGCTTCTACGTGTACCGTATTACTTTTCTGACACTTCGTGACAAAATCTCCCAGAGCATTCAACAGTTCAGGCCCTATAGCAGCCAGGGGTGTCCCTGAGGCTATCATCTTCTTTGGCTTCTCTGCTTTAGGGGACAATGTTGGAGATGATGGCAGGGGAGATTGCAGAGGTTCTCCCTTCACTGCCTCTGTATGTGCCAATTGGTATGTCTGGTTATGTATGGCCTGTATGTTCTGACCTCTAAAGTCCTCTGGCATTCTGTTTCTCCATTCCACTAATGCGTATGTAAACAAGGTCTCTGGATCTGGCTTTAAGTCCATCACCCATGCCTTTTGGCTCGGAGACAGTGACAACATGAGCCGCTTTACTTCCCCTTCCGGACAGTTTTCTCCCATGAGCTCAATAACTACCGCCATGGTTGGGTTGGCGCCGACTGCTGTGCACCACTGTGTCACTACTAGCGGGTCCATGCCGGTGCCTCTGGCAGGCTCTGATTGCAGCATGCAGTATACAGGAATCCTGGACTCGAGCCCCCACGTGTAGCGATACCCCCAGCTAAGAGAGCCGCTGAAATGATTTATTTGGGCCCTGTAATGCACTGCTGTCAACCCCCAGCAATTGGCTCTAACCTCTCCTGGCACAGTCAGTAGGGGATGGCAGGATTGTGTAACCTGTAACTCTCGGAGACACAATCCTGTAATAAACACAGCAATATGGTATAGCTATCAATAACCGTCTCTTCTGCACAGTAAATGACACAAACACAGGTGTACTTAACCCTGGCACTTTTACTGAAAATATTGGTTAAGCATAGAAAAAGTATACATGAACACATGCAGAGCCCTGCAATGAAAAGGGGTACTTTTGCAAACAGACAGATATAACAAAAGAAACTAACGGTCCCCGCTGCAGCTATTCTACCTCGTGGGTAAAAATGGCGCCCAGAGGGGCGTGGCCTGACGGTGCATGGAGTAGGACGCTTGCTGAGGAGCTCCAGACATTGATCCTGTAATCCATTGCATCCTGAGATCCACAGGCTGAATTTTCGCATTGCACTCGCTTGCTTTGATACCCTACATCCTAGACAGCATGTCACCGACGAAATCTCAAAAGGCCGCGGCGGCGAGGCTGGCACAATACCGCCATATAGATTCAGGGGAGCCGGAGGAAGATGGCGGCGAGGCGCCGGAGGACAGTGGAAGGCCGGCGGGTGATACAGCCCAGCTCCTAGAGGCCATCACGCTATGCCGCACATCCCTGACAACCCAGATTGAGGAGGTGAGAGTGGATATATCTCACATCCGGCAGGACATGCAGAATCTGCGGGAGAGGGTGACTACTGCGGAGACCCGCCTGAGTGTTGTGGAGGACGCGCTCCCGCCATTGCAGACGGGAGCGGATAATATGCAGCAACAGATCCAGCAACTGTTCTCCAAGCAAGATGAGATGGAGAACAGGTTGAGGAGGTGCAATATACGACTGATTGGCCTGCTGGAGGGGTCCGAGGGTAAGGATCCCACCTCGTTTCTGGAACAGCTCCTTGTAACGGATCTCCGATACCCCAGATGGGCACATCCGCCAGACTTGTGTCTCCTGTCCTCCAAACGCACCCGCAGCCTGCAGATTCGCCATAACCAGCCCTTAACCCCTCAATCACGAGACAATCCACACAGGTGTTGAGGGTTAAACATGCAGAGCATCAACTGTTTATTAAATCCAAAACATACACTTTTACACACAGTTAGGGACACTCCCCTTAGCCTTGTCATAGAGGGGGGGTAGGGGACAAGGAAGAATCAATGGGAACTGAACACTTGTACATTGAAACAGAGACTACAGATAAACATAAAGGGATTATGGTAAGCAGGCAACCCCTCAATACACATCCCCTGCGGAGAGATGTCTGCAGTCCAGACCATTGTCTGTGTGCCATGAACCAACACAGCTAAACACAGCAACAAGAGGGGGGGGGGGTGGGGGAGAAGGGATGTAGCATTACATTATCTCAATGCCAGCTTCTCCCCGAGTCTCCAGTCTCCTCTGGGCCATAATCTGTGGGTAGGAGGCCCGCCCTCAGTCCCTTCCAAAGCACACAGTGACAGTGGGTTCTGTCACACTCCTCATAACTACTTATGGGAGAGAGGCATTCTCCCCTCTCCTGGCAGTTGAGAGGGCCCACCGCATGCCGGCTAAAGCTCCGCCGCAGGGAGCTCCGCCGCGCACTTTTATAGCTAAGCTACTGAACTACAAAGATCAGGATGCTGCCCTCAGGATGGCCAGAATAAAAGGGAATATCACTCTGGGGAATGCTACAGTAGCGATGTTCCCAGACTTCTCAGCGGAAGTTCAGCGCCGCCGCCAAACTTTCATGGAAGCCAAACGCAGACTGAGAATTCACAACTACAAATATGCTATGCTGTTTCCTGCCCGACTCAGAGTGGAACATGATGGCAAGGCCCTCTTTTTTGATAACCCTGATGCCGCCATAACCTGGCTGGAGCGCCGCCCTGGCACAGAGAAATAAGTGACTATGTGAGTATGATGCTCTTTATCCTGCACCTGCCCAATCCTGCTAATCTTTAAATACTACAGATCTGCATGATCTGACTGCTTCTTTGCACTTTGCCCCATTAATCCCAAGCCTACACCTGTTGTTCTCTTTGTGGAAGCCCCTGGGATTGCTATCCTACAGTCAGGAGCGTGCACTAGCTAGTGGCGGGATATTCATATTCATTATTCAGAATCTGTGACACACTGCTTAAAAGTTTTGTTGACTGTACTCCTTTGAGTCCTTTGTGGGCTCACATATACCCTTAGCTGCGGAAGCAGCTGGAGCATAGGACAGTAGAAGCGCTGCTATACAAGTACACAGTGCAGCGAGACTTTTCCCCCTGCCAATCCAAGAAATATGGAAATGAAGCCCGGGGTCACGACAGCCACTCATGCAAAGACTGTCTCACTTGCAGAAAACAATCCGAAGCATTTATCTCAGCCTCGTGTTGTGGTATGTCTGTTATGACTGGGTGCTGCGTGGGACTACTTCTTGGGTTTCGCGGGCTCTTACTACTGATCTCTTTCACTAATGTGTTATTCTGGATGGCAGTTACGGTTCGGTTTGGGGATGATGCCCGCATCAGTTTGAAAAGATGCAGGGCGGGGAGGGGGAGGGGGGTAGGGGAGGGGAAGGTTTGGTTTAATTTTTTGTCAGTGTATATGATGAGTCAAACACAATACAGGCACCAGTGTCCGTCACTTACAGAATATTTTCATGGGTTTTTATGCTCCTTGCTGCTCCTTTTATATGTATATCTACGAATTACCCTACCTGAGGTACATGGGATTATATTGGTTAATAGTAAACTATGGGTAGGAATTACTGAGGATGGACTGATATGGCGTCCCTAAAGTTTTTGGTATGGAATGTGAGGGGACTGCGGGACAAAATTAAACGTACGGCGGCCCTCTCATTCTTGAAGGGTCAGAGGGCTGACGTAGTGGTATTGGTGGAGACACACATAGAGGGGCGGCTTCAAATGGCCCTCCGCCGCCCATGGGTGGGATAGGCATACCATTCGACTCACACATCACACTCCAGAGGGGTGTCTGTATTGGTGGCGAAATCTGTGCATTTTGAATTAGGTGAGGTAACCACTGACCCTGGAGGTCGCTATATATTTCTGTCAGCTAAATTTTATGGGGAACCCCTACTGATCCTGGCTTATTATATACCCCCCCCATATAGTGAAAGTGTGCTACTAGAGGGCATATCGTTCATGGCTAGGTACCCTAATACACAGTCAATCTGGCTAGGAGATTTTAACATGGTGTTAAATACAGACATGGATAGGCTACTGACCTCTCAGGGGTTGGCAAGGCCTGCTGGAGATACCAAATTCTCCAAACTGATCTCCTCATTTCACCTTATAGATACCTGGAGATATAAATACCCCCAGACCAAAGCATATTCTTGTTTCTCTGCATCCCATAACTCCATGTCCAGAATAGACCTCATCCTCATCTCTCAAGGATTGGCCCCACGTTTACAACTTGCAGCCTTTGGACCCAGACTACTGTCTGATCACACCCCCTACTCGATCACCCTCAGGGTTCCCCTTGACAAACCAGTAAGACCATGGCGCCTGAATCCGTTCTGGTTGTCACTTCTTCCAGAGGAGGACAAGCTCACGGAGGAGTGGCGCAGATTCTTCTCTGATAATGTGCAGTCGGCCCCCCCTTCCGTGGTTTGGGAATCATTTAAAATACACGCCAGGGCTCACCTGATTTCTTACATAAATAAAATCAAGGCAGATTCCTCAGAGGCTTTCACCAAAGCACTGGAGGAACTCTCCAATTTGGAGGGTGCATATGCAAATGACCCGTCACCTTCTAACGCGAGTTTACTCAAGCTACAGAATAGGGTGGTCAATCAATTCCACTTTGAAAAAACTAAACGTAAATTATTCTTTACCAGGCAAAAAATGTTTGAACATGGGGAAAAGGCCGTCAAATTACTGGCATATTTGGCACACAGCGAGGAAGGGCCACCAGTGGTCATCACCTTGCACGGACCAGGGGGGATCCCGATTACAGACCCATGCGCAGTGACTTCAACATTCAAAGACTTTTTTTCAGATCTATACCGATCTACGGCCCCTCCTGATAGTGGCCTCATGACCTCCTTTCTTGCGAGCGTACCCTTACCAAAACTGACGAAAGACCAAATCACCATACTCGAGGCACCTCTCACTGAAGAGGAGATAGCCAAAGCCATAGCGAGCTTTGCGAGATCTAAATCCCCGGGATCGGACGGTCTCCCTATAGAATTCTACTCTAGGTTTGGGGAGGTTCTCACTCCCAAACTACTAACACTATATAATGATCTCTTCGAGTCCTTTACTCTACCACCTTCGATGCGTGAAGCCACGATAGTACTCATACCCAAACCTGGAAAAGACCCGGGACTCCCCGAATCTTACCGCCCCATCTCCCTATTACAAGTAGACATTAAAATCCTTGCCAAAATTCTTTCATTACGCCTCAACCAAGTTATTCTCTCCCTTATACACCCCGATCAAGCAGGCTTCATGCCAGGTCGTAAAACCTCATTCAACCTGCGGAAGCTCTTTATCAACTTACAGGCCACTCACGAGACGGTAGGAACGCGAGTAGTGGTGACGCTTGACACCGCGAAAGCGTTTGATTCAGTGGAATGGGAATATCTCTGGAGCTGCTTGGAGGGATATGGCTTTGGGCCGAATTTTGTGAAATGGACTCAGCTGCTGTATCAAGACCCTTCGGCCAAGGTGGTGGCGAATGGGTGGCCCTCTCCGCTGTTTAGCCTGGGACGAGGCACTAGGCAGGGCTGCCCACTCTCACCCCCACTGTATGCTCTAGCGGCTGAGCCTCTGGCCATGGTTATCCGAGCAGACCCAGAGATAGTGGGATTAAGCATGGGACCCCTTACAGAAAAGATAAGCATGTATGCGGATGACACGCTACTATACTTAGCAGACTCAGGGCCTTCTCTACACAGGGCCCTGCACATAATTGAGCAGTTTGGAATATTTTCCGGCCTCAAGATTAATTGGGACAAGTCGCAAATATTACCAATAGATAGCTTTCCTATCCCCGAGTCCCAAGCCACTTTACCACTTCAAAGGGTCGGGGTAATAAAGTACCTTGGGATAAATATATCCAGGTCCCCTTCAGATTATCTAGCCCTCAACGTCGAACCCCTTTTTGCCCTGGTTAGGAACAAGATCCGCACGTGGGCCCGGCTGCCCCTTGGAGTGTGGGGACGGATTAATCTTATCAAGATGATCCTATTGCCCAAGGTACTGTATGTTCTCTGGCACTCCCCCATATATATCCAACTAAAATACTTCAAATCTCTGGAAGCCTTGCTTAAACCCTTCGTTTGGGGGACCGGCCGTCACAAACTCCCCTGGTGAGCTCTTAAAAACCCGACGGACATGGGCGGGACGGCCTTGCCAGACTTTAACCTATATTACATCGCGGCCCAACTGTCCCAGTTATACCATATTGATAAAACAGACAGCGAGAGATTCCGAATGTTACTATGCCCACGATGGGCGCAACAAATCCTAGACCCTCTATACCCCATTGTTATGGGGACATGTTGTGCTGATTCAGAGGGGAATACTAAATCCCTCCTGTATCACTATAGGCGTGTGTGGTCCCTCGCATCCGAGAAACTCCAGGTGTCACCTTACAATGATTATGCGCCTCTATGGCACAATACATCTCTACCAGAATATGGACGCATACAAGATCCGGGGGTATGGAGTTCCCGAGGCATATATTACCTGCATCATATTTTGTCCAACGGTAATCTCAAATCGTTTGATATGCTGAAGGAACAATATATGCTCCATAATCATATGTTCTTTCGTTACCTCCAGATTCGGCACGCGACTCAGGCCCAGTTCCCCCAACCTCCTCCCCAGCCCACGTCGAATCCGATCATAGCTATTGCTAGGAGTACGGATCCGAAGGGCTTAATTTCGTGCTTTTACAATATGCTCTCCACCCCGGTGTCCAGCAAACTGGCATTTGACCTGAAACCTAGATGGGAGAGGGAGGTGGGCCCAATGGAGAATGAGGAATGGGAGGAAGCTCTAGAAACCTGTAGAGAGGTATCACCCAGACTGTCAGACAGACTGTCCCAAATTTTTATTATACACAGAGCATATCTTACCCCGCTCCGAGTGGCCAGGTATAGGAGGGAGCAGTCTACCCTTTGCCCACTCTGTATCTCCGAGACGGGCACATTCTTCCACATGTTGTGGACGTGTGTTAAAATACAGGCTCTATGGAAACAGGTAGTAGCTTTTCTGCACGATGACATGGGCTCACCCCTCACACTAGACCCAAGGCAGTGTCTCCTGGGGATATTTACAGTGAGTTTAGATAAATATACCAAGATATTCCTCCAGGAGACCCTGTTTTCAGTCAGAAAAATTATTGCCAGAAAGTGGATGAGGCCAATACCCCCCACCTTGACGGAGTGGAAGGCAGAGGTTAATGCCACTATGCCGTACAAAAAATGTGTATATATAAACAGGGGGTGCCCGTCCAAATATGAGAAAGTCTGGGACCGCTGGTTACAGAACTCTGACACCTTTATCTGATCATTTGTTCAGCCCCCTCTATGGAAATTAAAATCTGCCCACCTGTCTGTGTGAAGCCTTACTATCGAAATTTGTGTACCATGTACCTATATTGTTGGGTCAATTGCTCAATACAATGTACTCTTACATGTACTATGGGTCCTGTGTCAATGACATACTGTTATATGTAATGATTACAACTGTGATTGTACTCCAGATGTATACACTGTGTTTAACTCAATAAAACCTTTTGTTGTAAAAAAAAAAAAAATGGCGCCCAAAAATGTCTACGCTACTGAGTCAGGCCTGTCTGTACTATGTAGAAGTTCTGCAGAGAGAAATCTTCGCTAGCAAACGGTGGTGCACTTTTTGAAGAAACAAGTTATAATCCACAAAGAGAAAAAGGGTCTTGAACTTGGTGAACGCAGGATAAGTCTTAGAGACCCCTGGATACTCAAAGCACTGTCCCTCCGGTGTGTGACTACAAGCACTAAACTTAGCTCCGAACAACAGTTATCTGGCCTAGAAGATCCTGTGTTTGTCTCTGAGCATGTGCTCTCTCACCCAACCGGACCAGTTTGTGTCCGTATCTTCCGTTGCTGTGTCTCGGTACACAGATTTCACGACACCCGGGTCTTCGGTCCTCCTGGCAACAGTACAGCAGCAGTCGGATGACGTCCCGCAAGCTCCTCGGTGGAACGGAAAGCTCTTTGGAGAAAAACCCTGGCTTCAGGCCTGGTAACACAGCAGACTCGAACAAGAGTTCCACTTGCTGGGTGGGCGATGTCCAAAGAGGCCGAACTCAGTCCCGCACCCCAGTTAAATAGCCCAATGCACCTTGGGTGTCTCGTGGCATTCTGGGTACGGTAGTCTCTGAGGCCTTAAAGCAATACCCTGCTACAAGAGCATGAAAATATTTAATATTCAATGCAATGTTGTCTTATGGGCATACAGAATTTGGGGTTTATTTACTAAAGTTTGCAAAGATTACCCAATCACATGCAAAGAAAAAAAAAACGCATTGTTGCTTGTACATGATTGGATCAACAGCTCTAGAGCTGGGTACTGCTAACTCCCCAACAAGGATACTGCAGCAAAATTCTATAAGACACAGGCATTGGAGCACCTAGGCCTTCAAACCCAGGATTCACTACTTCATAAACACTGTTTTCTGGAGGTGGTTATTGTAACTTAAGATACTGTGAAAAGGGTACCCTGTTAACCAACTATTCAAGCTATACTGTACATTTATTTTGTTTTACTATATTTGACCACATTAGCATCTCGTCAAAAGAAAACAAAAAGATTTTAAAAAGTACCATTGGGATTTTAACAAACTTTGTAGCAGATTCCTACCTTTTGTTGCTATAAAGAAAAAGCTGTTTATTTTAACATATCACTTGCAGACCGATTATGAATGGGAGGGACAGGTTCATTATAATCTCCTCTTGGTGTCCTGATTAGAAAATCAGCAGGGTCTGCATCCCTTTAGAAGTATTTTAAATATGGGGTGTATCTCTAAAAACTGAAATTCCTGTTGCAGGGGTGCCTAAAATCTGACTTCTAGGAAAATAAGTGAGCTAATAACACAAACAGGCGCAAGCATCCTTAGAGCAAGCAGTGTTATCTCCAACACCTCTTTTCAATATGATTCAGCAATTCACATCCACTAAAGCAGGGGTATTGAATTACAATTCGCCGAGGTCTGGTCAGTAAAATTTTCTTATAGCAGAGGTCCGAATATCATTTCGGTTCCCTGTCATGCATTTTCGCATGCGCCAAACGACATGTTGCTGCAGCACAATGTGGCTTGGTACGGCGCAATTTTCTTTTAAAAAAAAAGCTCAAGGACTTCTTTCTCTCGGTTTTCATGTGGGTAGTGCAGCCCATTAAAATAGGCTGATCCACCCACGACGTGTGCACCTAATGCACATGCACAGATCTTAATCCATTCTTATATCAGCTTCCTTAGTCCCCAGTGCACATCACAGTCCCCTCCCCCTTCACATCAAGATCCCCTCTTGATGAGTGTCCTCGGCTCCCCCTTTACATCATCCCCCTCCACTCCTTCCACAGTAGTGTCCTCACACTTCCTTAACATCAACCCCATTAACAGTACTGTCCTCTGCCCCTATTAACATCATAACCCCACATTACTCTCCTCAGTCCCCCCTCCACACCCCTGTCCTCAGTCCCCCAAATCACAGTCCTCAGCCCCCCCCACATTACATTCCTCCCCTCTCCACTTTAATATCCTCAGCCCCCCCCCCACATTACAGTCCTCAGTCCCGTCACATTACAGTCCTCAGTCCCATCACATTACAGTCCTCAGTCCCGTCACATTACAGTCCTCAGTCCCGTCACATTACAGTCCTCAGTCCCGTCACATTACAGTCCTCAGTCCCGTCACATTACAGTCCTCAGCTCCCCCACACTACAGTTCTCAGCTCCCCCACACTACAGTCCTCAGCTCCCCCACACTACAGTCCTCAGCTCCCCCACACTCCAGTCCTCAGCTCCCCCCACACTCCAGTCCTCAGCTCCCCCCACACTCCAGTCCTCAGCTCCCCCCACACTCCAGTCCCCAGCTCCCCCCACACTCCAGTCCCCCCCACACTACAGTCCTCAGCTCCCCCCACACTACAGTCCTCAGCTCCCCCCACACTACAGTCCTCAGCTCCCCCCACACTACAGTCCTCAGCTCCCCCCACACTACAGTCCTCAGCTCCCCCCACACTCCAGTCCTCAGCTCCCCCCACACTCCAGTCCTCAGCTCCCCCCACACTCCAGTCCTCAGCTCCCCCCACACTCCAGTCCTCAGCTCCCCCCACACTCCAATCCTCAGCTCCCCCCACACTACAGTCCTCAGCTCCCCCCACACTCCAGTCCTCAGCTCCCCCAACACTCCAGTCCTCAGCTCCCCCCACACTCCAGTCCTCAGCTCCCCCCACACTCCAGTCCCCCCCACACTCCAGTCCTCAGCTCCCCCCACACTACAGTCCTCAGCTCCCCCCACACTACAGTCCTCAGCTCCCCCCACACTACAGTCCTCAGCTCCCCCCACACTACAGTCTTCAGCTCCCCCACACTACAGTCCTCAGCTCCCCCCACACTACAGTCCTCAGCTCCCCCCACACTCCAGTCCTCAGCTCCCCCCACACTCCAGTCCTCAGCTCCCCCCACACTACAGTCCTCAGCTCCCCCCACACTACAGTCCTCAGCTCCCCCCACACTACAGTGCTCAGCTCCCCCACATTACAGTGCTCAGCTCCCCCACATTACAGTCCTCAGTCCCCCCCCACTCCAGTCCTCAGTCCCCCCCACTCCAGTCCTTAGTCCCCCCCACTCCAGTCCTCAGTCCCCCCACTCCAGTCCTCAGCCCCCCCCACTCCAGTCCTCAGTCCCCCCCCACTCCAGTCCTCAGTCCCACCCCCCCACTCCAGTCCTCAGTCCCCCCCCCACTCCAGTCCTCAGTACCCCCCACTCCAGTCCTCAGTACCCCCCACACTACAGTCCTCAGCTCCCCCACACTCCAGTCCTCAGTCCCCCCCACATTACAGTCCTCAGCTCCCCCATATTAAAGTCCTCAATCCCCCCACATTACAATGCTCAGCTCGCCCACATTACAGTCCACAGCTCCCCCACATTACAGTCCTCAGCTCCCCCCACATTACAGTCCTCAGCTCCCCCCACATTACAGTCCTCAGCTCCCCCCACATTACAGTCCTCAGCCCCTCCCCCCCCACATCACTGCAATCCTGAGGCTCTGCATCCTCCCCACACATTCAGTTGTTAGCTCTAAACTTCACCCCCCTCACTGTCCTACCTTAACACAGGCAGATCGGAGGGAGGCACAGCGTGTCTGGATAGGGGCAGGAGAGGAGTTGCAGGGAGGGAGGCGGGACAGTTCTGGATGGAGGGCAGAGGTAACAAACAGGTGATTGGCTGCTAGGATGAAGAACAGTCCTAGCAGCCAATCGCCTGTTTGATAACCTCGGGCAGCTCGGCCGTCCACCCAGAATTGTTCCGCCTCCCACTGTCGGCTCTGTGAGGATTACAGAGCAACGGCAGGAGGAAGAAAAGGCTCCTACATGGCGGTACCGCGGCGGTCCGAATGGCAGAGTGCCGCGGGCCGCATGTGGCCCGCGGTCCGCCATTTTGTGATGCCCGTACTAAAGGGTTCATCTCCAGGTGCTATGCAATTCTGCTGCCAGAGTACCTGGAGAATTTTCCCAACATGGCTATAGAAAAATGGGTGGAGGATGTAGGTGATATAGATGGGGATCAGTGGTCGGAGGCCCTGGAATCTGTCCATGACTGTTCTTTAAATGTAACCCAAAGACTGTCCCAACTATATATATTATTGCGGGTTCATCATACACCACTTAAATTGTTTACTCTTGGACTCCGACCAGACTCATCGTGTAAGAGATGCAAGGGAGCTAATGGGCACCTGATACATCTCCCTTGGCGGTGCCAAAAGTTACACCGCTTTTGGATTGGTATAGTAAACACCATTAACAATACTTTTCAAGTAGCCGTCTCGCTTGACCCTAAACCTTGCTTATTGGGTATACTGGATGAGGTAATAACAGACATAAATGTCAGCTCGAAAGCTGATATTGCACCATTGGATCTCTCAAACCTCTCCAACTTTTGAGATGTGGTTAGCCAACATAGGATTACATTTGAGATATGAGCACTTTATATATCAGCATAGAGGCAGCCTGACTTGGTTCAATAAAATCTGGGTATGCTGGCTAGCTACCCCTGGCTTGGCTCCATTGGACCTAATTTTTGATAGGCTATTGAGGGAGTGGGAGCATTGTATTCTGAGAATGTATTGTATAATGTAATACTTCAGAATGTGCATTGTTTACTGTACCAATACAAGAATTTAGTAAACTTTTTTCAGATAAAAAAAAAAAAAAAAACACAAAACAAGCAATGGCATTTCTATTCCAATGCTTTTGTATTTCATACAAAAGCATTGGCCCATTTTGAGCAATGACAGAGTGTTGAGACCATCTTAGCCCTGCGAACCTCAAGTGTTTTTTAGAGGGGTTCCTCCATTCAGAGACAAGCTTGCCCCTGATGTCCTTAATCCACCTTCCAAACCAACTCCCTTCTTCCAAAATCTTGTGTAGCGGGTGGTTACATTTAGGGGGAAGCATCTGAGTGGTAACCAGGCTCAGATGCACTAATGGTTAGGTCTCATGGACCATTTCTATCCCTGGGAGATAGTACTGGTGTGTAAATTCACTGGGGCCTGTGGGTGGCGCTGTTGCCTTAGGCCCGGGTTGAACTGCAGTACGAGGTTGTGTCCTTTTTGTCCCCTCTCGGCAGCAATGTGGCGGGGCGGGGAACCTGCTATGCCTGTCGGGAGAGGATATAAAAGGGCGCGGCCATCTTCCAGAGGGGTCGTCGGTTCTGCGCTCAGGCACCTTAAGACTAGGGATGAGCCGAACACCCCCCGGTTCGGTTCGCACCAGAACCCGCGAACGGACTGAAAGTTCGCACGTTAGAACCCTATTAAATACAATGGATGCAAACGTTCGAAATCTAAAGTGCTAATTATAACGACTAATATGCATGTTATTGTCCTAAAAAGGGTTTGGGAACCCGGGTTCTGCACCAGGGGACATGTATCAATGCAAAACAAAGTTTTAAAAACGGCAGTTTTTCGGGAGCAGTGATTTTAATGATGCATAAAGTGAAAAAAAAAAAAGTCAAATATTCCTTTAAATATCGTACCTGGGGGTGTCTAAAGTATGCCTGTGAAGTGGCACGTGTTTCCCGTGTTTAGAACTGTCCCTGCACAAAATGACATTTCTAAAGGGAAAAAAAGCCATTTAAAACTGCTTGCGGCTTTAATGTCATGTCTGGTCCCGGTAATATGGATGAAAATCTTTGAGAAAAATGGCATGGGTACCCCCCACCCCATTACCAGCCCCTTTGGGTCTTGTATGGATATTAAGGGGAACCCCGCACCCAAAATTAAAAAAAGGCCCTATATACTCTGAACAGCAGTATACAGGTGGTGCAAACAAGACCGGGACTGTAGGTTTGTTCTTAAGTAGAATCTGTTTGTAATTTTGAATACGTACATTGTTTAAGTGTAGATCCAGCGAAAAAATCAATTTTTAAGCTTTTTGGAAAACATAGGGAAGGGTTATCACCCCTGTAACATTTGTTTTGCTGTCTGTGCCCCTGTTCAGAACATTTCACCTCACTTTCCGTCCCAATGACAACTGTTTTTGAAAAGTGGGGTTTTTATTGAAACAAGGATTTGTGATAAAGCATCAGTAGAGAGGAGACACCTTTTTCCCATATTAACCCTTACAGGAGAGAATTTCCCTTCCTAGGGGTAGATTTCCTCTCACTTCCTGTTGTCTCCTTCCGTTTGCAAGTAGGAGTCGTTTGTAAGTTGGATGTTTGAAAGTAGGGGTCTGCCGTATATACTCTGCATAAATTGGCCCCTTAGGTGTTGGTGTTGGCACAACACTGTAAGCACTCACAGTTACTCTTGGTGGGCGCTGGAACGCCCTGCTGTCAACTATTATATCAAGAATTGTAATTAGTGTTGAGCGGACCCGAACTGTAAAGTTCGGGTCCGTACCGAATTTTGGCGTTTTCCCGACCCCGGACCCGGACCCGGATTTTGCGCTAAAGTCCGGGTTCGGGTCCGGATTCGGGAATTTAATGGCGCAGTTAGAAATGCTTCAGGGGCCAGCCAATCACCATTTGATTAGCTGGTGTGCCCTTAGAAGCCATCATAGCCATGCCTACTAATGGCATGGCTGTGATTGGTCAGTGCAACATGTGACCCAGCATGTGACCAGCTTCTATATAAGCAAGAGGCACACAGCACAGATCGTCACTCTGCTTTTAGACAGTGTAGGGAAAGGATCCTGGCTGCTGTTGCTGTGAGGGAGAGAATTATATGATAGGAGTTAGTCCTGATTCTGCAATCTACTGATAGAAAAGATAGAGAGACAGTGTAGTGTAGTGTAGGGGCAGGATCCTGTTTGTGCTTTCAGGGAGAGAGATTTAGATAGGAGTCCAGATTGAGAGATAAAATAGCTCAGCGATCTGCATAGGTTTATCTGTTTGTGTTGCAAGCTCAGTGCACCAGCACTGCATTACGTTGAGTGATACACCTATTCCATACTGTGGCTGTATTGTGCTCTTGCTAAAAGACCCATTTCGGGCAGAAAAAAAAAAAAAAAAAAAAGGCACTTTATTGTGCTTTTGCTAAAAAGACCCATTTTTGGGCCCCAAAAAAAAAAAAAGGCACTTTATTGTGCTGTTGCAAAAAAAAAAAAAAGGCACTTTGTTGTGCGCAAAAAAGACCTATTTTTGGGCAAAAAAAATATTTTGCAGTGTATATCTCTAGTTGTGTGAAATAACCAATTTCTATATATTTTTCTTGTACAATGCTATACTAAAAAAAAAACAACAACTTTTTTTTGAATAGCATTCTCTGCAGCTGTGCGATTCAGCGGTTATATACTGTGGGTGTGTTGTGCTCTTCCAAAAAACGCCATTTAGGGCCACAGAAAATATTTTGCAGTGTGAAATACACATCTGGAGGTGTGTGAAAAAACAACATTATTTTTGAATAGCATTCTCTGGCCTCTGCAGCTGTGCGATTCAGCGGTTATATACTGTTGGGGTTGTTGTGCTCTTCAAAAAAACGCCATTTAGGGCCACAGAAAATAAATTGCAGTGTGAAATACACATGTGGAGGTGTGTAAAATAAACAATTTCTATATATTGTACAGTGCTATACTAAAAAAAACAACATTTTTTTTGAATAGCATTCTCTGCACTTCTATAGCTGTGCGATTCAGTGGTTAAATACTGTGGTTGTGTTGTGCTCTTCCAAAAAACGCCATTTAGGGCCACAGAAAATATTTTGCAGTGTGAAATACACATCTGGAGGTGTGTGAAAAAACAACATTATTTTTAAAAAGCATTCTCTGGCCTCTGCAGCTGTGCGATTCAGCGGTTATATACTGTTGGGGTTGTTGTGCTCTTGCAAAAAACGCCATTTAGGGCCACAGAAAATATTTTGCAGTGTGAAATACACATCTGGAGGTGTGTGAAAAAACAACATTATTTTTGAATAGCATTCTCTGGCCTCTGCAGCTGTGCGATTCAGCGGTTATATACTGTTGGGGTTGTTGTGCTCTTCCAAAAAACGCCATTTAGGGCCACAGAAAATAAATTGCAGTGTGAAATACACATGTGGAGGTGTGTAAAATAAACAATTTCTATATATTGTACAGTGCTATACTAAAAAAAACAACATTTTTTTTGAATAGCATTCTCTGCACTTCTATAGCTGTGCGATTCAGTGGTTAAATACTGTGGTTGTGTTGTGCTCTTCCAAAAAACGCCATTTAGGGCCACAGAAAATATTTTGCAGTGTGAAATACACATCTGGAGGTGTGTGAAAAAACAACATTATTTTTGAATAGCATTCTCTGGCCTCTGCAGCTGTGCGATTCAGCGGTTATATACTGTTGGGGTTGTTGTGCTCTTCCAAAAAACGCCATTTAGGGCCACAGAAAATAAATTGCAGTGTGAAATACACATGTGGAGGTGTGTAAAATAAACAATTTCTATATATTGTACAGTGCTATACTAAAAAAAACAACATTTTTTTTGAATAGCATTCTCTGCACTTCTATAGCTGTGCGATTCAGTGGTTAAATACTGTGGTTGTGTTGTGCTCTTCCAAAAAACGCCATTTAGGGCCACAGAAAATATTTTGCAGTGTGAAATACACATCTGAAGGTGTGTGAAAAAACAACATTATTTTTAAAAAGCATTCTCTGGCCTCTGCAGCTGTGCGATTCAGCGGTTATATACTGTTGGGGTTGTTGTGCTCTTGCAAAAAACGCCATTTAGGGCCACAGAAAATATTTTGCAGTGTGAAATACACATCTGGAGGTGTGTGAAAAAACAACATTATTTTTGAATAGCATTCTCTGGCCTCTGCAGCTGTGCGATTCAGCGGTTATATACTGTTGGGGTTGTTGTGCTCTTCCAAAAAACGCCATTTAGGGCCACAGAAAATAAATTGCAGTGTGAAATACACATGTGGAGGTGTGTAAAATAAACAATTTCTATATATTGTACAGTGCTATACTAAAAAAAACAACATTTTTTTTGAATAGCATTCTCTGCACTTCTATAGCTGTGCGATTCAGTGGTTAAATACTGTGGTTGTGTTGTGCTCTTCCAAAAAACGCCATTTAGGGCCACAGAAAATATTTTGCAGTGTGAAATACACATCTGGAGGTGTGTGAAAAAACAACATTATTTTTAAAAAGCATTCTCTGGCCTCTGCAGCTGTGCGATTCAGCGGTTATATACTGTTGGGGTTGTTGTGCTCTTGCAAAAAACGCCATTTAGGGCCACAGAAAATATTTTGCAGTGTGAAATACACATCTGGAGGTGTGTGAAAAAACAACATTATTTTTGAATAGCATTCTCTGGCCTCTGCAGCTGTGCGATTCAGCGGTTATATACTGTTGGGGTTGTTGTGCTCTTCCAAAAAACGCCATTTAGGGCCACAGAAAATAAATTGCAGTGTGAAATACACATGTGGAGGTGTGTAAAATAAACAATTTCTATATATTGTACAGTGCTATACTAAAAAAAACAACATTTTTTTGAATAGCATTCTCTGCACTTCTATAGCTGTGCGATTCAGTGGTTAAATACTGTGGTTGTGTTGTGCTCTTCCAAAAAACGCCATTTAGGGCCACAGAAAATATTTTGCAGTGTGAAATACACATCTGGAGGTGTGTGAAAAAAACAACATTATTTTTAAAAAGCATTCTCTGGCCTCTGCAGCTGTGCGATTCAGCGGTTATATACTGTTGGGGTTGTTGTGCTCTTGCAAAAAACGCCATTTAGGGCCACAGAAAATATTTTGCAGTGTGAAATACACATCTGGAGGTGTGTGAAAAAACAACATTATTTTTGAATAGCATTCTCTGGCCTCTGCAGCTGTGCGATTCAGCGGTTATATACTGTTGGGGTTGTTGTGCTCTTCCAAAAAACGCCATTTAGGGCCACAAAAAATAAATTGCAGTGTGAAATACACATGTGGAGGTGTGTAAAATAAACAATTTCTATATATTGTACAGTGCTATACTAAAAAAAACAACATTTTTTTTGAATAGCATTCTCTGCACTTCTATAGCTGTGCGATTCAGTGGTTAAATACTGTGGTTGTGTTGTGCTCTTCCAAAAAACGCCATTTAGGGCCACAGAAAATATTTTGCAGTGTGAAATACACATCTGGAGGTGTGTGAAAAAACAACATTATTTTTGAATAGCATTCTCTGGCCTCTGCAGCTGTGCGATTCAGCGGTTATATACTGTTGGGGTTGTTGTGCTCTTCCAAAAAACGCCATTTAGGGCCACAGAAAATAAATTGCAGTGTGAAATACACATGTGGAGGTGTGTAAAATAAACAATTTCTATATATTGTACAGTGCTATACTAAAAAAAACAACATTTTTTTTGAATAGCATTCTCTGCACTTCTATAGCTGTGCGATTCAGTGGTTAAATACTGTGGTTGTGTTGTGCTCTTCCAAAAAACGCCATTTAGGGCCACAGAAAATATTTTGCAGTGTGAAATACACATCTGAAGGTGTGTGAAAAAACAACATTATTTTTAAAAAGCATTCTCTGGCCTCTGCAGCTGTGCGATTCAGCGGTTATATACTGTTGGGGTTGTTGTGCTCTTGCAAAAAACGCCATTTAGGGCCACAGAAAATATTTTGCAGTGTGAAATACACATCTGGAGGTGTGTGAAAAAACAACATTATTTTTGAATAGCATTCTCTGGCCTCTGCAGCTGTGCGATTCAGCGGTTATATACTGTTGGGGTTGTTGTGCTCTTCCAAAAAACGCCATTTAGGGCCACAGAAAATAAATTGCAGTGTGAAATACACATGTGGAGGTGTGTAAAATAAACAATTTCTATATATTGTACAGTGCTATACTAAAAAAAACAACATTTTTTTTGAATAGCATTCTCTGCACTTCTATAGCTGTGCGATTCAGTGGTTAAATACTGTGGTTGTGTTGTGCTCTTCCAAAAAACGCCATTTAGGGCCACAGAAAATATTTTGCAGTGTGAAATACACATCTGGAGGTGTGTGAAAAAACAACATTATTTTTAAAAAGCATTCTCTGGCCTCTGCAGCTGTGCGATTCAGCGGTTATATACTGTTGGGGTTGTTGTGCTCTTGCAAAAAACGCCATTTAGGGCCACAGAAAATATTTTGCAGTGTGAAATACACATCTGGAGGTGTGTGAAAAAACAACATTATTTTTGAATAGCATTCTCTGGCCTCTGCAGCTGTGCGATTCAGCGGTTATATACTGTTGGGGTTGTTGTGCTCTTCCAAAAAACGCCATTTAGGGCCACAGAAAATAAATTGCAGTGTGAAATACACATGTGGAGGTGTGTAAAATAAACAATTTCTATATATTGTACAGTGCTATACTAAAAAAAACAACATTTTTTTGAATAGCATTCTCTGCACTTCTATAGCTGTGCGATTCAGTGGTTAAATACTGTGGTTGTGTTGTGCTCTTCCAAAAAACGCCATTTAGGGCCACAGAAAATATTTTGCAGTGTGAAATACACATCTGGAGGTGTGTGAAAAAAACAACATTATTTTTAAAAAGCATTCTCTGGCCTCTGCAGCTGTGCGATTCAGCGGTTATATACTGTTGGGGTTGTTGTGCTCTTGCAAAAAACGCCATTTAGGGCCACAGAAAATATTTTGCAGTGTGAAATACACATCTGGAGGTGTGTGAAAAAACAACATTATTTTTGAATAGCATTCTCTGGCCTCTGCAGCTGTGCGATTCAGCGGTTATATACTGTTGGGGTTGTTGTGCTCTTCCAAAAAACGCCATTTAGGGCCACAAAAAATAAATTGCAGTGTGAAATACACATGTGGAGGTGTGTAAAATAAACAATTTCTATATATTGTACAGTGCTATACTAAAAAAAACAACATTTTTTTTTAATAGCATTCTCTGCACTTCTATAGCTGTGCGATTCAGTGGTTAAATACTGTGGTTGTGTTGTGCTCTTCCAAAAAACGCCATTTAGGGCCACAGAAAATATTTTGCAGTGTGAAATACACATCTGGAGGTGTGTGAAAAAACAACATTATTTTTAAAAAGCATTCTCTGGCCTCTGCAGCTGTGCGATTCAGCGGTTATATACTGTTGGGGTTGTTGTGCTCTTGCAAAAAACGCCATTTAGGGCCACAGAAAATATTTTGCAGTGTGAAATACACATCTGGAGGTGTGTGAAAAAACAACATTATTTTTGAATAGCATTCTCTGGCCTCTGCAGCTGTGCGATTCAGCGGTTATATACTGTTGGGGTTGTTGTGTTCTTCCAAAAAACGCCATTTAGGGCCACAGAAAATAAATTGCAGTGTGAAATACACATGTGGAGGTGTGTAAAATAAACAATTTCTATATATTGTACAGTGCTATACTAAAAAAAAAAAACATTTTTTTTGAATAGCATTCTCTGCACTTCTATAGCTGTGCGATTCAGTGGTTAAATACTGTGGTTGTGTTGTGCTCTTCCAAAAAACGCCATTTAGGGCCACAGAAAATATTTTGCAGTGTGAAATACACATCTGGAGGTGTGTGAAAAAACAACATTATTTTTAAAAAGCATTCTCTGGCCTCTGCAGCTGTGCGATTCAGCGGTTATATACTGTTGGGGTTGTTGTGCTCTTGCAAAAAACGCCATTTAGGGCCACAGAAAATATTTTGCAGTGTGAAATACACATCTGGAGGTGTGTAAAATAAACAATTTCTATATATTCTTCTTGTACAGTGCTATACTAAAAAAAAAAAACCTTTTTTTTTGAATAGCATTTTCTGTAGCTGTGCGATTCAGCGGTTACGTGCTGTGGGTGTGTTGTGGTCTGGCAAAAAACGCCATTTAGGGCCACAGAAAATATTTTGCAGTGTGAAATACACATCTGGAGGTGTGTGAAATAAACAATTTCTATATATTTTCCTTGTACTGTGCTATACTAAAAAAAACAACCTTTTTTTTTTTGAATAGCATTTTCTGCAGTTCTGTAGCTGTGCGTTTCAGCCATTACGTACTGTGGGTGTGTTGTGGTCTTCCAAAAAACGCCATTTAGGGCAAGATCCTAAATTTGGAAAATATGAGGGGAAGGTCAAAGGGACGTGGTGGCCCCGGTCGTGGTGCTGCTGGTGGAGCTCCTGTTGCAGGGAGAGGACGTGGTGGATCTGTGCCAGCTACACGCACAAGTGAAACACCTTCCTCAGGTGCGAGTAGGCGACCGAGCCTGCGGCGGTATTTTGTCGCGCCTAATGAGGCTGTACCAATGTTTAGGCCAGGACAAGTACAGGCGATAGTAGATTGGGTTGCTGACAGTGCCTCGGGTTCCTTCACATTGTCTCCCACCCACTCTTCTGATGAAAGATCAGAGTTGGCACCTGAAGCCCATGTCCATCAGTCTTTCACCTCACCCCCTTGCAAATCAGCCAAGCAGTCTGAGCCCCAAATCATGCAGCAGTCTCTTCTGCTTTTCGATGACTCTGTTAGCAGGGTTTCCCAGGGCCATCCACCTAGCCCTGCCCCAGAAGTGGAAGAGATTGAGTGCACCGATGCCCAACCACTTATGTTTCATGATGGGTACATGGGAGGACCATCGCAGCACGTCTCGGATGATGACGAAACACAGGTGCCAACTGCTGCTGCTTTCGCAATTGTGCAGACAGACATGGAGGGCAGGGGTGAAGACTGGGTGGAAGATGATGTGGAGGACGATGAGGTCCTCGACCCCACATGGAATCAACGTTATGCAGGTGACCAGTGTAGTTCGGAGGAAGAGGCGGTGGTCGCACAGAGCCACCAGCACAGCAGAAGAGGGAGCAGGGTGCAAAAACGGAGCATTCGTCCCCTAGACAGTACATCTGCTACTGCCCAACGCAGCAAGGGACCGAGCACACCAAAGCCAGGTCCAAGGACTTCCCTAGCGTGGCAGTTCTTCACACAGTGTGTTGATGACAAGACACGAGTGGTTTGCACGCTGTGCAATCAGAGCCTGAAGCGAGGCATAAACGTTCTCAACCTGAGCACAAGCTGCATGACCAGGCATCTAAGTGCAAAGCACGAGCTGCAGTGGAGTAGACACCTCAAAAACCAAGAAAGGTCTCTGGCTCCTCCTGCTTCCTCTTCTGCTGCAGTCTCGGCCTCTTCATCCACCTCTGTAGTGACAGTGGCACCTGTCACCCCGCAAACAGAGGATCTGCCAGCAACACTACCACCTGGGTCACCAACCATCTCCACAATGTCCCATGGAAGCGTTCAGCTCTCTATCTCCCAAACATTGGAGCGGAAGAGGAAGTACCCCCCTAGCCACCCGCGATCCCTGGCCCTGAATGCCAGCATTTCAAAATTCCTGGCCTTTGAAATGCTGTCATTCCGTCTGGTGGAGACGCAGAGTTTTAAAAGCCTGATGGCATTGGCTGTCCCGCAGTACGTCGTGCCCAGCCGCCACTACTTTTCCAGGCGAGCCATCCCTTCCCTGCACAACCAGGTGGGGGACAAAATCAGGTGTGCACTGCGCAACGCCATCTGTGGCAAGGTCCACCTAACTACGGATGCGTGGACCAGTAAGCACGGTCAGGGACGTTATATCTCCCTAACAGCACACTGGGTAAATGCAGTGGCGGCTGGGCCTGAGGCAGATAGCGGTTTGGCGCATGTCCTTCCACCACCGAGGATTGCAGGGCGCTTCAGTTTGCCTCCTGTTGCTAACTCCTCCTTCTCCGCTTCCTCATCCTCTACCGCCTCCTCATCCATTCAGCGTAACACCTTCACCACCAACTTCAGCACAGCCAGGGGTAAACGACAGCAGGCAGTTTTAAAACTTTCCTGTTTGGGGGAAAATCCCCACACCGCGCAGGAGTTGTGGAGGGACATGGAACAACAGACCGATGAGTGGTTGCTGTCAGTGAGCCTCAAGCCCGGCCTGGTGGTGTGCGATAATGGGCGAAATCTCGTAGCAGCTCTGGGTCTAGCCGGTTTGACGCACATCCCTTGCCTGGCGCATGTGCTGAACTTGGTGGTCCAGAGGTTCCTTAAAAATTACCCCAATATGCCAGAGCTGCTGCAGAAAGTGCGGGCTGTCTGTGCGCACTTTCGGCGTTCTCACCCTGCTGCTGCTCGCCTGTCAGCGCTGCAGCGTAACTTCGGCCTTCCCGCTCACCGCCTCATATGTGACGTGCCCACAAGGTGGAACTCCACCTTGCACATGCTGGCCAGACTGTGCGAGCAGCAGCAGGCAATAGTGGAGTTTCAGCTGCAGCAATCACGCGTGAGTCGCTCTGCGGAACAGCACCACTTCACCACCAATAACTGGGCCTCCATGCGAGACCTGTGTGCCTTGTTGCGCTGTTTCGAGTACTCCACCAACATGGCCAGTGCCAATGACGCCGTTCTCAGCGTTACTATCCCAGTTCTATGCCTCCTTGAAAAAACGCTTCGTGCGATGATGGAAGAGGATGTGGCACAGGAGGATGAGGAGGAGGAGGAGGAAGCGGGATCATTTCAAAGGCTTTCAGGGCAGTCTTTCACAAGTGGCTACGAGGGTGGGTTCCTGCACCAACAAACGCCAGGTACACAATTGTCCGGCAGAAAGGGCACAGTTCTGGAGGATGACGAGGTGGAGGAGGAGATGGAGGAGGAGGAGGAGGAGGAGGAGCCATGTTCACAGCAGGGTGGCACTCAGACCAGCTCGTGGCCATTACTGGTGCGTGGCTGGGGGGATACAGAGGACACAGACGATACACCTCCCACAGAGGACAGCTTTTCTTTGCCTCTGGGCAGCCTGGCACACATGAGCGATTACATGCTGCAGTGTTTCCGCAACGACAGCCGAGTTGCCCACATTTTAACTGGTGCTGATTACTGGGTGGCCACCCTGCTGGATCCCCGTTACAAGGACAACGTACCGTCCTTAATTCCCTCACTGGAGCGGGATCGTAAGATGCGCGAGTACAAGCGCACGCTGGTAGACGCGCTGCTGGTGGCATTCCCACCTGACAGCGGGCGTACGGTGGAAGCACAAGGCGAAGGCAGAGGAGGAGGAAGAGGTCGCCAACGCAGCCGGGGCACCGGCAGCACCTCAGAAGGCAGGGTTAGCATGGCCGAAATGTGGAAAAGCTTTGTCAGCACGCCACAACAACCAGCACCACCAGCTGAGATGGAACGTCTTAGCAGGAGGCAGCATTTCACCAACATGGTTGAGCAGTATGTGTCCACAGGCCTACACGTACTGGATGATGGGTCTGCCCCCTTTAACTTCTGGGTCTCCAAATTGGGCACATGGCCTGAGCTTGCCGTTTATGCCTTGGAGGTGCTGGCCTGCCCTGCAGCCAGTGTATTATCTGAACGTGTATTTAGCACGGCAGGGGGCGTTATCACAGACAAGCGCAGCCGCCTGTCCAGAGCCAATGTGGACAAGCTCACGTTCATTAAAATGAACCAGGCATGGATCCCACAGGACTTGTCCGTACCTTGTGCAGAATAGACATGTATACCGGTGTTGTGACAAAAACTGTCCGGCCATCGGATTGTGCCCGGCCCGTACTGCGCAGGCGCAGCGCTTGCGCAGTACAGAGGACAAGGAGATTCACAAAATCTCCGAAGATGAACGGCGCCTGCGCTGTGAGTGCAGGTTCAAGCCCCACCATCCAAGAGGACATACGGTAGCACATAGTAACAGGGCCCCTCACGGGCTCGCTTCGATCGCGGCCTTGCTTGGCTCGGCTTGAACCACGGATGGTGTGGCCTTCACCTGAACTCAACACGCAGGCGCCGTTAGTCTTGGGAGATTTTTTAAATCCCCTTGTCCTACATACTCAGCAAGCGCAGTACAGGGCGGACACTATTCGACAGGGGACAGAATTCGACACATCACCGGCCTTACCCAGCCATTGTTGTATTTTTGAACCAGTGTTGGCTACCTCGTCCTCCTCCACCGCCGCTTCCACCTACACAGCCACATCCACCGCCACCTCAACCTCCTACTCCATATGGACCTCGTCCTGCTAGGCCAAGATTAAAATTTTTATTTTATTTTTTTGTAGCGCACAGATCCTTTCCCCCTTACCTGCCTTTATGTTGTTGGCTCTTCGCAGGAGGGAGAAAGGCACACCGCACTACCAGCCCGTATCCTCCTATATAAAGAGGTTGAGCGGTGTACTTGACGGGCCGTGTCCACAGCCGGAGTCAAAACTCCTCCAGAGGATGATTCTCACCTCTACTGTAGGTAGAGGCAAGTCCTTTAATTGCCAGTAAAGTCAATGTCCACACCAGCTGAAACTCCAACTCTTATTCTCTCATGGCAAAATAAACTGTACTCAGATAGAAAAGGTTAGAGCAAAGAAACAGGACAGCTTAAGGTGTGGAGGAGGTCCAGGCACAAACGTAGCACATTCACTTCACTGCTTAGGTTTCTCAAACAGTTTTTGGCGCACGGTCTCTGCCACAGACATTGAGGTTGGTCTCTGCCACAGACCGGGTGTACAAGGCCCCTGCCACGGGCCTGGAGAACTTTGGTCTCAGCCACAGACCAGGGTGTATAAGGCCCCTGCCACGGGCCGGTTGAATAAGGCCTCTGATACAGTCAAGGTGACCTTGAGCTTCTCCTTCTACGAACCTAGCCCATATCAAAGGGAAGACATCTCTCCAGGGAGTCAACAGACCATTCCTTCACCGTGACTCCCGCATCGGTCCATCAGAATGATCCTCCCTTCCCTGGAACAGGGTCCCCTACACAAGGCGGCTCTGGACTCCAGGCTTTACTCCCGCCCCTAGGCCTCCATACCCAGGGCAGCAAGAACTCCAGGATAGTACCTCACCCCGGGCTAAAGGTGCCCGAGATGGAACAGGAACACATGCACCCAGGCCGAAGGCACCTGGGCGCGGACCCCACTGGACATCAGCCCCCAGGCCAAAGGTCTGCCCCTTTTATATGCTCTCCCGGCATGCACAGCAGGTTCCCCGCCCCGCTGTACTACTGCCAAGAGGGGACACAAAAGGCGCCACCTGTAGGCCGCAGGGAACTGCACACCAATACTGTCCCCCGAGGACAAAATGGTCCATGAATCCTACAGAATTAGGGTATTTGAGCCTATTTACCACTCAAACACTTTCCTTAAATTTAGCACCCCGCTACATTTTTATTTCAAAGTATTTTATTTTCCCACTAGCTTATCCATTAAATTAAATAATTTATTCCAGAAAGGGCGTATTCTGGGGCATTCCCACCATATGTGTGGCATCGTGCCGTTGAGTTTCTGAGGTTCTTAATGACTTCCTGTACCTCTTCTGCTGAAAAGGGGGCCTCCAGCATATTTTTTTATTTTTTTTATGTTCTTTTAAGTTATTTCCTATCCACATTTGTTTGCAGAGCACTTGCCATGTTCTTAACAACATTTTGCTGCCATTTGCAGCCCTCTAGCCCTTTCCATTACTTTTTTAGAGCCTTTTTAGTCGTCAGAAGTCCTGGTCCCCATTGACTTCAATGGGGTCCGGGTCCGGGTTCGGGTTAAAGTTCGGTCCCGAATCCGAACTTTTTTCCGAAGTTCGGCCGAACCCGCCGGACCCGAATATCCAGCTACCCGCTCAACTCTAATTGTAATTACATGCCCCTGTAGAACAGGGGCTGAAAAATTGGGCCTTAGCCACTGGTGCCACAACACTGCAACCCCTCACAGATACTGTACTTGGAGCACAGCAATGAGCCATGTTGCAAAGTATTGCATCAAAAATTGTAATTACACGCCCCTGTTAAACAGGGGCTGAAAAATTGGGCCTTAGGCACTGGTGCTGGTGCCACGACACTGCAACCTCTCCCAGATACTCTAGTTGGAGTGCAGGAATGAGCCCTGCTGCAAAGCATTGCATAAAAAATTGTAATTACACGCCCCTGTTAAACAGGGGCTGAAAAATTGGGCCTTAGCCACTGGTGGCGGCACCCAGAAACAAAAATGTTTTTCCAAGATATCATCATGAATCGGATCATTGAGGAGGAGGAGGAGGATAGTCAGTCAACATAACAGGACAGTCACTCAGCATCAGCATCAGTCTTGAAGGGATGTGACATTTGAAAATAAATTATTCTGTTATATCAGCTTCAGGTGCTTGGTAGCTGGTGGTGATCCAAGACTGGTTCATCTTTATGAAGGTCAGTCGATCAACCGAGTCGGTGGACAGGCGCACCCTGTGATCCGTGACAAATCCTCCAGCAGCACTGAATGTGCGTTCTGAAAGAACGCTGGATGCAGGACAGGCCAGTAGCTCAATTGCATACTGTGCAAGCTCTGGCCAGTGATCCATCCTCAAGACCCAGTAAGCCAGAGGATTTTCGGTGGGAAAGGTGTCCAAATCTGACCTTGCCCGTAGGTATTCCTGCACCATGTATATCAGACGCTGGCGATGGTTGCTGGAACCGATCATACCTTGGGGCTGCGGACTAAAGAATTTTCTGAACGCATCGGTCAGACGGCCACCTTCCCCACTGCTCCTTCTTTGACTGATCGAAGCCTCAGCAACTCGTTGTCCCGGACCAGGAGTTTGTAACCTCCCAGTCTCTGGGAACGCGTTGCACAGACCTTTCTGCAAGGCCTCCCGGAGTTGTCTCATCCTCTGCTCCCTCTGCGACGGTAAGATAAGGTCCGCAACCTTAGCCTTGTACTGTGGATCAAGGAGCGTGGCCAGCCAGTAATGGTCCCTCTCCTTGATCCGAAGAATACGAAGATCCTTCCGCAGACTTTGGAGGATCAGGGAGGCCATGCAGCGTAGGTTAGCTGAGGCATTCGGTCCAGAGTCCTCTGGGTCACTAAGGACGACATGATCCGCAGCCACCTCCTCCCAGCCACGTACAAGTCCACGTGTTTCTTGGGACTGTAAATCATCCCTAAAAGACTGCTGCTGTTGATGCTGAGTGCCAGGCTCCACCTCCATGCTGACACAATCCTCCTCCTCCTCCTCTTCCTGTGGGATGGGTGGGATAGAAGAAACACTGTCTGGGTAAAGGGGGCCTTGAGAGGCAAGGAAGTCCTCCTCTTCCTGCCTCTGTTCTGCCTCAAGTGCCCTGTCCATTGTTCCATGCAGCGTATGCTCCAACAGGTGGACAAGAGGTACAGTGTCACTGATGCATGCACTGTCACTGCTCACCATCCTCGTGGCCTCCTCAAATGGTGCCAGGACAGTGCATGCATCCCTGATCATGCCCCACTGGCGTGGTGAAAAAAAACTGAGCTCCCCTGACCCTGTCCTGGTGCCGTAGTCGCACAGGTACTCATTGACGGCCCTCTGCTACATGTGCAGCCGCTGCAGCATGGCCAACGTTGAGTTCCACCTGGTGGGCATGTCACATATAAGGCGGTTCTTGGGCAGGTTCAACTCTTTTTGCAGCTCAGCCAGCCGAGCACTGGCATTATATGATCTGCGGAAATGCACACAGACTTTCCTGGCCTGCCTCAGGACATCCTGTAAGCCCGGGTAACTGCCCAAGAACCGCTGCACCACCAGGTTAAGGACGTGAGCCACACGGGGCACATGGGTCAGTTGTCCCTGTCGGAGGGCGGAGAGGAGGTTGGTGCCATTGTCGCAAACCACCATTCCTGCCTTAAGCTGGCGTGGCATCAACCACCTCTCGGCCTGCCCCTGCAGAGCTGACAGAACCTCTGCCCGAGTGTGGCTCCTGTCCCCCAAACACACCAGCGCAAGCACGGCATGGCATCTTTTTGCCTGCATACTTGCGTAGCCCCTTGAACGCCTACGGAACACCGCTGGTTCCGAGGACAAAGCACAGGAAGAGGCCATGGAGGAAGAAGAAGAGGAGGGGGTGGAGGAGAGAGGTGTGTCACAACCAGTTTGGAGGCGTGGCGGCGGAACAACCTCCAACATTACTGCACCTTGTCCTGCATCCTTCCCAGCTGCCAAAAGAGTGACCCAATGGGCTGCGAAAGAAAGGTAACGTCCCTGTCCATGCCTGCTGGACCATGAGTCAGCGGTAATATGCACCTTACCGCTGACCGCCCTGTCCAGCGAGGCATGGACATTGCCTTCCACATGCCGGTAGAGAGCTGGAATCGCCTTCCGTGAGAAAAAGTGGCGTTTGGGAACCTGCCACTGAGGAACCGCACATTGCACAAACTCAAGGAAGGGGGCAGAGTCTACCAAATGAAAAGGCAGCAGTTGAAGTGCTAGCAATTTAGCCAAGCTAGCATTCAACCGCTGGGCATGTGGATGGCTGGGAGTGAACTTCTTTCGACGGTCCAGCAGCTGGGGCAGGGAAATTTGCCTGCTACAATCGGACGTCGGTGTACTGCTAGCAGAGTGCCCGCAAGTACTTGGCTGACACACACCTAATTCTACACCTTCATTCCTCTCAGTGCAGGTTTCAGAGTGGACTGAAGGTATAGTGGGGTTGGAGATCCCAGCTGATGCGGAGCAAGGAGAGGTCCGCTTTGTTCTTTGGTGTGGGTCTTTAAGGTAGGCTTGCCAAGGAGCTGCATGGCAAACAACATATGTCTGGTCAAGCATGTGGTGCCCAAGCGGCTGATGTTTTGGCCACGCGAGATACGCTGCAGACATATGTTGCAAACAGCAGCGGTGCGATCTGATGCACTCGACTCAAAAAAGGCCCACACCAAAGAACTTTTGGAATAACGGGCAGATGCAGCGCCCTGCACAGGCGGAGCTCTGCGGTGTGATTCAGTCGGTGTGCTGCCCTTACGCTGGCCCCCGGAGGGCATCCTGCCTCGTTGGAGATGTGCCTCCTCCTCACCCTCCTCCTCCTCCTCCTCTCTCCTATCAGGCACCCACATGGAGTCAGTGACCTCATCATCCCCTCCCTCCTCATCGCTGGAACCAATCTGGCAGTATGCTGCAGCTGCTGGAACATGACTGCCAGATTGGTGTCCTTCTTGAGCATCCCCTCTCTCTGCTCTCATGCTACTGCCTTCCTCTAGCTGGGTATCATCTTCAGACCCTTCGAAACGCTGGGCATCCTCCTGGAGCATGTACCCAACACTGTGCTCAAACAGTTCGGGGGACTCCTCAGGAGGACACGGTGGGTCTAGGGAAGGAGTGACTGATGATGACATTGAGGACGCTTTGGCAGCTGCTTTGCCAGTACCCTGAGCCTGGGTGAGAGAGGATGAGGAGGGCTTGGTCATCCACTCTACCAAGTCTTCGGCATGATGTGGCTCAACACGTCCAGCTGCCGAAAATAAGGACAAGCGTGTCCCATGGCCACGTGCTGATGACGATGCACCGCGTCCACGACCAGCACTGTTGTCTCTAGACACAGAGCCTGCTTGCCCTCTTTTATTGGCTCCTGACTGTCTGCCTCTCCTTGTTTGCCTTCCAGACGTTCTAAAGTCCTGCAGGGAGATGGGAAAACCAGCAATAAGGAGTAGCTTCAGGTGTGTATTTTGCAAGAAGCACACTACGCCCGCTGTAAGTGCTGCAGATGCCTGCCTGTGTTACACAACAGGAAAACACAGCAATAAGGGCTAGCTTCAGGTGTATACTGTGCAGGAGGCTTAGCAAAAATATCACTGACACTGTCCCCTGCCTATCCTTCTCTCTCCCTGCACACAAGGTTTAGCAGAATATCACTGACACTGTCCCTACCTATCCTCTCTCCCTACACACAAGGTTTAGCAGAATATCACTGACACTGTCCCTACCTATCCTCTCTCCCTACACACAAGGTTTAGCAGAATATCACTGACACTGTCCCTACCTATCCTTCTCTCTCCCTACACACAAGGTAAATGTCCAAATTTGACTAACACTGTCCCTGCCTATGTATCTCTTTCCCTGCACGCCAACACACTACACAAGGCGCTGGCTGCCTTTTATAGTGTGGGGCGTGTACTAAACCCCCCTGAGCTATAATTGGCCACAGGCATCCTGCCTGTGGCCAATTATGGCTCTCCTCGCTGCCGGCGCTGTGATTGGCCAAGCATGCAGGGTCACAGTGCAAGCTTGGCCAATCACAGCGCCGGGATTGCACTGCGATGGCGCAGTGTATTGTGGGCCGTTCGCGTCACTCGAATTTGGTGCGAACGACCCAAAACGTTCGATCTTCGTCGAACGATCAAACACACGATGTTAGAGTCAAACGTATGTTCGACTCGAACGCGGAGCTCATCCCTACTTAAGACTGGGTGCGTGTGTGTCGCCTCCGGGTGCCCTAGGCCCGGAGGCCTGGTCGGGTGGTCTCTGGGTGCCCATGGCCCAGAGACGGAGCTGCTGTTCCATCTCAGACACCTTCAGTCTGGGGTGAGGTACTTTGAGAGAGGCCCGGGGCCCAGTACCTTTGACTGAGTCCCACAAGGGATCGAGGACTCCTAGGGTGCCCCCCTGAAGTGGGTGCCAGAATCTAGGACGAGGAGGCCAGGGAGGTGACCCTTCCCGAAGACCCAGTACAGTATCGCTGGTGACGGTGGGGCCTCTGGTAACTCTCCGGATGGATGTCCTTTCCCTGACAGGGGTCATTACTTCTAGAAGGTAATTCATCGTGAATCTGGTCGGTGGCAGAGACCCAACAACCGGGCCTGTGGCAGAGGCCCTATTCACCTGGTCTGTGGCAGGGACCCCCTCATGGTCGGTGGCAGCAACCGTGCGCCAAGCCTGTTCGTGCTATTCAGAACAGGAGAAACCCAAATTTAAGTTTGTGCCTGGACCTCCTCCCACCTTATCTGACCCGTGTTTGTCCCAACCCGTCTGCTCTTAAAGAGACTGTTTATTGTGCAAGAAGGAATAAATAAGTGTTGGACCTTTAAGTTGGTGTGGACAGTTGCTTACTGGGGAGAATTAAAGACTTGTTTCTGACTACTGCAGAAACGAGGTCAGCACTGGAGGCTTTTTTACACCAGTCGCAAGCAGGCCCGAGAAACTAACACCGATCAACCTCCCTATTCAGGAGGGTATGGGCTATGCTGATAAGCGTATATTGATTGGTTTGCGCAAAAGTTATAGCATCTACATAATAGGGGATAGTTTTATGGCATTTTTATTATTATTATTTTTTTTTAGTAATGGCGGCAATCAGCGATTTTTAACGTGACTGCGACATTATGGCGAACACATCAGACACTTTTGACACTATTATGGGACCATTGTCATTTATACAGCGATCAGTGCTAAAAAAATGCACTGATTACTGTGTAAATGACACTGGATTCTAACTGTGGGGGGATGGGCTACAAGTGACACGGCATTGATCACTGCTCCTGATGACAGGAAGCAGTAGATCAGTGTGTCACAAGGCACAACAGGGCATCTCCCCGTTGTGCCGCTCCGTGACACAATCGCGGGACACCGGCAGACATCAAGTCCGTGGGTCCCGCGGGCACGGTCACGGAGCTTGCGGCGGGCCTGAGTGCACCTGCACAGCGGGATTTTCAAAGCAAGCAGTTTCATAACATTATGCATTGGTACACAATAAGGATCCCAAAAATAATATATTTATGGGTATTGATAGATACAGCCCACATTGGAGGGGGAGTTAATTAATTAGGGGGATCTCACAGCTCGAGATTAAATGGATTTATAAAATAGGATGTTACTTCCCTTCGTGCCTCATTGTGGATGTAGATGTCAACGCCTTTGTAGACAACTCTTAATTAGCTATATGTAAATTAATTTATTATTTATTTTATATGTATGTGTGTGTTAGTTATATATTCTGTAATATGAATTAACAGGGTATTTTGATTAAAAATTAACTAGTTGGGCATTCAGGATAAATATAATATGTACTGTCTGGAGCTGGACTCCAGTAGGTTTATTGTGTTATAGCTAAATTATTATGTATTACAATTGTATTGTTTGCAACCAGAGGGACCATCTGGACCTCTGTAAAATAATAAATTTTATCTACATTTTCTAACTTTATGTTGTAGAAGAAGGACATTAAATCTTAGTACCTTTCTGTGTTTATCTGCATGTAAGGTGCAAAACATGGCATATCCTGTAGAGGGCAGCACGTATAGTGTCTCCTTTGCCGGAAAGCTTTTTACTTCCGGTTAGATTAATGCAGGTTTATGTGTATGTTCAGTTTAATTTTAGTATTTTGTTTTATTCTGGTAGGATTTAGGATATCTAGATAGTATCTATTTTTATGGAATATGTAGAAATACTACTTCTGTATTTTTGCTAGGGTTGTTTGGATCCCTTGATAAGGTTCTGAACATGGCAAGCATCTGAGTTGAAAGAGATACAATTGGTTCCAGCTTGGGAATCAAAATGAGGCTTGGTTTAGAATCTTGGTTATATATGTAGATGGTGCAGTACGTCGCCCGTGCCCCAGGATTACGTCAATCTCTGACAAAACACGTAGGGTGGAGGACATGCTGAAGTCATGGCTGTTTACGAGTCCCGGAAGTGCGGGTGCTCATTGTTTGTATGCCTGCCAGTGTTATTTTACAAGTGGCCTATGTATGTGAGAATTTTACAACAAATTGTTGGATTTTTATGCTCCTTTGTTATCTTTGAGTGGAAATTTACGGAAAACGCAAATCACACGTTGGAGTACCATTCAAGGCCCTGGCGGGGTATTCAGCCACAATTATTACTGGTCTTATCCAAAGGTTCAGTACTGCTGGTAAGCAGACATTTCTACTCTTGGTGGTGGTCTGTGTGGTGTCCAGTCACTCATTGGATTTGGCGTAACTGTGTGTCATTGGAACTGATATCCACGTGTGGAATACTGTACAGGACTCACTATTTTCTTTGCTCAACAATTACCTTCCTGCTTTAAGGGGACTGTACTTCTCATCTATCTGATGTTTTTTTGTACTTCACAATTCATTAATTTTACTGTTATGTGTTATGTCAGCATAAGCGTGATTCTGCTTTATACTAATTTCTATGGACGATCTGTACCAATAGCATACAGAAGGCCTTCAGGTTGCCATACTGCAGACGTCACTAAATGGCAGCCCGCGGTCTGGCCCCAGTGGCCATTCTACCCGGACCGCAGCCTCGCCAAGTAGTTTACTGTGTGTCCTCTCCCTGTTGCCGGCTCGCCCGCCTGCCTGCCGCTGCCGCTATATACACAGTATGGCAGGCGCTGCAGGTCCCTGCCGTCTCTATTCTCTGAACTGCCCCTTTCCCACACTGCCTGTCTTAATCCCACAAACATGAAGCACGACCGCGCTGGACAATGGGCGGGACTTTTTAAGTTAAAAAGTGGGTGATTGGTTGCTAGGCAGCGGGGCGGTCCCAGCAATAAATCACTCACCTTTAATGGGAAAAGTCCTGCCCATTGTCCAGAGCGGCCACGCTTCATGTCCTGTGTGAATAAGGTAGATTTCTGTGGGATGGGGGGGTGTGCTGTGCAGGACAGGGGTTTGATATCGAGAGAGGACTGTGATGTGATGGGGGGAGTCAGTCTGCAATGGGGGGGGTCAGTCTGCGATGGGGGGGTCAGTCTGCGATGGGGGGTAATCTACAATGGGGGATCAGTCTGTGATTGGGGGGGTCAGTCTGCGATGGGGGGGTCAGTCTGCGATGGGGGGGTCAGTCTGCAATGGGGGGGTCAGTCTGCGATGGGGGAGTCAGTCTGTGGGGGGGTCAGTCTGTGATGGGGGGGATCAGTCTGTGATGGGGGGGTCAGTCTGTGATGGGGGGGTCAGTCTGTGATGGGGGGCAGTCTGCAATGGGGGAGTAAGTCTGTGATGGGGGGGTCAGTCGGCAATGGGGGGGTCAGTCGGCAATGGGGGGGTCAGTCTGCAATGGGGGGGTCAGTCTGCGATGGGGTAGGGCCAAAACAACTAATCGATTAATCGACAACTAATCGATTATGAAATTAATCGATTACAATTTTCATAATCGATTAATCGGCCAGTAACATAATGAGGTTAAAAATAAACTAAAATTAACCCTTTATAGTACAAAAAGAGCAAATTGCTACTGTAAATATTACTTTCACTGTTCCACAGTAAAAAATGAAACCCCTTACAGTAGCGATTATTTGCTCTTTTTGTACTAATTTTAGTTTTTTTTAACCCCATGTTACTAAACATCTCAGGCC
Source organism: Rana muscosa (assembly GCA_029206835.1). NCBI lineage: Eukaryota > Metazoa > Chordata > Amphibia > Anura > Ranidae > Rana > Rana muscosa. The sequence goes on from CM055128.1 coordinate 184,358,032, forward strand.
TGGGTCACACCTCCATGTTTTTTGGTGCTTTTTGCAGAAACACACTACAGTTCATTTACATGGTTTCTATGGGACACGTTCACATCCATGATTTTTTCAGCTGCTGCGTATTTGGAAAGGGCAAGGACTTTTTTTAACGCAAAACGGTGCTATTTTAGTTTTTTGGTTTAATATACTTCAATGGAGAAGCTGCAGAAATAGCATGTAATGTGTTTTTGTAGCAATTTGTGTTTTGTAATCTGCCCATCAACAAATTGGCCCAAAAAAATGCAAAAAATTACTTTTTTTTTATTTTTACGGTTATTAACTGATTAGTCGATCAATCGAAACAATAATTGGCCAACTAATCGATTATGAAAATAATCGTTAGTTGCAGCCCTAGATGGGGGGGGGGTTAGTCTGCGATGGGGGATCAGTCTGTGATTGGGGGGGTCAGTTTGCAACGGGGGAGTCTGTGATAGGGGGGGTCAGTCTGTGATGGGGGGTCAGTCTGCAGATTGGGGGGTCAGTCTGCAATTTTGGTGCTCAGTCTATGATTGGGGGGTCAGCCTGTGATGGGGGGGTCAGTCTGTGATGGGGGGTCAGTTTGAAAGGGGGGGGTCAGTCTGCAATGGGGGGGTCTGTGATTGTGGGGGGTTCAGTCTGTGATGGGGGATCAGTCTGTGATGGGGGTCTGTGATTGGGGGGGTCAGTCTGTGATGGGCTGGTCTGTGAATGTGGGGGGGGGTCAGTCTGTGATAGGGGGTCTATGATTCGGTGGGTCAGTCTGTGATAGGGGGTCTGTGATTTGGGGGATCAGTCTGTGATGGGGGTCTGTGATTGTGGGGGGATCAGTCTGTTATGGCCTGGTCTGTGATTGGGGGGTACATCTGTGATTGGGGGGATCAGTCTGTGATAGGGGGTCTGTGATTTGATGGGTCAGTCTGTAATGAGGGGTCTGTGATTGTGGGGGGTGGTTCAGTCTGTGATAGGGGGGGGTCCGTCTGTGATGGGGGAGTCTGTGATTTGGGGGGTCAGTCTGTGATAGGGGGTCTGTGATTGGGGGGGGTCAGTCTGTGATAGGGGGTCTGTGATAGGGAGTTTGTGATGGGTCAGGTCAGTCTGTGATGGGTCAGGTCAGTCTGTGATGGGGGGTCAGTCTGTATTGAGGGATCTGTGATTTGGGTGGTCAGTCTGTGATGGGAGGGTCTGTGATGGGTCAGGTCAGTCTGTGATGGGGGAGTCAGTCTGTATGAGGGGTCTGTGATTTGGGTGGTCAGTCTGTGATGGGAGGGTCTGTGATGGGTCAGGTCAGTCTGTGATGGGGGGTCAGTCTGTAATGAGGGGTCTGTGATTTGGGTGGTCAGTCTGTGATGGGAGGGTCTGTGTGTGATGGGTCAGGTCAGTCTGTGATGGGTCAGTCTGTAATGGGGGGGTCTGTAATGGGGGGTTTGTGATGAGGCAAGGGGGATGTGATGTAAGGGGGGGGGGCTGGGGACAATGATGTAAAAGGGGGTCTGTGATTTCTGCACTAGCAAAACACAGGTCTCTGCAAAAGCAATAGAAAACAATTGTTTTCTATGTGTCCCGTTCAAACTGAAACAGCGTCCCTGTGTGCTGAGCAGTGTGGTGCATAAAAATTAATGAAATGTGCATGTGTGTGGTGGTGGTGGGGGGTGCGCTGTGATGGGAGGCTGTGAAGTGGAGGATATCAAAAATTTTCCAACCGGACTCCCGTGAATTTTAATTCAGTACCCCTGCCATACTGCATTGAATTTTACAGGAAACTATAACGGCTGCAGTTTGAAAAGTAAAAGTATTTTTTTATATCTGTAGCACTACCCCCGTAGGAGCTGCTGATTTTGATGTTGGGCCTACGTTCTGATTCTCAACCCCTTAACTGGCTCGAACCCTCCCTTGGCACAACTGGTAGTGAAAAGAATTGACACAAATCTGCATATATATATATATATATATATATAATATATTACCTTTCTCAGTTTGAGGTCCTTCAGGCCAATAAAGTACTTCACACAGGTATTAAACAAACATAAAGTTTACTTATAAAAGGTAATAAGCAGGTTAAGACAATTATGCATATATATTCAAGTGACTCTGCAGGGCCCTGCAAGAGTCAATACTATGTAAAAGATAAGTGTTTTATATTGTACTAATGTCTATTTCCTATAGATAACAATCTTATGCTCGCGAGCTCCCCCTAGCGGGCAATACCACCCCATGTCCCGTCAAAGTTAGTTCCTATCAGGCCGAGGGCGCCTGGGTACGTGAAGAGATGATCCCCCCAACCGACCTCGTGGCGAGGGCGTCTTCCCCTTTTATCTCCTCCCATCGACACCACGGCGGGTTCCCCGCCCCAGCCGTACCATCTCCAGGAAGGGACAAAAAGGGTAGCACTGTGGTAGTGATTCTACCTCGAGCCTGTAGGTACCCCGCCACCCACAGGCCAAGGAGAATATTGCACCACCCAATCCTCCACGAATAACAAAAAGGGGTCTAATCCCTGACATAATTACACACCTGGGTCTCTCTACCCCCAGGTGTATCCCACTAACTTTGAAGACCCCGCTACACACTCCCCCTTGTGATTTGACGCTGGTCCCCAGCTTCAAGTGCACACCCATGTCTCCCAAGGAGTGTTGACATGAAGTGGGCCCCAGAGGCTATCCCTCAAATTTTGGATACTGTGTGTGCCAAGACCTGCTCCAGGGAAAGGGAACTATAAAACATTAAAACTTTTGTATAAAACATCTGTCATGTACACATATACAATCCCTCCCGTCACTGTCTAAGAACCACCCCATACTCAGTAGTCTTGACAGACGAATCTCCTGCAGAAGGGAAACAAAAAAAAAAACAACACATCCTAACACTCTGTGTTAACTTGGCATGAGTGGGTCCGTCAGCCGAGAGACCCACTCACTCCAATAAGTAAGTAATGCATGTGTAACATTTCAAACAACCGTTGCACAACACTGCCACCTGGTGACAGCGCTGCGGTAATGACACTTGGTGAGATCTTCATTCTTCCTGCTTTCCTACTCTGACTCTACCCCAAAAGTCTCTGCCTTTGGCACATGAAGAAAAGAGAGAAAAAAAACAACAGCTCCCAAGTCTCCAGTGAGTAAAAGAAAAGCCCAAATCAAAACAAAAGTAGGGCACAGTTCTAGGTGTCTGGGAATGTCTCTTCCAGAAAGTTTCAACAGCAACAAGATAGGAGCTCACTTCTCCTATAAGTAGAACCTTGGATCCGGCAGAAACAGGGGCTTCAGGTGCCCGTCAAACACTTCCACCGAATACTCGACATCCTCTCCTTCTTTCCTGCAGATGAGCACCTTATCGGCATGAATATGGCGCCCAAGTCTCCAATCAGCTCTGCAGTCCTTGAACTTTTTTAGACACAGGCGGCGAACATGACAGGTATCGCCTGGCATGGGGTACTTTAAGCTTTTCCCATACAAACTCGTCATACCACCTTGGTCGCAGGACCTCGACTTCATACAATAAGTCCCGAGACATAATTACACACCTGGGTCTCTCTACCCCCAGGTGTATCCCACTAACTTTGAAGACCCCGCTACATGTGTGTGCAATATTCCTTTTTTTTTTCTTCATTTGCTATATTTTTTTTACAAAAGTGGAGTTTCCCTATAAGTCGCTAAAGATGCGACCATAAAAACAACACAAAAAATAAAAAATAACACAGGTAATACCTAGGACAAAGATCATGAAATAAAAGATAATACCTACACAGAGAATCAGCTGCAATACTACATAATGGGTTACCTGAGGCTGATACAGACACAAACACCATACAAATGAAATCAAAGTTTTCTTAGAATGACAGAGATGACATTACATTTCTTAATGAATCATACCTTGTAAAAGAGACAGACAATTGTCTCTGAAAGCTAAATTATCCTCAGATGGGGAGAGCCAATGCTAGCTGTTAAGCAAGAGGATACCATATAGACAAGGCCCCAAGGATAAATGAGTCAGAGCACTGAAATCTGAAAAATGACCTGATATTGATGAGGAATTACAGGCTGATACTCAAGTAGTTAAAGAGACACTTTGTCATCAGCTCATTCAAAGTGTCAGGAAGGTTGGGCTTGTGGCCATGCCTGAAGACCTGCATGCGTGTATATTGCAGCTCATAACTCAGCACTTAGGGGCAGATATCTATTAATGTATGGTCATTCAGACCCTGGTCAGATTGGGATTAGGGATGAGCTTCGAGTTTGACTCGAACATCGGCTGTTCAATCGTTTGACGAAGATCGAACTTTATGGGCCAAATTCGAGCGGCGCGTCACGGCCCATAATACATACCTCCCAACTTTGGAACTTGAGAATGAGGGACACCTTGGGATGGAAAAGACATGCGGAGCGCACCGCGACAATAATGGGCGTGGCTTAAATAAATTGAATATTGAGGTGGCTTAAAGGAACATGGTTAAATAGAGTCTAAAGCGGTATTAAACCTACAAACATTTATTATATTTCAGCTTACCAATTCTTAGATGTGATGGCTGCATTTGCTTTCTTTTTTAGGCTTACTTCTATTTTCACCTGGTGATCCAGCCAGTATGTTTTTTGTTTTTCAAAAGAATAAGCTGTCCTGCAGATGTAGCAGTTAGAGAGTTGAGACAAACCATTTACCACTGACAGGGGTGCTTACAATGATCAGCTTTTATTTATTTATGCAAGACCTTTATCCTGAAAGAAAAACATCTGTTCGCTGCAAATGCTTATAAAGTGTTAGTGCATCTAAATCTGCTAGTCCATCTAACACTCCCATCCATCCAGATTGCAAATTCTGCTGTTCAAAGGTTCCCCCATTACTCCTTCATACAGATGTAGCGGCCTCCACTCTCTCTCTCTTGCTCCGGTTTCTTTCTCTCTGGCTTTTGTCTAGGGGTACCTTGGAGGAGAGAGTGCAGGGTCACGACGCCAAGCTTTCACCGCAGATGTTTGTGTGGTGTGAGCAAAGTTTCTTTACCTTTGGGTCGGTGTTCGGTGTTTGGAGCCTCAGCTTCTTCTGTGAAACAGTGTCTGCCAGTAAATGAGCCCCACACCAATAAAAGTCCAACACTCCTTTATTTTTCCAATGTCAGGATGAAACACAATCAGTTTGACTCCCTCAACGAACAGACAGGGGGTGTGGATACGAGTAGGCCCAGGCACAATGAACTCTCCTATTCCTCTGATAGCGAATAGGCCTGGCGCACGGCCACTGCCACTGACCGTGAGTTTTGGTCGCTGCCACCGACCGGATGTACTGTGGAGGCCTCTGCCACAGGCCTGGGTTGAATAATTGGACCGCTGCCACCAGTCATAGAACGCAAACTACCTTACTCTCTTGACTTGGCTCCTGTTCGGGAGAGGATATCCCTGCGGGCGGTCTCCAGAGGCTCACCCGGCACCGGCAATCTGCTGCACCAGATCTTCGGATGAGTACCTCCTCTGATCCATTACGCCTCTAGACTCGGGTGCCCCAATCCTGAGGCCCCCTAGGAAATCCTTCCCTCGCGGGACCCAGCGAAGGAAACTGGGCCCCAGGCCTCCAACCGAGTACCTCACCCCAGGCTGAAGGTGCCTGGGATGGAACACGAGCTCCGGGCGTCCAGGCCTAGGCCGCCTGGACACCGACCATGAACCACAGCCCTCAGGCTGAAGGTGCCTGGGACTCGACCCCTTGGCAAAGACGTCCGCCCCCTCCATACCCTCCCCCAGCAACCCCAGCAGGTTCCCCGCCCCGCTGTACAGGCGCCGCGAGAGGCCACAAAGGGCACGGCACTGCAGCGATGGCTCAACCCCGGGCCAAAGCAACACTGCCACCTACTGGGCCACAGGGAACCATGCATCACTGGCGTCCCCACCAGTTTTAAACATGATAGAAAAGCACATACCCGCTACACTATCCCCCCGGCCGTTTGACACTGGTCCCCAGTGTCTGGAATAAACCATGCCCTCAAGGGTTGACACAGTCCAGAAACCAACTGAAAATTTCAAAAAAATTGAAAAAAACTAACTACCTAGAGCAGTTGTGCCTGAGCCTGACATGCAAGGGAAGGGAAGGGAAACATATAAACACTTAACAGTAAAACATCTCAAAAGTCACATCATTGACAAAAAAAAATTCTTCTTTCCCGCCCACATCACTGACTAAGACCCGCCCCATTCTCAGCGGTCTTGATGGAATGTTCTCCTGCAGAGGGGAAAAGAAATGTTAAGCACACAAATTCCTGACACATATATTCGTGTGAGAACGAAAGAACATCTCTGTAGAGAAACCCCTTCCTTCTAAAAGTGTATGTGTGAAAAGTGAATGCCGATGCACGACACTGCCACCTGGTGACAGCGTCACGGTAACTGCACTTATGGAAACCTCTTCTTCTTTGGCCCTATCTACCCCAGAGTCCTTGTTGGGGAATGAAGAACAACAACAGGAACAGTCCTTCAATTCCTCCGAAGAGCACAAACACCCATTAGCTCGGGTACAGTCATTGAGTTCTCCCGGGAAACAAACAACAAACCCGGAGAGTTCAGCAACATTAAATGGCAAACGGAGTCTTTTACCTCCTACAGATAGAAACGAGGGTGCGGCAGGAAAAGTGGTTTCAAATGCTGGTCCATGGTTTCTAGATGGTATTCGACATCTTCCCCTTCCTTGCTTCAAATCAGCACCTTGTCCGTGTGGATATGCCACCCCAGCATCCATTCTGCCTTGCAGTCTTTGAAACGCTGAGATGCCGTGGAAGAACACGCGAGGTACCTGCGGGCGTGTGGGACCTGAATGTGGATCCATACAAAGTCATTGTACCAGCGCTCCCGGCAAACTTCCACTTCATACAACTCTTTAGACAAGTATAGGTACTCCCACCCATACTCAGCAGCAACCTTCTGGCAAAACAAGCGTTGTAGTCTCGCCAGTGGAGGCATTGTGGCTTTGTCCCCTTCACCTGGCAAAACTATAGCATCCAGGTGACGAGGTGCTCTGGTCACCTCTGTTCTGGGCATAGGTGCCCGCAGCGACAGTCTCTTATCCCCAGCATTAGGTGCAGGTGGCACCGGGGATGTGAAGGTAGGCTGGGAACGGGACCCCTCTTCAGGCGCTGGTGCCTCCACCCGGGGTGTACTGTCCCCTGTAGACATGGGTGGATCCCTAGTTCTGCGGGACAAGGAGAGAGGCATCTTGTCCCAACCCTTACTGGCAAAGAGTTAATCTATGGCAACATTGTCTCCCAGATCGGAGAGCGACTCTAGGTCAGAGGTGTCACACTCCTCTGCGGGCAGGTAGCCTGTAGTGGAGACTGAACTGCCGCCTCCCACGGACAAACAGGGCCGTGACTCCCCGACACCTCCGCCCACACACCAAGTCCCTCCGCCCGGCTTACCTCGGCCTTTACTTGAAACGGGATGTCCGGGACTCTTCCTACCGGATCCATCCGGGCCGGGCGTAGGCGGGCAGGATGATCCACCGCGACTGCTGGACGGGGCTACCATGCCGGTCTTCCTCTTCGGCGGTGGACGCTGGGAGACAGTGGTGACCGAGTCAGCATCCTCGGATATCTCCCGTACTTCGGTGATCGCGTTCTCCCCCGCGGTCGCTGCAGTGCGCACAGGGATGGCTGTCAAAGCGGTGATTCCTCCTACTTGAGTGGTGCTGCCCGTAGTGCGGTTGAGGTGGATGGTTCTTGGCTTTTCGATAACTGGGTCCACCTCAAATAAGAACTCCCCGCAGGCCTCACATCGCCCGAATGGCTTCAGCTGACACACCAGTCCCGAACAGCCGGGACAAATCAAACCCAGGGCCTCAACGTCCATGCACGAGTACAGGGCGAATTGTCCCCGAGGCTTTAGCCGGATCCCCGTATCGGTCACTGGAGCAGCAGTAGTCAAGGTCGTGGTAGAAGGGTGAAGTGGAATCCACGATGCATTTCCGAACATGGTGACTGGCTGCTGATCCATTGCGCACTGCGAGGTTGGCGCCAAAGTCCCCACGTGTAGTCCTTCACACGGCTGGACTCCTCCTCTATTGCGCCCCAGTTCGCAGGCTTTCTCCCGGCCTAGGTCACGCCCACGAACTGAGCAGGGAGGGTGTGCCTCGTGGCGCAGTGCAATAGAAGCCCCCACGTGTACTACTTCACACGGCTGGACTCCCCCCTCTTCTCGCTCTTCTGCGTAGTCCTTTCCCTTCTTAGGGTCATGCCCACGACTTCGAGCAGGGTTGCACTTTGGCCAATAATATGGCCGACCTACTCGGAACTCCTCCGGGCAGACACGTTCAAACTCCGTCCATTCTAGCTCCATAGTAACACGAACACCATCCCGGATGGGCCCCCACTTGTAGCGGCCTCCACTCTCTCTCTCTTGCTCCAGTTTCTTTCTCTCTGGCTTTTGTCTAGGGGTACCTTGGAGGAGAGAGTGCGGGGTCACCACGCCAAGCTTTCACCGCAGATGTTTGTGTGGTGTGAGCAAAGTTTCTTTACCTTCGGGTTGGTGTTTGGAGTCTCCGCTTCTTCTGTGGAACAGTGTCTGCCAGTAAATGAGCCCCACACCAATAAAAGTCCAACACACCTTTGTGTTTCATCCTGACATTGGAAAAATAATCAGTTGGACTCCCTCAACGAACAGACAGGGGGTGTGGATACGAGTAGGCCCAGGCACAATGAACTCTCCTATTCCTCTGATAGCGAATAGGCCTGGCGCACGGTCACTGCCACTGACCGTGAGTTTTGGTCGCTGCCACCGACCGGGTGTACTGTGGAGGTCTCTGCCACAGGCCTGGGTTGAATACTTGGACCGCTGCCACCGGTCATAGAATGCGAACTACCTTCCTCTCTTGACTTGGCCCCTGTTCGGGAGAGGATATCCCTCCGGGTGTTCTCCAGAGGCTCACCCGGCACCGGCAATCTGCTGCACCAGATCTTCGGATGAGTACCTCCTCTGGTCCATTACGCCTCTAGACTCGGGTGCCCCAATCCTGAGGCCCCCTAGGAAATCCTTCCCTTGCGGGACCCAGCGAAGGAAACTGGGCCCCAGGCCTCCAACCGAGTACCTCACCCCAGGCTGAAGGTGCCTGGGATGGAACACGAGCTCCGGGCGTCCAGGCCTAGGCCGCCTGGACACCGACCACGAACCACAGCCCTCAGGCTGAAGGTGCCTGGGACTCGACCCCTTGGCAAAGACGTCCGCCCCCTCCATACCCTTCCCCAGCAACTCCAGCAGGTTCCTCGCCCCGCTGTACAGGCGCCGTGAGAGGCCACAAAGGGCACGGCACTGCAGCGATGGCTCAACCCCGGGCCAAAGCGACACCGCCACCTACTGGGCCGCAGGGAACCATGCATCACTGGCGTCCCCACCAGTTTTAAACATGATAGAAAAAAACATACCCGCTACACAGAGTTGTGTCTCACTAATACAGGAGGTATGCTACTGAACAGATCACCAGGTGAAAAAGCCTAGAAAGAAACAAAAACTAATGCAGCCACCACATCTAATGATTACTGAGCTGCAATATAATACATTTTTGATTTTGGGTTTAATACGGCTTTACAGTGGTATATACTGTACATAGTCCGCAGTGCTTGTACCCACAAAATACTTCCTAATTTCTGTGCTATGAGTGAGAGGCTCACTGACATAAACCTGTCATGTATACACTTAGATACAGTCAAGGGCTGAGGTATACTTAGTCACCCTTTATATCAGAATCTCCCCTTCACATTAAAGTCCCCATTTACAGCAGGAGTCCTCAAATCAGCAGTGGCCCTTTAAATCAGGAGCTCCCTATACTTAACATCTGACAAGAGTCCCATTTTACAGCAGGAGTCCTCCTTTACATCTGCAATGGCCCTTAAATGTGGGGCTGCCTTCCCATCAGAGTCCCCCTTTAACATTGGTATTCCTCCTTTAACATTAGTATTCTCTCTTTACATCTGGAGACCCCATTACATCAGCAATCTTCCCTTCACATCAAAAGTTCCCCTTTACATCAGGCACTGGGGGGGGAGTGTTAGGAGGGGTGATCCAGGGATATGAATGAAATAGACAGGGATCCTAAGACTAGGTTACAGACAGCCAGGGCCGCTGATAGGGCAGTACAACCAGCCCTGTTGTACCGGGCCCGGCCCCATCAGCTCAGCAAGGGGGCCCGGGATGTTATAAAGTAAATTTCTGACAGAATAAATTAAAATGTTTTTCTAAACCACCCCTGCTCCTACTTGCTTTTCAGGGTGTTCTTACATATTCCTGTACCCCATTAGGGCAACAGAGGGGCCCAGGAAGTGAAATCACTGAAGGGACTTTATTTCCATTTTCGGGGGGCGCAGTTAGATTAAGCCTTGCCGCATAATGCACTGTACATGTTCTAGTTCCGGCTGCTCTATGCTTGTACCATCCCTGGCGGAGTGATTTTTGTGTACAATACTCCCTCAGTAAGTGCTGTCTGTGGGAGTGAGAGAGGCATGTGGCTGAGAGGAAGCAGGAAACCTAATCCAGCAGTGGTGCACAGCTACAGGTAAGGGACGGCACACAGTAACATCAACTACCATGGAAAGAAGGTACAGGTCCCTGACTCCCCACTGTGCTTATGATTATCGTCATTATGATGATCACAGCACTTTAGATCCTCTATTGCTCTTCCACAGTGTCACATGGCTATTGGGTCTGAGTGTGTACAGACTGTCACACAGTAGAGCCATAACAAAGTCATCACCCAATAGCCATGTGACACTGTGGAAGAGCAATAGAGGATCTAAAGTGCTGTGATCATCATAATGACGATAATCATAAGCATGAGATGCCACTTTACACTTGCTACTTGTTTGGATGGAATGGGGGCAGTAAAAAGATGCAGCTGAGCTGCATTTTTTAACCACCCACCAACCACTCCTCCTTAAAGAAGTTTTCACCAAACCTTTGAATTAGGTCTGCCTGCTGTTTTTTCATGTGGATCTGTATGAAAGCTCTATGTAGAATGGAATCCAGATGTACATAGATTTGAATCTGTTTACACCTGCCTATCTCTGGGTCCGTTCAGCTCAAAAAATAAAAATGCTGCTATCTCTCTGTATTGTGGGTTTGTGATGCTTTTCTTTGTGGATTTTATACATTTAAAGCTAATTTTTTCTGATGCTGGGAGTGCAGTCGACCTTCTTTCCACATTGCCTATTGTGAGTGGACACACGTCCAAATTTCCATTTGGCCACCCATAGAGACATCACAAGTCCTCTTCTGTCTGCTGTGTGTTGCAGATGCAAACTGAATAGACCTGGAAATCAGAACACTGACGTCTGTCCCATTTAGCTCCAATTCTGCAGAGAATCCACTCACTGATCCCTTGCTGAGTGGAGCAGTCCATTTTGGGTAAATTGAACTTTGCCTGTAGAATCATTCCCATGGGCAGGGTGTTCTGCTGACGGCTGTCGGCAGCTACGTCGGGGGTGAGTGTCCCGACCCATTTCATTAGACTATCTAGTGCGCTGAAAGAGGACTTGCAGGTGTGGCACACGTTTCTGGAGGAATATAATGGACGTTCACTTTGGATCAGTGGTTCTCAACTCCTGTCCTCAGGACCCACTAACAGGCCAGATTTTAAGTATTACCTTGGTGAGATGCAGACTAGAATACTGCAATCCCTGAGCAGCAAATTATATCACCTGTGATGCATTTCAGTTATCTTGCAAACCTGGCCTGTTGGTGGGCCCTGAGGACTGGAGTTGAGAACCACTGCTTTGGATGGAGGGCCCGGTGAGTAACTTTGACTTGGACTTGGTCACGGATGTGGCAGGGTCCACATGTTTTGGGGCTTTCTTCCAAGGTAGTTGGTGCGCAGGAGCATGGCCCAGCTCCAGGATTGAGGCTGGTTTTGTTAAAAACCTGGTATTACTGGAACTGTTTCCGGTGGTACTGGCGATGGAGCTGTGGGGGGACTCCTGTAGAAATTTGAAGATCCGGCTGAATTGTGACAACATGGGGGTGGTCCAAGTCATCAACCGCATTTCCGCATCTTCCATGCCGGTGGTTCGGTTGCTTCGCCACCTGGTTTTACGCTGTCTACAGTTAAACATCTTTTTGTATGCGGTGCACATTGCAGGGGTTGACAACAGGCTTGCTGACGCTTTGTCTCGGTATCAGTGGGACAAGTGCAGAGAGCTGGCTCTGCAGGCAGACAGTCGGGGTTCCTTGCCCGGGGTGGATGTGGGACATTGCTTTGGAGTCGCAGCGGGGTGGATCAGGAAGTCGGTGAGTGGACCGACATGGGCGGCGTACGCCAAGGTCTGGGAGGAATGGTCGGAGTTCACACGGCTAGCAGATGCTGAGCTGGGGGAGGCTGAGATGGGTTGGTTGGTACTGTATTTTGTTGCCAGGCATATGGAAAAAGGTGGGTCGCTTTCGGCCATCGATAAAAAGTTGGCGGGTTTAGCATTTTTGTTCAAATTTCAGGGCGGGACGGATCACACAAAGGGTTTTTGGGTGAAGCAGGCGGTGAAGGGTTACCGCAATTGCCACTCCAGCAAGGATACCCGTAGGCCGGTTTCCTTCTCGGTCTTGCAGGATATTTGTGGGACTCTGGATTCAGTGTGTTATTCGGGGTATGAGGTGGTTCTGTTTCACACGTCTTTTGTAATGGCGTTTTTTGGGGCATTTCGGGTAGGTGAACTGGTGAGCCCAGTTAAGGCAAGGGCGGGGGCCATGATGCAGGGGGATGTTAAGATTGACGGGGAGAAAGTATTTTTTAGGTTGCGCCGGTCAAAAACAGACCAGCTTGGAATAGGGGTTAGTGTGGTGCTATATTCTTTACCGGGTTCGGGGGTTTGCCCGGTGGGAGTGGTGAAGGAGTTCTTGGGGGTACGCCCGTCGGTGGGGGGCCGTTACTGGTACATAAGGATGGGTCTTTTGTTTCGAGGTTCCAATTCACAGCGATGTTCAGAAAATCTTTGCGCGCAGCGGGGTTCAATGACAAAAGTTTTGCCTCGCTCTCCTTCCGCATCGGGGCGGCTCGATGCGGGTTGGATGAGGCAGCGGTTCGAAGGATTTGGCGTTGGGAATCGAGGAGATTCCGTTCTTATATCCGTCCACACCTTTTGGGTGACTAAGATGGTATGGGTATGCAAGGTGTGGGGGGGAGGTGCAGGTGGCTACTGGGTTTTTTCCTGATGTTATGTGGGAAATTGGTTTTTTAACATTGTTGTTTGTTTCATTTCAGATGGAGGTCAATCACGCCTTGTCTGGATTTTAGGACATTCCTATGTTTATTGGGGGGCCAGGAGAGCGGATATGAGGCCAGATGGTAGGCAGCTGGGCATCCCTCGGGGGGAGGCTTGGATCAGGTGGATGGGCGTACCAGGGATGGGGTGGGGCAGGGTGCTGCCGGAAGTGCAGCACTACGCTCGACTCGATAGACCTCCGGACATTTTGGTGCTTCATGTGGGAGGGAATGATTTAGGTGTTAAAGACCGATTGGGGAACTGATTGTGGCCGTTAAGGCGGATTTCTTGACACTCCACTCGGCTTTTCCGTCCATGTTGCTGGTTTGGTCCGACATTATTGCACGGACGACCTGGCACATGGCAAGGTCGGTAGATAGGCTCAACAAGGCCAGGATCAAAGTAAACAAGGTGGTGGGTAGATTTGTGGTGAGAAACGGGGGTTTGGTCATTAGGCACACAGATTTGGAGATTAATGTGGGTATGTACCTCCAAGGAGATGGTGTTCACCTATCCGACGTGGGTATAGATCTGTGGGCGCTGGGTCTCCAGGACGGGATTCAGCGGGCCCTGCGGGTATGGAGGGGCCCTTAAGGGTAAGGTGTTACCCTTACGGGCTGTGGCGGTGTCCTTGGTCTTTGATGGTGGCAGATAACAGATGTGATGGAAGTGGTGGGGGGCTTATCTGTGGTATGGGCCCCTCTGGGGTTATTCCAGTGGAACGGTGTCTGCTGGAATACGGTTATGGTTGCACTGTGGAAAACAGTGGTTGTCTCCGAGCTGGTTATACGGCTGGAGGCCTGGTACAGTAAAAAGGTACCGCAGTGCAGTGGTGGTAAAAAGATTAGCAGGGTTGCCGTCAAAGACCAACAGGCTGGTATTAAAGAAGTTGTTTGGTTAAAATGTTAAGTTAAAAGTATTGGAAATAATTATTTAATAAATTAATTATTGAATTTATTTAATAAATAGGCTGCTATGGCCATTTATACTCCAAAACCTGTGTGTCTCTTCATTAATAGAGGTTTAAGGGGGATAAGTGATGTTAACCTCCCTGGCGGTAATCCCGAGCGTGACTCGGGGTTGTTTTTTTTGGCTAGGATCGGTAACCCCGAGTCACGCTCGGGGTAACATTGCAGAGCCCGCAGCGGAGGTTTCTTACCTTCTCCTGGCGATCCAGCGATGATGTCCTCTGCTGTGATCGCCAGCGAGACCTCCGGGGAGTGTCGGCGCTTCCTGGCTCCATTCTCTGCGAGCCGCAGCGTCGCATGGGAGCGGAACTGGGCGGCAAATTTAAAAAGTTCAAAAGTTCACACAACACAAACATAGAAATAAAAGCAGTTATATTGTATCTGATTACACTGTATTACACTGTATCATCTCTGATCACCATACAGTGCCCTGTACAGTGCCCCCTTGCCTGTCATCTGTGGCCATAAAAATATGGCATCAAAAAAGCGCTTTACCAAAACGGCGCTTTTGGAGCAGATGAGTGACAGCGGCAGCGACACGGAGTTGCTCGCAGAAGAGAGCGATAGCGAGTCGTGGGGAGATTTGTCATCTGACACTGACACCGACACGGATCTGGCAAGTGACAACGGCGATGATCCTGCACCTGACCTCAGCAACCTCAGCGATGTGCGCACTTGGTGCCCTATAGACACCGATACGGACCAGGTAGCGCCCCCAAGATTTCCCTTCACTGGATCACCTGGGATGAAGGTAGATGTGGAGTGTGACAACCCTCTGGCATACCTGCAATTATTTCTCACTGAAGAGGTAATTGAAAAAATTGTCACAGAGGCAAATCGTTATCACGATCAGCAATCCGCTACGCTGCATGCCAGATTTTCCCGAAGCAGAAAGTGGGAACCGGTGACGAAAGAGAACATCTGGCACTTTCTGGGACTCATCATTCTTCAGGGGGTGGTGGGGAAACCGCTCCAGAAATGGTACTGGACCACCAATAAGCTACTGGCCACTCCGTTTTTTAGCACCGTGATGTCTGAATATCGTTTTTCCCTCATCATGAAATATTTCCACTTCACGAACAATGAGGAGTTTAATGAGGCCACGCATCCTGCGCCCAAGCTAAAGAAAATCTGGGAGGTATGCCAAGTGATCGTGACCAATTTCCAGCGGACCTACGTGCCAGACAGGGACGTCAGCGTGGATGAAAGTCTGATGGCCTACAAGGGACGCCTAAGCTGGATACAATACATTGCATCCAAAAGAGCGCGGTTTGGCATCAAATTCTTTATGCTCTGCGAGTCATCCACCGGATACATATGGAATTCGGTCATTTACACTGGTAAAGGCACGAAGTTCAACCCCAGGTACAGCGGCTATGGGATGGCCACATCATCTGTCCTTACACTGCTGGAGCCATTGCTGAACCAGGGATATTGTGTGACCACGGACAACTTCTATACATCTCCGGAACTTTTTAAGGTTTTGCTACAAAATAAAACTGATGGGTATGGTACCGTTAGGCCTAACCGACTTGGCATGCCATCTATGTTTGGCAAGAAAAAACTAAAAACAGGAGAAATGGTTGCCTGGCAGAAGGGTAAGATGATGGCAATGCGATGGCGAGACAAGAAGGATGTGTGTCTCATGAGTACTGTGCACAATACCGCCACTGCCATGGTCCGCACAAGAGGTGGGAAAGATCTGTTGAAGCCGCAAGTTGTGATGGACTATAATAACACCATGGGAGGTGTCGACAGAGCCGATCAGGCAATGACATTTTACCCGGCTATGCGCAAACAGCAGAAAAAATATTATAAAAAGATTTTCAGGCACAGGTCTGGAACGGGGAAGAGCACCCAGTCATTTACCTCAGCAGGAAATTGAAGTCCCATGAGGTAAATTACGCCACCGTTGAAAAGGAGTGTTTAGCGGTGAAGTGGGCTCTAGATTCCCTTCGGTACTACCTGCTAGGTAGGCACTTTGACATGGTTACGGATCACGCTCCGTTAAAGTGGATGGCTCAAAACAAGGAAACAAATAGAAGAGTGAATAGGTGGTTCCTGGCCCTCCAGGAATTCAACTTCACAGTAAAGCATCGCCCTGGCGTTCAAATGGGGAATGTGGATGCTTTGTCTCGAGTACATGAATGCCTGATTGCTGGTGTTCCAACCCCGAGGTTAAAACAAGAGGGGGGGTATGTGACAGCAGGAAGGTAAAGTCACCTGGTTGCATCCAGGGGGGTAGATATATTTCGCCCAGATTCAGGCTTTACGCTGACTTATACAACTAGGTGGAGAGTTGTATAGGCCCAGCTAAGGCTAGTGGGCTCATGGATGACTCATACCTCTAGGGAGAGTGTGGGGCATCGTGCAGACAGAGATGAGGAGACCAGCTGAACCTTGTCAGCTCATTTAGGCCTCTATAAGAACTCCCAGCTTCATTAGATGTTAGCTCATGCCTGGAACCAGACCTGTGTGGACTGTCTAGGGAGAGTGAACCCCTGTGCGGTGAGGCAAAGCCTGTGTGGCTATTTGTTTGGACTTTTACTAAACCAGGGACTTAGGGACTAGGACAGCACTAGGCTGATCCCAGTTGTTAGTTAGGAAACCTGTATGTTTAGTCAGAGGTCAACTTGACCAGGATTTATTTTGGTTATGTTTCTTTTGCTTTGCTGTGTTTTGTCACTGTAAATAGAAAATAAACCGCACCTTTTTGATTTTGAAAACCACAACCTCCGTTTGCTGGGCCTGTTTTGTGTGGGGAGCCCATCCCGGGGGTCACACACACCCGCTGCCGAGCTAACCCCCTCACAGTTGGTGGAGAACCAGTGGCAGTTTTTTTTAAGCCAGCATGGAGGAGATACTGAAGCAGCTGGCTCTAGCAAATGCCAATCAACAGCAGACAAATGCAGGTTTGCAAAAGAGCCTTGCAGCTCAACAACAGAGCCTTGCAGCCCAGCAGCAGACAAACGCAACTTTGCAACAGAGTCTGGAGGCTCAGCAACGAGCCCAGCAGCAATCTGAGGCCCGCTTCATAGACCTGTTGCAGAAGCAAGAGCAGAGACTACAACAACAGATGGAAGCAGTAATGCAGCAACGTCCGCAGACCAGTGAGGAAAGCCGTCCCACTAATACCGCGTCCTTTGGGGTGAGTCGTTTATTGACAAAAATGACTGGAGAGGATGATCCAGAGGTATTTTTGACCACATTTGAAAGGACCGCTGAAAGAGAAAAGTGGCCTGAGGAGCAGTGGGCTGGACTGGTGGCTCCTCTGTTAACTGGTGAATCGCAGAAAGCTTACTATGACCTAGAGCCTAACCAAGCAAAAGACTATGTGATGCTAAAAGCTGAAATATTGGCAAGGCTGGGTGTCACCCAGGCTGTCCGGGCTCAGCGTGTGCATAACTGGACTTTCCAGCTTGGAAAACCCCCCAGGTCTCAAATGTATGATCTCATTCACCTGAGCAGAAAGTGGCTACAGCCAGAGACTTTGTCCGCACCAAAGATTGTGGAACGTGTTGTAATGGATCGGTTTTTGAGAGCTCTTCCTACTGCCATCCAAAAGTGGGTAAGCCATGGAGACCCAGAGACGGCCGATGGTCTTGTGGATCGTGTGGAGAAATACTTGGCTACAGAGAACCTGACGGCCTCTTCCAGAGACACTCGGACTTTCCACCCTAAGACCAGACCATCCCCAGGGGCGGATAAGAGGATTCCAAGGGGTGAGGGTGGAGAGAGTAAGAGGGTGGGAGCTCTACCCCAAGTTTGGCGAGAACAGCCTGGGAAATCAGCGGCTCAAGAGGCGGCAAGAAGGATCGTTTGCTACCGCTGCCGGCAAGCGGGACATATTGCAGCCAATTGCCCGGTTGTGGAGGAACCCATGCAGTGTGACTTTCTGACGGGCAGACGTCAGTCGCTGTGTGCGACAGTCGCATGCACTGCCATTCGAGGAACTGAGAAACATTTATGCAAAATGTGTGTTAATGGTAGAAATGTTGTGGTATTGCTGGATTCAGGTAGCCTTGTGACCCTGATAAAGGCTGAGTTAGTTAAAACAGAGGTCTCTGGGAATAGCAAGGTAGCTGTTATTTGTGTGCATGGGGACACCCGAGAGTATCCAGTGACTACAGTGTGTTTCGAGACCCCCAAAGGTACCCTCTCTCATCCAGTGGGCTTAGTATCTCAGTTACCGCATGACGCCATTGTGGGAAGGGATTTTCCGAAGTTCTGGGAACTGTGGGATGATCCTGAGCCCCTCACTGGTGCCCCTATGTACCAGGAATGTGATAGCCAGAACTCCCCTGAGAGTGGTGAGGACTCTCCGGAATTTCCCTTATCAGTATTGGCAGGGGAGACTCAAGAAACTGGAGAGGAGCCCACCTCCTCAGACGAAAACCTACCATCTGTGGAGTTTTCTGATCTTGAGGTTCACAGGGAAAACTTTGCCACAGAACAGTTGAAAGACCCCGCCCTAATAAAGGCACGGGAAAACGTAGTGAAAATAGATGGCGAGTTAGTGAACCCAGATAATACCTGCACTTACCCATACTTCAGCGTAGAGAAGGACCTACTGTATCGGGTGGCAAAAAGGGCAGAAGAAACCGTTGAGCAGCTGGTGGTGCCCAAACCTTACAGGAAGTTGGTGTTGGAGTTGGCCCATGGGCACATTCTTGGAGGTCATCTGGGGACAGAGAAAACCCGAGAGAGGGTATTACAGAGATTCTATTGGCCGGGGGTGATGAAGGACGTAGAAAATTATTGTTCCTCCTGCCCTGTGTGTCAGAGGTTGGCCCCGATGCCACATTTCCGTAGCCCGCTGGTCCCTCTACCCATCATTGAGGTCCCGTTTGAGAGGATCGCCATGGATTTGGTAGGTCCTATAATCAAGTCCGCTAGGGGGCACCAGTACATATTAGTTATAATGGACTATGCCACCCGTTATCCAGAAGCGATCCCTCTCCGAAATACCTCGGCCAAAACCATAGCCAAAGAGCTATCTCTTGTTTTTAGCCGGGTGGGTATTTGTAAAGAACTGCTTACGGACCAAGGTACACCCTTTATGTCCCGGGTTATGAAAGAGCTGTGTAAATTGTTCAAAGTGACGCAATTGCGTACGTCTGTGTATCACCCCCAAACCGATGGGCTGGTTGAAAGATTCAACAAAACCCTAAAACAAATGTTGAAGAAAGTGGTGGATAGAGATGGAAAGGATTGGGACTGTTTACTTCCTTATTTGATGTTTGCTATTAGGGAGGTGCCTCAATCCTCTACGGGATTCTCCCCCTTTGAGTTACTGTATGGGAGACACCCAAGAGGGCTGTTGGATATTGCCAAGGAAACTTGGGAAAGTGAGAGTTCTCCCCACAGGAGTGTGATTGAGCATGTCGCCCTGATGCAAGATCGAATTGCACAGGTAATGCCCATCGTGAAGGAACATTTGGCCCAAGCGCAGTTGGCACAGCAGAGAGTGTACAACCGTGGAGCCAAGACCCGTACCTTTTCCCCGGGGGATAGGATATTGGTACTTGTCCCTACGGTTGAAAGTAAATTCCTTGCCAAATGGCAAGGCCCCTACGAGATAATGGAAAAAGTGAGCGAAGTGAATTACAAGGTCAGACAACCAGGAAGGCGAAAGCCCGAACAGATCTATCACGTTAATCTGTTGAAAGCCTGGAGGGATAGAGAGTCCCTAGTCGCAGACACTTGGTCACCAGCTCAAACTGGTTGCGTGATTCCTGAGGTTGGAATAGCAGCCACCTTGTCACAACCCCAACAACAGGAGGTTAAGGAGTTTGTGCTTCGCAACAAGGAGGTATTCTCTGAGCTGCCGGGACAAACATCTGGGGTAGAGCATGACATCATTACCCCGCCCGGTGAAAGGGTGAAGTTAAAACCCTATCGGATCCCAGAGGCTCGACGGGAGGCAATACGGGAGGAAGTACAGAAAATGCTGAACTTAGGGGTGATAGAGGAGTCCCAAAGTGATTGGTCTAGTCCCATCGTGTTGGTGCCTAAACCGGATGGGAGCTGGCGATTTTGTAACGATTTTCGTCAGTTGAACAAAGTTACAAAATTTGACACCTACCCCATGCCACGTATAGATGAGTTGATCGACCGGCTGGGAACAGCCCGATACATGACGACTCTTGACCTCACAAAAGGGTATTGGCAAATCCCCCTGGCCAAGTCGGCCAAAGAGAAAACCGCATTTGTAACCCCAGACGGGGCGTTCCAATATAAAAGAATGCCGTTCGGGTTACAGAATGCGCCGGCCACATTCCAGCGGAAAATGGACCAGATGCTGAGGCCCCATCGGAAGTATGCTGCGGCTTACCTGGATGACGTAATTGTCCATAGCACAGATTGGGCCTCACATCTGCCAAAAGTGCAAGCTGTCCTGGACTCTGTTCGGGAAGCGGGGTTTACGGCTAACCCCAAGAAGTGTACCATTGGGCAGGAGGAGGCCAAATATCTTGGGTACACCATTGGGAGGGGAGTAATAAAACCCCAACTCAACAAAGTCGAGGCCATCCAGAGTTGGCCACGTCCCAACAGCAAGAAGCAGGTACGAGCCTTTCTGGGAATCGCTGGGTATTATCGGCGATTCATTCCCCACTTTGCTTCTAAGGCTGTGCCCCTAACCAACCTGACGAAGGGGAAAGGGTCGGTCATGATTAAATGGACCCCCGAGGCTGAGGCAGCATTCCAATTCTTGAAACAAGCCTTATGTAGCCAGCCAGTGTTGTACTCACCCGACTTCTCTAAAGACTTTGTCGTACAAAGTGATGCGTCAGATGTGGGGTTAGGAGCAGTATTGTCCCAGGTCTGGAACGGGGAAGAGCACCCAGTCATTTACCTCAGCAGGAAATTGAAGTCCCATGAGGTAAATTACGCCACCATTGAAAAGGAGTGTTTAGCGGTGAAGTGGGCTCTAGATTCCCTTCGGTACTACCTGCTAGGTAGGCACTTTGACATGGTTACGGATCACGCTCCGTTAAAGTGGATGGCTCAAAACAAGGAAACAAATAGAAGAGTGAATAGGTGGTTCCTGGCCCTCCAGGAATTCAACTTCACAGTAAAGCATCGCCCTGGCGTTCAAATGGGGAATGTGGATGCTTTGTCTCGAGTACATGAATGCCTGATTGCTGGTGTTCCAACCCCGAGGTTAAAACAAGAGGGGGGGTATGTGACAGCAGGAAGGTAAAGTCACCTGGTTGCATCCAGGGGGGTAGATATATTTCGCCCAGATTCAGGCTTTACGCTGACTTATACAACTAGGTGGAGAGTTGTATAGGCCCAGCTAAGGCTAGTGGGCTCATGGATGACTCATACCTCTAGGGAGAGTGTGGGGCGTCGTGCAGACAGAGATGAGGAGACCAGCTGAACCTTGTCAGCTCATTTAGGCCTCTATAAGAACTCCCAGCTTCATTAGATGTTAGCTCATGCCTGGAACCAGACCTGTGTGGACTGTCTAGGGAGAGTGAACCCCTGTGCGGTGAGGCAAAGCCTGTGTGGCTATTTGTTTGGACTTTTACTAAACCAGGGACTTAGGGACTAGGACAGCACTAGGCTGATCCCAGTTGTTAGTTAGGAAACCTGTATGTTTAGTCAGAGGTCAACTTGACCAGGATTTATTTTGGTTATGTTTCTTTTGCTTTGCTGTGTTTTGTCACTGTAAATAGAAAATAAACCGCACCTTTTTGATTTTGAAAACCACAACCTCCGTTTGCTGGGCCTGTTTTGTGTGGGGAGCCCATCCCGGGGGTCACACACACCCGCTGCCGAGCTAACCCCCTCACAATATATATATATATATTTATGGTCGGAGCCCTCTGTATGAAGAGATATGGATCACATAAACACGCCACAAGACTAACGACACAAATAGACCTGAAGTGTGGCCTGGCCTGCTGTATGGTATGCCGAAGAAGGGGCCATACCTGAGATAGAGGTTGTGGGAATTCTGTTGAGAATTGTATGTAGAGGAGTGCCCTATAAAGGGGGATATGGGTGGGAGGGTACCGCGCACTAGAGCCGACACTGACCGTCGTGGACGGTCTGTTTAAGTACCCTTCGAACTCCTCCCATAACTTCAGGCTAGCTTTGCCAGCCTTCCTATTTATGGTCGGAGCCCTCTGTATGAAGAGATATGGATCACATAAACACGCCACAAGACTAACGACACAAATAGACCTGAAGTGTGGCCTGGCCTGCTGTATAGTATGCCGAAGAAGGGGCCAAAAGTCACACGAGGTTTAGGGAGAAATAGTTTTATTATGACAAGAAATGATTACATGGCGAGACTGTTAAAGGCTCGTGCTACTTCTGCCTGTGGATCGGGCACGTATCGTGCGAAGCACGAAGATTTCCACCTGCCCATGGTTTTGATGACGTGGTCCGGGACACCGTTTCGTGATGCAGCTGAGGCTGCTCCTATGCGAAAGGATGCCCTGAGTATCTTCCCGGGTCATGTCCTAAAGTGTTCAAAAGTGTCCTGACGTGACTGACGAACTGGTTCCCGGTTAGGGGCTCGATGGGAAAAGGTAACAGTGGGCTGTCTCCGGGTAGGCCGGATAGTGTTGATACTAAACGGTCTAGTACGTCCACGGGGCACCAGATATTACGGGTCTGGAAGATTTTAATCTCTACCCCGGGACCGCTTTGTTGGGTTTTCGACACTGCTAGGTGCAGGACGAAATGACTCTGGTGGCGAGTCAGGTGGTGCTTCCGTAGAACCTGGCCATTAGGGCCGGAGACCGTGAATTCGCTGGGGCAGAGGAAGCCGTAGAAGGCTAAATACATGGCTGCCTGGATAACCAGGCTAGGTCGTACACCGAAAGGGGAACGTGCGAGGATAGTGGACATGCCCCGGAACATGGCGCTGGTAATAGGTAAGCGCTTAGTGCAGGTATGCGGTTGCTGCTTGTGGACGCCCCGTAAAATTGCTTTGACTGCATGGGCGGCGAACAAGGATGGTGTGGTAGGATCTTGCAGGGACGTGAAGTGCTGGATACCAGCTAGGTACAGCCTGATGGTGTTGGGTGACAGTTTGAGATGGGTGTGGCAGTGCGAAACGAAGGCCAGGACGTGGCTGAGGTTACCTGGGAGTGCCCCAGGGTTGGTGGCTAGAAATCTGTTGTAGCTTTTCCAGGCGGATCGGTAGGCTTTTAGCGTGTTGGGAGCCAAAGACGAATTGATGAGGGCGGAAGCCCCCTGGAGGTGCTGTTTTAACCCAGGGTTAGCTGCGACCAGTGCGGGATGTGTGACATGGTCGGGTCGGCTCCAGGCTCCTGCGAAAAGAACGTATGAAAATTAAATCGAGACAGAGCGTCGGCTGAAGTATTGCAATGACCGGGGATGTGGACACAGAGAACGTTAAATTGATGGTGAAGAGAGAGAAGCACCAGCCTGCGGAGGAAGGACATGATGGCCAACGATTTGGACCTACCCTTGTTGATAATAGCGGCCGTGGCTTGATTGTCGGTGACAAAGGTGACGGTTTGACCCGCCCAGGCGCTGCCCCAAACTTGGGCTGCGGCAAGTATGGGGTAGATCTCGAACAGAGAGGAGGACTGGCTGAACCCGGGGATGGCGAGTATCTCCGGCGGCCATGGTCCCGCAAACCAGTGATGGCCAAAAATTGCCGCGAAGCCTGTGGAGGCTGCTGCGTCAGTGATTACTTGTGGGGAAGAAGGGGACGCTGCGGGAATGAACATGGACCTGCCATTCCAGTCCTCGAGGAACTGGTCCCACATATTCAAATCTGCGATGGCGGCTGCGTCAAGTCTGACGGGTTGGTCGGGATCTTGTGCCTGGGAGAGGAACACTAGAAGACGAGAAATGAAAGAGCGCCCTTGGGGGATGATCCTCATCGCGAAGTTCAGCATCCCTAACAGGGATTGCAGCTGTCTTTTGGTGCACCCTTGTGTGATAGTGAACGTGTGAACGACTGACCTAATGCGGTTCAATTTATCGAGTGGTAGACTAGCCTGCATGGTGCGGGTGTCGAGGTTGATACCCAGGAAAGTGATAAGTTGTGCCGGGCCTTCTACTTTGCTCTCTGCTATAGGCACATTGAGGTTCTTGAAGACCTCTCTTAGACTTCCTAGGTCTACGGGGGGCTTGCTGGGTGACTCAATGAGTAGGAAGTCGTCTAAATAATGGATAACTTCCTGGCAGTGTGCGTGGTGCACGAGGATCCAGGATAGGGATTGGGCGAACGTGTTGAAGAGCCAGGGGCTGCTTTTGGAGCCGAAGGTCAGTTTAGTTGCGAAGTAGTAGAGACCCTTCCACTTTATCCCGTGCCACCTCCATAGGTATGGTTCAATGGGCAGTAGTTTGAAGGCATCGGAGATGTCGGCTTTGGAAAGCCAGGCCCCAACCCCTGTTCTTATGATGGATTGGATAGCCAGGTCGACGGAGGAGTATTTGAGGGAGAACTCCTCTGAGGGTATGAGTGAGTTTAGGCTGGGTGTGGTGGAGGAATGAGGCGCGGACAAGTCATAGATCAACCGAAGTTTATTGGAGAATTTGCCCTTGACAAGCCCAATAGGGCTGACTCTCCATACAGAAAATGGGGACTGAGAAAAGGGGCCGATCATATATCCGCGGTCTAACTCAATTTGCAGAAGGGAGGAGATGGCTTCCTCGTCGGCGGCAGCCGAGAGTAGGTTTCTGCACTCGTACGTGGAGTCGGGTATCGTGATAAGTCCGGTGTGAAACCCTGTGCTGAACCCTTGTACCAGGAAGGCTGCTAGGGATGGGGTCGGGTGTGTGGAAAGGTAGAAGCCAAGCCACCCGACGTGCACCTGGCCTAGTCAGGACGGGCCCGGTTGTTTGAGGTTGCAGGTGGTCTTCGGATGAGCCTTCTGGCATAGGAGGCAGATGTGCAGTAGTCTGCATTGGGAGAAGAAGCAACCTTTGGTATTAAAATTGTTGCAGATGGCTGCGCCCCCTAACGCCCGGACGGGACGTCCTAGCCTGTCAGACTGGGACGACTGTATGGCTGTTGGCCAATTCTGGGGTGTGTAGGAGGTGGAAGGGAAGGTAGGGGGGCATCTGCCGCTGGTCTCGGAGCACCAATTTGCCGTGTGGGAGGCCGATTGGCAGGTGGAACACAGAGGGGAGCGGAGGCCCGCAAAGTGGCGGCAAAACAGCTCGGTGTCCATGGCACTCCAGTTGGTGGAGAGCTGGAACTGGGCCAGCCTGGCTGCGGCTTTTGCCGAAAAGGAGCGATGGTAATCGTAGAACGAGCACCCGCCGTACTTGTGTCCTAGATCTACTAGCGCGTGGAGGTAGAGGTCCAGTTCTTCCCTCCTGTCGGGGTTGGCTGAGCACACCACGTCTCTGAACAGGCCGAAGGCCAAGACGAACTCCGCGATCGAAAGTTTGCGGTTAAGCCTAGGGTCTTTGGCCTTCAGGATGACGGAGACGTCCCCCCAAGAATAGGACCTGTTTTCTGCCCCATCGTGGACGGAGATGAGTAAGGACGCCAGGTTTACGTCCTTACCATCTAGGATGTCCTTCCTAATGCCCGCTGGGACGAAGTGGGCGGGAAAGATGGGGGTAGTGGCGTCGGGCATACCTGAGGTTGTTGGGGGTATGGCGACGAGCGTGGCGATTGGGGTTGCTGGTGGCATGGCTGGGCGTGTTTCCAGAGCCCCTACTCTGGACTGGACGTCCGTAATGGAAGTAGCCAGTGCAGCCACTATGTCGTGCAGCTGAGTGATGGCAGATGATATAGACTGCAGGGACGCCTGGGGTTCTGGAGGAGTTGCTGGTGGTGTTGGAAACAGAAGGCGGAAGAGTTCGGCTTTCCTGGCCGTGGCCGGGTAGGGAATATCCCTACGGCGAAGTTCGGCCGTAAGCCTGGGGATGGTCAAAGCCCTGAGGGACTGTGTGGAGTCGTCCGCTGAACCCGAACGGGGTGATGGAGGGACGAAGGTGAAGTCATCACCATCGATTTGCGACATGTTGGGGGCTGGAGAAAAACGAGAAAGAAAGAGGGGGGGGGGGGAATGTATGTTTATAGAGTGAGATGCCAGGTATGGAGGGGATAGAGGAGGTACGAAGTGGGTAGAGAGAAGGAAGGGAGAATGGACAGAATAAGGAATGACAGGCGCAGAGGATAGCCAAGTTTTGCGTACGAGCGCTTGTTGAGTGAAATTTAGAAAACTCAAAAGAGTGCGTGGCAACCGAGGTGAGCCAGGAGGTGACTGGCTAGGTAACCGATAGCTCGGGTGCCGTCTGTGCTTGGCACGGACTGACGAACCAGAGCCCCCAGGGCGTACTGGGGCGGGTAGCTTAAAGTCTGGTACACTAAGTAGGAATGTTTTGATCTGTAGTTCAATGACGTGTGGTCGGTCTGCCAACTCCTGCACTGCCAGCAAGGTGGATGTTGGCGACCTTGTCTGCGTAGTGAAGGATCTCGGATCGGCTTTGAAAACAGAGTGTCGTGCGTAGAGGTATGTGACAGTTGCTAGCGCCTGGTGAGCGGCCGAATTGTGTATGTGAAGACAAATATGTCGTGAAAGAGTGCGGAGAGAAAGCAAGGAGGGGCCTTGCGTTTACGCACCTGTCTTGAGCCCTGGTAGCTGAAGTCTAGGTTGAGGTCGAGACGGGGGTGACATAGATACACGTGTGTATATTATTATTTTTTTTTTTTTTTTTTGGGTAAGTGTGAGGAGTTGAAGGAGCGGTAGGTAGCTCCCAGGTGAAGAAGTGTGTAAGACCCCATTTCCCCCTTTTTTTTTTTTTTTTTTTTTTACCTGTGGAAAATATCGTCCGACCTGGATTGCAGGGTGGACGGGGTGGAAACTCGATCTGACCTGACCTGCGTGGGGGAAAGGGATAGAGAAATCGGTGAGTAGCCGTGTTGACTACTGGAGGTGATGAGTGGCTGGTGTGCAACCACTCGTCGAACGCTCGCAGCGCTTGCGAGGAACAAATGCCTTAAGGAGGCCAAAGAAGAAGAGTTTGTGACTTTCGAGTGTGTGGGGATGGCCGATTCGTAGTGAAACGGGAGTGGTGGTAAGGCGTGTGTGTAGCGACTCGGTCCGAATCATTGTGGCCGATGTTACGGCTGATTCGTAACTTCTGAGATATTCGTCGTTGTATCGGAGGTGCGGGTCGAAACTGCTAGAGCCGGGTATGCAACTGCGTACGATTGGTTGTTTGCGACCGAGGATCCGAATCTTGGGGCCGACGCTACGACTGGATTCGGATGGTGTAGATGTGGTGAGGTTTATGGGGTTATTGATGCGCCGGGATCCGAATCACGTCACTGGAGCTGCGGCTGGACTCGGATCGACTGTCTGGTGTTTCGAAGGTGAGGGGACTTGTGATTGCCGAGGGTCCGAACTGTAGTGCCGCTGTTTCTGCGACCAGCTTCGGACCGGACTGTTCGGTGTATGGTGTGTGTAGTTGGAGGTGTGAGGCATCAGTTGGGTGAAGGGAGAGTATCGTAGGAGGTGTAGGGCATCAGTGTGGATTGTTAGGAACGAATGCTGCAACATGCGGACAGGTAATTACGTCGCAAACTAGAAACGAATGCCGGCGCTACGATTCGTACGAATGGTAACGCCGGTCCTACCTGCGACAGCGAGTGATGATGAGAACCAACGAATGACTGCGAGCGACCTGGAACTCTCGATTGAAACTTCACGGATCGTTGTGAGTTGGGAAGCGTCGGGCAGTGACGACGTAATACCGCGCACTAGAGCCGACACTGACCGTCGTGGACGGTCTGTTTAAGTACCCTTCGAACTCCTCCCATAACTTCAGGCTAGCTTTGCCAGCCTTCCTATATATATATATATATATACATCCCAGCTTTGTGCAGCTACATCTCATTCCAGGCCATTCCTGGTGTACCTATTCAAATACATCAAATACATGACTATGGTATTAACTACGGCTGCTACTATTGAACAATGACCCCATCCCTTCCCCTTAATAACCACACAAGACTTGAATGGGGTAAATTGGCCAACAGGCCATTTTTATTAACCAAAATATATATATAACCCAAAATATATATATAAATATATATGTAGCGGGGTCTCCGTTGAGGCCCTATGGACTACGTTACCCAGGACCCCGTTTGGCACCCAGGGTGCATTGGGCCGCCGCAGAGACTCATGGGTGGGGTATAAAAGGGGAGGGCGAGGCTAAGCCCGGCCTCTTTGGACACTGTGCGGCTGACAAGAGGACTTCCTGTGCGGACCTGCTGCGAGTGCAAGGCCCGAGGCCTGGGCCTTGCGCACTTCCAGAGGGCCTTCCACCTCGCTGCGGAGCCTGTGCGGCATCTGACATCTACCTGCTTTGCGGATGTCAGTTGGACCAGAGATCCGGCTGTGGCAGATCCTGTGTGTGGAGACACAGCGGTGGGAGTTCCAGACTAGGATCGAGTCCGGTGGGGTGAGAGAGCACCTGCTCACAGCTATAACCGAGTACTTTTGTTAGGCCTATTGACTGCCTTGGCCCATCGTGTTATACTTGCTATCCTGACAGGAGACTAGTTGCAGAACTGAGTTATATAGTCTCCGGGGAGTTGCTTCTATTGCCATAGACCATTATTGGATTACAAATTATTGTTCCTGTATGTGCACCACCGATCATCTTGCATGCGAAGATTCCTCACCTAAAGACTGAGCTTTAACTGAGTCAGGCCTGACTGGGAGTTTATAGCATTACTGAGCGCCATATTGCTCACAGGGAGAATAGCTATATGTCAGTGTGTGATAGAAATATATGTGCACTATAGTTGACTAGTGTTATTACTGCAGGGCTCTGCATGTATGTGTTATATGGTATAGATCGTTAACCTTTATATACAAGTAAATCTATTACAGTTAATCATTCTGGTATTGGCGTCCATTACTATATTTCACAACTGTTTGGATTATTGTGGGATTTTTCATGAACTGGTATAGAGCCATACATATATACCACCCCTAGACTAGCTGTGCCAGAGAAGGGTCGAGTGGATTGCCGGGGGTTGGCAGTGCTGTGTACAGGGCCTGAAACAAAACCAGTGGCTCTCTTAGTTTGGGGGTATCGCTACACGTCCAATCGGCATAACCCCTCACTGTACCTGCTAGTCACTTCTAGGCCTCCAGCCGCTAAAACCTCCAACTCAGAGACAACTAGCAGGTACCCATATACCAACTGGGATCCGTACCCTCAGACGGGTCCCTAACCATGCCTTCTAGGTGCCCATCTGACCTAGCAAGGACCTTGCACCTCGCCACCACAATGTCCGCCACTTGTGGCCACCACAACCCCCATACTCGTAAAAACAAATGACCCATAAAAACAGGGCGGGAGGGTGGGAAGCTGCTTTTCCCCTGCGCTCCTCGTGGCGACTGACCCCTCCCCTTCCCATTCCTCTCCTTAAAATACTTCCTCCTCCCCTCTGCTCTGCAACCTCACGCTGCCCCCCCATGTCCTACAGGCTCCGCCCCCGTTAACCCCTGTCATGCCATCCCTCCACCTACACCTTCGGCGCTGCTCTGTGCCTCTCTTGACTATGGTATTAACTGCAGCTGCTACTATTGAACAATGACCCCATCCCTTCCCCTTAATAACCACACAAGACTTGAATGGCGTAAATTGGCCAACAGGCCATTTTTATTAACCAAAATATATATATATAACCCAAAATATCTATATATATATATATATATATATATATATATATATATAAAACTCTCCATAATTAACATAAAACACATTAACCTTTTATTTATTTCTAACTTCCAGTATTTTTACCACCCTGGGGCACAAGGTCCAATCGGCATAACCCCTCACTGTACCTGCTAGTCACTTCTAGGCCTCCAGTCGCTAAAACCTCAGACTCAGAGACAACTAGCAGGTACCCATATACCAACTGGGATCCGTACCCTAAGACAGGTCCCTAACCATGCCTTCTAGGTGCCCATCTGACCTAGCACGGACCTTGCACCACTCGAACCTGACACCTTAGGTTTGAGTGGCCCTCCACACCCTCAGGGACCTCCGCAAACCCTCCTCAAACCCAAGACACCACATGTCGATCCCGACATCGTTTAGGTGCACACCATCCCCCCGCTAGTACCTCCAGGGTTCCCCTTCCAGCTCTTGGTGTCGCACCGCCAAACCCCCATTATGCATCAAAAACTTGGCCACCTCCCGATTAATTTTTGTTCTGGCCCTGTTCGTGCCTGCCACCGACCTAGCCCACCTCCATTGCGTGCGGGCCATTATGTCAGACCAGACTATGAGCAAGTCCGGGTAATCCATCCGCAGCCGCAAAAGGTCAAACTTTATGTCCCGGACTAACTCCCTTATGGACCGTAACCCCAAATCATTCCCCCCAGCATGTACTAACAACACATCAGGGGGCCTGTCCAGTCGAGCAAAGCGCTCGAATTCCGGAATTAGTCTGCTCCACAAGAGCCCCAGCATCCCAATGCAGCGGACTACAGCCTCAGCCCTGGGTATGCCCAATTGACGTCCGTCCGGCCGCACGTCAGCTCTCCTCGCTCCCCAATGGACAAAAGAGTGCCCCATTATCCACATCAGACAGGGGGCCCTATCTGAAAAGGAAACAACACACCAATTGCATATAAACCATCCGAACCCTTTTTTCGAAGGAGAAACCAATTCCCCGATCCGCAGTGCCCCAAAAAATGCCAAGGAAAACGCTGTCTGAAACAAAAGGGCCTCATACTCCGGCGAGCACACACCCGGCAGCACCCGAAACAACAAACCCAACAACTCAAATGACACTGGGCGGCGGCCATCCGCCGGACGCCGCCCCCGGCGATAACCCTTCAGTGCTTGCTGCACCAAAAAATTCTTGATGCAATCCGGGCGACCCATCAGCTTAAACAAAAAGGCCAACCCCGTCAACTTCCTATTCAAAGCCGACACTGAAACACCCATCTCCACATTCCGGCCTATAAAATACAACACCAGGAATACGTCCTCCCCAACAGCAACCATCCCCCCAGACTCCTAACCAGACCAAACCACTCCTCCCAAGCCTTGGAGTACGCCGACCAGGTCGTCTCACTCACCGATCAGCGCCGCCGTCACTCCAAGGCAATCCGCCACAGCCGCGCTAGACAAGGAACACCGTGTTGCGCCGCTCCCGGAGCCAACAAACGAAACTTGTCCCACTGAAACCGAGAGAGCATCGGCCAATGAATTAGTACACCCCGGGACATGAACCGCATAAATAATGGATTGCAACCCAAAAAAGTCAACACCAAATGCCTCAGCAACCGCACCACTGGCGGAGAGGAGGCAGACACGCTATTAATAGCCTGAACAACAGCCATGTTGTCGCAATTAAAGCAAATCTTCTTGTTACAAAACTGCGATCCCCACAACTCTACTGCCAGCACAATCGGAAACAGTTCCAAAAGTGCCAAATTGCGAGTAAATCCTGTCTCTCTCCATTCCAAGGGCCATGGGCCTGCACTCCACTCACCTCCGAAATACGCCCCATAACCTGCTGACCCAGCCGCGTCAGTGAACAACTCCAAGTCAAAACTAGACATGGCTTCCGACATCCACGACCTGCCATTATAAGAATCCAAAAAGGATTCCCAAACACCCAAGTCAGCCCTATGCTCCTTCGTCAAACTAATGTGGTGCCCTGGTGACACCACCCCCGCTGTCGCTGCCGCTACCGCCAGCCAACAGTTAAAAACCCTGCCCATCGGCATTATCCGACAAGCAAAGTTGAGCTTCCCCAGGAGCGACTGAAGCCGCCGCACTGTCAGCTTACCAGCCCCCCGAGTCCGTCAACTTGTCCCCCGGGAGGCGGCATTCCATAGCCACTGTATCAATCAGAATCCCGAGAAAACACAAGGCCGTAACCGGACCCTCCGTTTTGTCAGGTGCCAACGGAATGCCAAAGCGTTCCGCCTTGTGCTGAACAGTAGCCAACAATATCCTACACTGTCTCGACTCAGCAGGCCCCACACACAAAAAAATCATCTAAGTAGTGGATGACCGACGGAAGGCCAGACACCTCCCGGACCACCTACTCAAAGAACGAACTAAACGTTTCAAACAAAGAGCAGGAAATTGAACACCCCATGGGCAAACACTTGTCAACGAAATAGGACCCCTGCCACCTGCAACCCAACAAGTGAAAACTGTCAGGACGTACAGGCAACAGCCGAAAAGTGGATTCAATATCCGTTTTCGCCAAGAGAGCCCCCCGGCCATAAGTACGGACCCACCGCACCGCTGCGTCAAATGAAGTGTACGAGACCGAACACAAGGCCGGAACAATGAACTCATTAACCAAACCCCCCCTTGGATAAGACAAGTGATGGATCAACCGGAATTTGTTAGGTTCCCTCTTGGGAACTACCCCCAAGGGAGAAACCACCAAACTCACCAGCGGCGGAGAAGCAAAGGGACCAGCCATGCGGCCTAGCTCCACTTCCTTCGCCAACTTCGCAGACACCACTTCCGGATGAGCCAACGCCGACTTCAGCGAAACCAGACTCCAGCAGTTCCGCCGCCTCCCTCCTCGGATACCTACCTAGAAACAGACGCATCCTTGTTACGCTCACCGGAGTCGTCCCCCTTTCCTGCCAGCTCCCCCTTACCACCTTTTCCCCGCTGCGAGCATCTATTAAGGGGATGGGAGCCCCCACAAACGGAGCACTCATGCTTAAACATGCAAGTTGCGCCGAACTTGCAAGTCCCCTCATTGAAGGCCCAACAACACCCCTTGCGTCTTGTGGCCAACTGTCCCGAGGAAGAAGCACCACCGGCCCCCGTCTGAAAAGACGAATTACCAGCCCGCACCAAAGTCATGAGCCGCATCCAAAGGCTAATGTCTTTGTGGTCCCAGCGCAACGATGGACGAACAGCCTTCCGCTGATGGAACTGCTCATCGTACCGCAGCCAGGCCAGGCCACCATAGACTCGGTAAGCTTTCCCGATCGCATCCAGATAACAAAAGAGAGCGGAGCAATTCTCCGGCACCCTTTCCCCAACCACACTGGCTAAAATTGCGAATGCTTTCAGCCAGTTCGCAAACGTCCTAGGGATCAGTCTATACCTCCGTTTTTCCTCCTCCTCCTTCTTGATTTCATCCAACTTACCTCTGTCCAGGTTAAATTTCTCTAGCGGAAGAAGGAAAAAAATCTCTACATACTCACCCCGCCAAATTTTTTCCCAGACCTCCTGCTTGATGTGAGCCCCTAGCGGCCCCTCGAAACACACGTAGACTTCACATTTGGCCGCGTCCGCCAAACGAACTCGATCCACCTCCTTCTCCGGCGTCTTACCAGCACCGCCGTCTGCCGCACTCACTCCTGTTCCCTGCGCCACCCCCACACTTGCGGCAGGGGGCTACCCAACAGCCTCCAGCACCGGGGGTAACCCCGCTACTGAAGTGGTCCCGGACCACTTTACCACCCACGGTCCCCCAGCATCCTCCGCTAGGGGAATCCAAGCCAACGCGGGCAACCCAGCAGCCTGCATCGGCGCTAACCGACCTAAAACGTCCCGCAAACCTGCCAACAACTGAGCCAAATCCTGTGTGCCGGACCCAGACACCCCAGGGGCCCCCACTCCCCCTATCCCTGACACCGACACACCACTCACCCCAACCCCAGCACTCGCACCACCAACCACAGGCACACACACAGAAGACAAAGAAGGTTGGCCAACCGGCAGCTTACCAGGCTGTCGCAGAAGAGGGCCTCCACGAGCCGTCATCACGGTCTCCACCAATGCCGGTACCTCCACGAACTCGTCCTCGCTTCCTTCTTCAAGCTCCCCTTCAGACAAGGGAGCGTCCTCCCGAACTCCATCACTGCCTCTGCCCGCCACACCAGAACGCTGCTGAACGCCACTGTGGACGCCCGTGTCGTCACCCCCCGCCAGTCTCCAGGAAGGGCCAGGCTGTTCGTCATCACTGCCCCAAACGACAGGGGGGACGCCGTTCTCTCAGCGCCTCCCGCAGGCCGACTCCGAACGCTCCCAGCTACCTCATCGTTCTCCAACCTTCTCTGCTGCTCCTGGATGAGAGGGACATCGGCCGCTCCAGGCACCAGGCCAGCTCCCACTCTCCCCCGCCGAGCCACCCGGGTGGGCGCAGAGCCAGACCCAGGCGCCGCACCGTCCACATGAATACCCGAAGAGGAGTGGGCCACGGGGGCCCCCCCGACCCACCCCGCGAGTCCCGCCTATGAAGAGGATTCCTCCCAGACCCAGTTATCCCCGCCTGAGCCTGGCGTTTCCGTGCTGGCGCCGGAGGGTCCCTGGAGGCATGCTCCGTGGGGCTCCTAGTGCGGCGTTGGACTCTGGGAGAGGTGTCCGGGCTAAACCGCTCAGGAGGCCTAGACCTCCTAGCCCGAGGTACAGCAGGGGGAGAAGTGACAGCAGTCCCCCTACCTGGGCGTGCAGCCAATCTGTGCCATGCACCTCCGCCACCGCCCGCAACCGCTGGAAAAGCCAATCCACGTCCGCCATTGCTAAGCTGGATGCAGAACGGCCGAGGCAACACACTGCAGCAGGGAAGACAAGCTGCTTTCCCCCTGCACTCCTCGTGGCGACTGACCCCTCCCCTTCCTTTTCCTCTCCTTAAACTACTTCCTCCTCCCCTCTGCTCTGCAACCTCACGCTGCCCCCCCCACGTCCTACAGGCTCCGCCCCCGTTAACCCCTGTCATGCCGGCCCTCCACCTACACCTTCGGCGCTGCTCCGTGCCTCTCAGTATGTCTGGAAGGCCACCAAGGATAGGCAGAGGCAGACACTCACAGGCCACTAAAAGAGGTCAAGCAGGCTCTGTGTCTATAGCCAACAGTGCTGGTTGTGGACTTGGTGCATCCTCAAAAATGTACCTGTTCCAAATTACAAACAGATTCTACTTAAGAACAAAGCTACAGTCCCTGTCTTGTTTGCACCGCCTGTATACTGCTGTTCAGAGTATATAGGGCCTGGGGGCCCCACGCATTTTCTTTTTTTATTTGGGTGCGGGGTTCCCCTTAATATCCATACAAGACCCAAAGGACCTGGTAATGGGCTGGAGGCCCAGTACCAGGCCGCAAGCAGTTTTAAATGACTTTTATTCCTTTAGAAATGTCATTTTGTGCAGGAACAGTTCTAAACACGGGAAACACGTGCCACTTTACAGGCATACTATAGACACCCCCAGGCACGATAT
This sequence comes from Rana muscosa, assembly GCA_029206835.1. Lineage (NCBI taxonomy): Eukaryota > Metazoa > Chordata > Amphibia > Anura > Ranidae > Rana > Rana muscosa. The sequence goes on from CM055128.1 coordinate 184,393,394, forward strand.
TTAAAGGAATATTTCACTTTTATTTTTTCACTTTAAGCATCATTAAAATCACTGCTCCCAAAAAAGTCCCCAAACCCTTTTTAAGACAATAACTTGCATATTAGCCTTTAAAATTCGCACTTTTGATTTCTCACGTTCGAGTCCCATAGACTTTAACGGTGTTCGAACGTTCGCGCAAACATTCGGTCCGTTCGCATGTTCTGGATGCGAACCGAACCGGGGGGTGTTCGGCTCATCCCTAATTGCCATCCACACTCAGTAAGACCTATTGGGTATTACATATTAGGCTTGTGCACAACGGAAAAATTTGTTCCGTTTCGGTTCGTTTCTTTCCGGTCCTGTTGATTCGTAATCATTCGTAATTTTGCTAGACGGGATTTTTCGTGTTCGGACTCATTCGTATTTTTGCAAGCGACATTTTTCGTTGAACTTTTTGTTGCTTTATAATTCGTACTTTCGGTAGAGTACGTTGTTTTTCGTTGATTCTGGACACAACTCCTACTTTCGTAACTTTTTTTGGGTTCGTTGATTCGTAATTTTCCGTGTCTCTCTCACAACGACGCTGCCTATTATGCCTAATGTGCTTCGAATGGATTTGTACTTTTCTAAATACATAGCGGTTATTTGTAACGATTCGAAATCTCGTATTTTACTTTCGTTTTTTACGTGCGGCTATAGGCTCCGCCCCTGTACACCATTTTGAGAGGGTTCAGCACGGTGAGGGAGAAGCAGAGAGCAGAGCAGAGTGAGTTTATTGTGCTTCGAATGGATTCGAAATCTCGTATTTTACTTTCGTTTTTTCATGCGGCTATAGCCTCCGCCCCCTGTACACCATTTTGAGAGGGAGTTCAGCATGGTGAGGGAGAAGCAGAGAGCAGAGTGAGTGTTATTGTGCTTCGAATGGATTCGTACATTCGTAACTTTTTTCATAACGAATTATGCCGAAGACCTTCGGGCATTCGCTATTTTGCGGTATAATTTATTTCGGATTCGGTTTTATTCGTAATTGCTCTGTTTGGAAATTCGAATGCTTCCGAATGTCCGAAAGTTGCTAAATTCGGACGAATTTCGATTCGTTACGAAACGAATTGCACAAGCCTATTACATATACATTTCCCTGTTTAAGCCTCTGATCCCAGAGCCTATCCTAGGGAAGTTTTCATGCATTGCTTTAGCATACCTCCCAACATTTTGAGATAGGAATGAGAGACACCTACTAACAAACGTATGTAGGCATAGGACACACCCCCTTAAAGGAGAATTAACACAAATAAAAGGTTAATTAAATCCACAAGTGCTTTTTTTACCACTACTATTCCTTTATATTGGATTTTAAGATGTATAAATGCAGCAATTTAGAATTTGGATGAAAGGCTTAGCACTGGGAAACACTTTTTGAAAGATAAGTGCATTTTATATACAACTAAATTAGGGCTGTTACTGATTAAAAATTTTGTGTTCGATTAATCGATTTTTTTTTTAAATCGATTATATCGACTAATTTTGATTAATTATAACGCACATACAGATCCAACTACTTTTAGCTGATCTCCTTGCAGGCTGATTCCCAGTGCAGCTACCAACCACTGGAAAAATCGATAGCAGGATATAAAAAACACACAAAAGGCAGAGCTCGATGGGAATAGCATTAAAACTTTTATAGTCTTCAAGTAGGTAACAAAATACATTTTGCACTGGAGATAAAATCGATGTAGCTACATAAGCTGTAGAAATAGTGTGAGTAATACAAAACGGTAGCAAAAGCAGTCATAAAAACATGTAGCTAAGTATGATACTGGTATAAAAATGTGTACAACGATACCACTGCTGAATCCAGATGAGGAGGGGCTAACATCAGTCCATCAGCATGTAGATGTCCCGTGAAGGGAACTATCACAACTCCCAGTGGATGGCTGTAGAATCCGAGGTTGATAGAGGGAAGTATAACAGCCCTTGCGTGTGGCAGATAGTAAGGTCCCGCCGGCATGCAGATATGAAGGCACAGCAAAGGAGCCCTTCAGATGGACACGGCAAGCCCAAAGAATTTTGATCAATCAAAAGAATTTTGATCGATCAAAACAATTAATCGATTAATCGAGGAATTAATAGTTAATTTCCACAGCCCTAAACTAAATAGATCAGACCAAAATGAGGGATAAATGAGGAGGAAAGAGGGAAAGAGGGACATTGCTCCAAATCAGGGACAGTCCCTCAAAATCAGGGACAGTTGTGAGCTATGCAACCCCAAACTGTTCCCACAATGTTGGGAGCATGAAATTGTCCAAAATGTCTTGGTACACTGACGCCTTAAGATTTCCCTTCACTGGAACTAAGGGGCCAAACCCAACCCCTGAAAAACAACCCCACACCATAGACCCCCTCCATCAAATGATTTGGACCAGTGCACAAAGCAAGGTCCATAAAGACATGGATAGGTAAGTTTGGGGTGGAGTAACTTGACTGACCTGCACAGAGTCCTGAGCTCAACCCGATAGAACATCTTTAGGATGAATTAGAGCGGAGACTGTGAGCCAGGCCTTCTCACCCAAAATCAGTGCCTGACCTCACATATGTGCTTCTGGAAGAATGGTCAATAATTCCCATAGACCCACTCCTAAACCTTGTGGACAGCCTTCCCAGAAGATTTATAGCTGCAAAGGATGGGCCAACTATAATATATATATATATATATATATATATATATATATATATATATGTAGCGGGGTGTTCAATTTAAGGGAAGTGTCTGAGTGGAAATCAGGCTCAGACACATTAAATTGATAGGATTCATGGACCATTTTTGTTCTCTGGGGTTAATGCTGGTGATGTGTTCCCTGTGGCCGGTGGGTGGCGCTGCCATTCTGGGCCAGGGTTGAACCGCGAGCGCAGTGCTGTGCCTTTTGTGTCCCCTCTCGGCAGCCGTACAGTGGGGCGGGGAACCTGCTGTGCATGCCGGGAGACGGTATAAAAGGGGCGGACATCTTCTGATAGGGGTCTTCGTCCGTCCACGCCCAGGCACCTTCAGCCTGGGTGTGTGTGTGGTTCATCATCTCCGGGTGCCCTAGGCCCGAAAGGCCTTGTTCCGGTTCCACCTCAGGCACCTTTAGCCTGGGGTGAGGTACTACCTCACCGCTCCTGTTTGCCTGGGCATGGAGGCCCAGGAGTTGCAGTAACGGTCTGAAGCCCAGCAGCCTTCGGCTGGGGTCCGCAAGGGATCGAGAAGTCCAGGGTGCCGCCTTGCGAGGGGACCCGCACCCTAAGAGAAGGGAGGACCTGTTCCGAAGGATCGGTGCTGTGGACACGGTGAAGGAAGGGGTCTGTTGACTCTCTGGGGGGGGAGCTTCTCCCTGAAAGGGGCTATGTCCTAGGAAGGAAATCAAGATTCACTCGGTCAGTGGCAGTGACCATATTCACCAGGTCAGTAGCAGTGACCATATTCACCCGGTCAGTGGCAGTGACCCTGTTCGCCAGGTCAGTGGCAGTGACCTTATCCACCAGGTCTGTGGCAGAGACCAACCTCATGGTCTGTGGCAGAGACCATGCACCAAAACTGTTTGAGAATCTGAACAGTCCTAAGAGTTTGAGCTATGTTTGTGCCTGGACCTCCTCCACACCCTAAAGCTGTCCTGTGTCTTTGCTCCAACCTTTCGTCTATCCAAGAGTATATGTGTTGTGCAAGTGGAAAATAAAGATTGAGTTGGACTTTCAGCTGGTGTGGACATTTACGTTCCTGGGGAAGTCAAGGACTTGCATCTACACACTGGAGGACTTTATGCTCCGGCTGCAGACAAGGCCCAAAAACAACACCGCCTAACCTCTTAACACAGGAGGGTACGGGCTTGTGGTGCGGTGTGCCCCTTTCTCCTGAGAGGAGCCGAAGCAGACAAGGAGAAGGGGGTGTGTGCGCTACACGTGGGGCTTGAGTCCGGGATTTGTCTACAGGTTGGAAAGTGTGAAGACCCCCCAGAGTTGAACATTATTCCCCAGTGGAGGTCGGCCATATTGAGAACTGCGCCACGAGGAGAACCCTGACTGCGTAGTTCGTGGGTGTGCCTATAGAGAAACCCTGCGAACAGTTCAGAAGATGGGAGGAGTCTGGCCATGTGAGGAGTTGCACGTGTGGAACTTTGGCGCAAAAAGGACAGTGTGCAATGGAACAGCAAGCGAGCAACATGGCGTCTCATGCCTCATGGATTCCGTCTGCAACCACCATGAATATGACCTCGTTTGCTGCTTCCGTGACGGATACAGGGATTTGGCTGAAGCCCGGGGTATTTTGCCCTCTATGTTTGCAGAGATATGGAGGCCCTCGGAGTGGTTTGTCCCGGTTGCTCGGGACTGGTGGTGCATCTGAATCCCTTCGGCAGATGCGAGCAATGTAAGGAGTTCTTGTTTGAGGTGGAGCAACCTACAGAGAAGCCTCGGGCTTTCCGCCTCAATTGCCTTACAGGCGCCACTACTTCGGAGGAAGGAGCCAGAGCTTTTGCAGCCACCTCTATGCGCACTGTTGAGACTTTGGAGGAAGTTGCGAGCAGAGATGTTCCAGAGATTGAGGAACCGGAATCAGAGAGACCGGAGGATGTTGCCTCGGTCACCACAGAGTCCTTACTCCCACCGCCCAAGAGGAAAATTGGCTTTGTGAAGGCTTCCTGCGGCCGTGGTGGAGTTACGCTCCAGCGCTTACTCGGAACGTATGCATCCGAAGGGAAAAGTTCCGGACGTCCTGCTCAGCTACAAGCCGAGGTAAGCCGGGGAAAAAGACTCTGTCGGAAGTCCGAAGTATCGGGGATGCTTGGGTCAGGGATCCCAGGGCCCTTGAACTGGTAAGAGGCGGTGACTCGTCTTCTACCCGGAGCTACTTGCCTGCAGAGGAATGTAATACCTCTGACCTGGAGTCGGTCTCTGATCCGGGAGACGTCGCCGCCATTGACGAGGTGTTCGAGAAAAGGGGTTGGGATAAGATGCCCCTGTCCTTTTCCCGTAGAAGTAGGGACCCACCAATGTCTACTGGGGAGAGCACACCCCGGGTGGAGGCCCCCGGAGCCTGAGGAGGGATCTGTCCCCTTGCCTGCCCTTCCACCACTAGAAATACCTGGATCCGTTGCTGGGATGGAGCGGGTGTCATTGCGGGCCCCTGTGTCTGGTCCGGAGGTAGTGAAAGTACCTCGGCACCCGGATGCCATAGTCATGACCGGTATGGGAGATCGTCTGACCATGCCACCGCTATCCCGTTTGTAGAGGTTATTTAACCAGAAGGTTGCTGTAACGCCGAGCGCTCCGGGTGTCCCATCCTTCCGGTCAGCCCCCCTGGCCGTGGGCGCTGCTCTGTTACCGGCGGGGATGCGATCCACGCGGCGGCACATCTCCGTCCACGGATCGCATCCCATCCTACTCACCATCCCCCTCCTGCTCCTTCCCGGCGCGCGCGGCCCCGCTGCGCTCTAGGGCGCGCGCGCGCCGGCCTTCTGAGATTTAAAGGGCCAGCGCACCATTGATTGGTGCCTGGCCCAATTACTGTGTGCACACCCAATCTGATATAAACCCACTTCCCCTTCCTGTCCTTGCCGGATCTTGTTGTCTTAGTACCCTGTGGAAGCGTTTTGTGAGTTGCCTTGCCTGTGTATCTGACCTGCTGCCATTGTCTCAGACTACGAACCATTGCCGCCTGCCCTGACCCTCTGCTACGTCTGACCTTGCCTCTGCCTAGTCCTTTTGTACCATGCCTATCTCAGCCGCCAGAGAGGTGGAGTCGCTACTGGAGGACACGACCTGGTTGCTACCGCCGCAGCAAGTCCATCCCGCTTTGCGGCGGGCTCTGGTGAAAACCGGTAGCTGCTTATAACCGGTCCCTCAGTATGACCCGTGCCATCCCCTCTCTGGTACAGAGGATCCACCTCCTGTATCCCCACTAGCCGCCAGTCCGGCCCGTGACAGTAGATCCGGCCATGGATCCCGCTGACGTGCCGCTGCCTAGTCTCGCTGATCTCACTACCGTGGTTGCCCAGCAGTCACAATTGATTGCCCAACAAGGACAGCAGCTGTCGCAGTTGACCGCCATGATCCAGCAGCGTCTGCCGCCACAAGCTCCAGCATCTTCCCCTCTCCGAGCTGCCGCTGCTACCTCGAAGATCCGCTTGTCTCTTCCGGAGAAATTTGACAGGGATCCTAGGATGTGCCAGGGATTCTTGTCCCAATGTTCCCTGCCTCTTGAGATGATGTCAGACCAGTTTTCCACAGAACGGTCTAAGGTGGCATTCGTGGTCTGTCTGTTGTCTGGGAAGGCCTTGGCCTGGGCCACGCCACTCTGGGACCGCAATGACCCTGCTACAGCCACCGTTCAGTCCTTCCTTGCTGAGGTTCGTAGCGTTTTTGAGGAACCAGCCCGAGCCTCATCCGCTGAAACCGCCCTGCTTAACCTTGTCCAAGGAAACTCCTCTGTGGGCGAATATGCCATACAGTTCCGCACACTGGCCTCAGAGCTAGCCTGGAATAATGAGGCTCTCTGCGCGACCTTCAAGAAAGGTTTATCCAGCCACATCAAGGATTGTCTGGCCGCACGAGAGATACCCTCCTCCCTGACGGAGCTCATCCACTTAGCTACCCGCATTGACATACGCTACGTTGAAAGACGCCAAGAGCTTCGCCAGGAGAAAGATCTTGTTCACACCAGGCGTTATCCACGCCTGGCTCCTCTCTTCCTGAATCCAACGCATCCTGATACTATGCATTCCGTCGAGGAGGCCATGAAGGTGGACCGATCTCGTCTGACCCTACAAGAGAGGACTCGCCGTAGGAATGAGAACTTATGCCTTTATTGTGCAAGCTCTGAACATTTCCTAAAGGACTGCCCTATTCGTCCTCTACATCAGGGAAACGCCCGCACCTAGTGAACGTGGGAGAGGCGTTACTAGGTGTGAATTCTTCTTCTCCACGTCTGACTATTCCTGTGCGGATTTCCCCTTCTGCTGGCTCCCCCTTCTCTGCGGTGGCCTTCCTGGACTCTGGTTCTGCAGGAAACTTTATTGAAGCCTCTTTCATCAACAGGTTCAACGTTCCTGTTATCCATCTCATCAAACCCTTCTTCATTTCCTCTGTAAATGGAGAGAATCTGGATTGTACCGTGCGTTACCGCACCGAACCCCTGCTCATGTCCGTTGGTGTTCTTCACCAAGAAAAAATTGAATTCTTTGTTTTGCCGAACTGTACTTCTGACATCCTTCTTGGCCTACCCTGGCTCCAGCGTCATTCTCCTACCCTCGACTGGACCACTGGGGACATCAAATCCTGGGGCTACTCCTGCCACAAGCATTGTCTTAAGTCTGTACCCACCAGTCAAGTTCCCATCGCTACTCCTTTGCCCAGCCTTCCCAAGGCCTATCAGGACTTTTCTGATGTCTTTTGCAAAAAACAGGCGGAGGTCTTACCACCACATAGACCCTACGACTGCCCCATTGACTTGCTCCCAGGTACTACACCACCCCGTGGCATAATTTACCCTCTCTCCTCTCCTGAAACCAAGGCCATGACTGATTACATACAGGAGAACCTCAAGAGAGGTTTTATTAGGAAATCATCTTCTCCAGCCGGAGCGGGGTTCTTCTTCGTTGCCAAGAAGGACGGATCACTACGCCCTTGCATAGACTATCGTGGTCTCAATAAAATCACTATTAAAAACCGCTACCCTCTGCCTCTCATCTCAGAGCTCTTTGACTGTCTGCGCGGAGCAAAAGTTTTTTCGAAATTGGACCTCAGGGGCGCTTATAACCTCATCAGAATCCGTGAAGGAGATGAATGGAAAACCGCATTTAACACCAGAGATGGTCACTTTGAATATCTCGTCATGCCATTTGGACTTTGCAACGCTCCTGCAGTCTTTCAGGATTTTGTCAATGAAATCTTTTGGGACGTACTGTATACTAGACTTGTGCACAACGGAAAAATTCGTTCCGTTTCGGTTCGTTTCTTTCCGGTCCTGTTGATTCGTAATCATTCGTAATTTTGCTAGACGGGATTTTTCGTGTTCGGACTCATTCGTATTTTTGCAAGCGACATTTTTCGTTGAATTTTTTGTTGCTTTATAATTCGTACTTTCGGTAGAGTACGTTGTTTTTCGTTGATTCTGGACACAACTCCTACTTTCGTAACTTTTTTTGGGTTCGTACTTTCAGTAGAGTACGTTGTTTTTCATTGATTCTGGACACAACTCCTACTTTCGTAACTTTTTTTGGGTTCGTTGATTCGTAATTTTCCGTGTCTCTCTCACAACGACGCTGCCTATTATGCCTAATGTGCTTCGAATGGATTTGTACTTTTCTAAATACATTGCGGTTATTTGTAACGATTCGAAATCTCGTATTTTACTTTCGTTTTTTACATGCGGCTATAGCCTCTGCCCCTGTACACCATTTTGAGAGGGTTCAGCACGGTGAGGGAGAAGCAGAGAGCAGAGCAGAGTGTTATTGTGCTTCGAATGGATTCGAAATCTCGTATTTTACTTTCGTTTTTTACATGCGGCTATAACCTCCGCCCCTGTACACCATTTTGAGAGGGAGTTCAGCACGGTGTGGGAGAAGCAGAGAGCAGAGCAGAGTGAGTGTTATTGTGCTTCGTATGGATTCGTACATTCGTAACTTTTTCATAACGAATTATGCCGAAGACATTCGGGCATTCGCTATTTGCGGTATAATTTATTTCGGATTCGGTCTTATTCGTAATTGCTTTGTTCGGAAATTCGAATGCTTCCGAATGTCCGAAAGTTGCTAAATTCGGACGAATTTCAATTCGTTACGAAACGAATTGCACAAGCCTACTGTATACCTGTGTGGTTGTCTATCTTGACGACATCCTAATCTTCTCTACCAACCTTGAGGAACATCGGCTCCATGTCCGTCAAGTGCTCCAGCGCCTCCGCGTAAATCATCTTTACGCTAAATTTGAAAAATGCCTTTTTGAGCGCAGCAGCCTTCCTTTCCTAGGTTATCTGGTCTCAGGACAAGGCCTTCAAATGGACCCTGACAAGCTCTCCGCAGTCTTGGATTGGCCACGCCCCTCTGGACTCCGTGCTATCCAACGCTTCCTTGGATTTGCCAACTACTATCGTCAGTTCATACCCCACTTCTCCACCATCGTTGCTCCTATAGGGGCACTGACTAAGAAAAACACAAATCCAAGGTCCTGGCCGCCTCAAGCGGAAGAAGCCTTTACTCGCCTTAAGACCGCCTTCTCCTCTGCACCTGTCCTGTCTCGACCAGACCCCATAAAGCCGTTCTTCCTTGAAGTTGACGCCTCCTCGGTAGGAGCCGGAGCTGTTCTTCTTCAAAAAAACGCTAAAGGAGGAAACGTCACGTGTGTTTTTTTTCTCTAAAACCTTCTCCCCTCCTGAAAAAAACTATTCCATAGGTGACCGTGAACTGTTGGCCATCAAGCTGGCATTAGAAGAGTGGAGACATCTCCTGGAAGGATCCCTTCACCCTATCTCCATCTACACTGACCATAAAAATTTGTCCTACCTTCAGTCCGCTCAGCGCTTAAATCCTCGCCAGGCCAGGTGGTCATTGTTCTTTGCCCGGTTCAATTTCCAGATCCATTTTCGTCCCGCAGACAAGAATGTCAGGGCTGATGCCTTGTCCCGTTCCTCCGATGCCTCTGAAACCGGGACTCCCCCTCAACACATCGTACCCCCTGAGTGTCTGATTTCTTCTGCTCCTGCTTCTCTGGTGCCAGTTCCTCCAGGAAAAACTTTTGTTCCTCCATGCCTTCGTCTCCAGATACTCAGGTGGGGCCATTCGTCCCATCTAGCCGGTCACGCTGGGATCAAAAAATCCATACAATTGATGGCCAGACACTATTGGTGGCCTACCCAGGAAAAAGATATGACTGACTTTGTACGGGCCTGCTCTATCTGTGCACGTGACAAGACTCCACGCCTGAAGCCTGCAGGTCTTCTCCTTCCTCTACCTGTGCCTGAACAACCATGGTCCCACATTGCCATGGATTTCATCACGGACCTTCCTTTGTCTCATAGTAACACTGTCATCTGGGTGGTCGTTGACCGCTTTTCGAAAATGGCTCATTTTGTCCCGCTTCCTGGTCTGCCTACTGCACCTCAGTTGGCGAAGCATTTTTTTCTTCAAATTTTCCGTCTCCATGGGCTACCCTCACATATCATCTCTGATAGAGGCGTTCAATTCATCTCAAAATTTTGGAGAGCTCTCTGTACTCAACTAAAGATTAATTTGAATTTTTCTTCCGCTTATCACCCGCAATCCAATGGACAGGTGGAGAGAGTTAACCAGGTCCTTGGTGACTACTTACGACAGTTTGTCTCCGCCCGTCAAGACGATTGGGTCGACCTATTGCCCTGGGCAGAATTCTCATACAATTTCAAGAACTCTGAATCGTCCTTCAAATCACCTTTCTTTGTGGTCTACGGCCGTCACCCATTGCCCCCCTCCCCATCCCCACTTCTTCTGGAGTTCCTGCCATGGATGAATTAACTCAAGACTTCACCTCTATCTGGAAAGAGACTCAAAAGTCGCTATCACTGGCCTCTGCCCGCATGAAGAGACATGCAGATAAAAAAAGAAGAATTCCTCCTGTCTATGTCCCTGGTGACAAAGTGTGGCTCTCCTCCAAATATGTTCGGTTTTGGGTACCTAGCTACAAGCTGGGCCCTCGTTACCTCGGACCTTTTAAAATCAAAAACCAAATCAATTCTGTCTCTTACAAACTCCATCTTCCTCCTTCTCTTCGTATCCCCAATTCTTTTCATGTGACTCTTCTCAAACCCCTCATTCTTAACCGATTTTCCCCCAAGGTCACTGCTCCTGCTCCTGTCTCTGGTTCTTCCGATGTCTTCTCGGTGAAAGAAATCCTCGCCTCCAAGGTCATCCGAGGTAAAATATTTTTTTTAATTGATTGGGAGAACTGTGGTCCTGAAGAGAGATCCTGGGAGCCTGAGACCAACATTTTAGACAAGGAGCTCATCCGTAGATTCTTGGGTTCCAAGAAAAGGGGGAGACCTAAGGGGGGGTACTATAACGCCGAGCGCTCCGGGTGTCCCATCCTTCCCGGAGCGCTCGCGGCGTCGATCCCCCTGCAACGCTCCGGTCAGCCCCCCTGGCCTTGGGCGCTGCTCTGTTACCGGCGGGGATGCGATCCACGCGGCGGCACATCTCCGTCCACGGATCGCATCCCATCCTACTCACCGTCCCCCTCCTGCTCCTTCCCGGCGCGCGCGGCCTTCTGAGATTTAAAGGGCCAGCGCACCATTGATTGGTGCCTGGTCCAATTACTGTGTGCACACCCAATCTGATATAAACCCACTTCCCCTTCCTGTCCTTGCCGGATCTTGTTGTCTTAGTACCCTGTGGAAGCGTTTTGTGAGTTGCCTTGCCTGTGTATCTGACCTGCTGCCATTGTCTCAGACTACGAACCATTGCCGCCTGCCCTGACCCTCTGCTACGTCTGACCTTGCCTCTGCCTAGTCCTTTTGTACCGCGCCTATCTCAGCCGCCAGAGAGGTGGAGTCGCTACTGGAGGACACGACCTGGTTGCTACCGCCGCAGCAAGTCCATCCCGCTTTGCGGCGGGCTCTGGTGAAAACCGGTAGCTGCTTAGAACCGGTCCCTCAGTACGACCCGTGCCATCCCCTCTCTGGTACAGAGGATCCACCTCCTGTATCCCCACTAGCCGCCAGTCCGGCCCGTGACAGTTGCTAGCGAATATGGGTGGGAGTACCCGTACCTGCCAAAGGAACATTTGCTCGAGGTGGAGGCCTATAGACACCCGTGGTACGCGGACTTTGTGTGGACACATATCAAGGTACCCCCGGCCCGCAGGTTCTATTCATGTTCTCCCACAGCTACCAAGCGATACAAGGACTGTAGGAATGCCTGGATGCTCGGTCGGCACATACATGCGGACAAGGTGGTTATTTGCCGAAAGGACAAAGATAATGTTGAGTACCATATTGACACCTTTGATAAGCATTGGAAGCCGTTGGTGTTGCTGCATCTTCAGTATTATCTGTGAAGAGACTAGACTCTTGTTGTTTGCCTTTTATGTCCGGAGTGCACTCTCTGGAGCCCAGAACTTTTTGCCCTAATAAAGGGGTGTACTACTTATTGGAGGAACGGGAGCAGCTTGTTTTTTTCTCCCTCTTCCATACTGCAAAGACATAATGACTTTGGGGTAGAATAGTTCAGAGCAGGGCCAAAGAAGAAGAGGAAGTTTACCCAAAAGTAAAGTTTTTTTCAGGATGAGTGTTCTGACGGTGTCACTTCTACTAGGTGGCGGTGTTGCGTAACATTTGCAGTACCTTAGAATGTGTGTTTTACTTTTGGAAGGGAAGGATTGTTCCTTCGGGGAGAATCTTTTCACTTCCATTATGAATATGTTGGTTTTATGTTGTGCTTCCTCCCTCTGCAGGTGGATACCGATCAAGACACTGAGAATGGGGTGGGTTTGACTAGTGTAGACGGGAAGAGAATGTAATGGTTGAGATAATGTTTATGTGACATTTGAGACTGTGATGTGCACATTATGTTTAACTGAACTTCTTTCATTTCTGCTTTTAATTCCCTTTTCCCCATGTTAGGTTCCGGCACAAACAAGCAGTTTTAAAAAAAAAAAAAAAAAAAAATTTCTGTCTCTGGACCAGGCCTATGTTAACTCGGATTTATGAGGCATGGGTTTACTCCAGACACTGGGGACCAGTGTCCATAAGTGGGGGGAATGTGTAGCGGGGTGTTCAATTTAACCACTTAACGACCGCTCACTGTATATATACGTCGGCAGAATGGCACCGACAGGCACAATCACGTACAGTGTACGTGATCGCCTTTGTACAGTTGGGGGGTCCGATCGGACCCCCCTCCTATACAGTGAGCGGCCGTTTATCGTTGGGGAGCGATCAGAGATGAGGGGGTGACCATTCGATTTCGGCCACTCCCTCGCGATCGCTCCCGGCCAATGAAAATGCTTCCTCCGCCATGTGATGTAAACACAGGCAGGAGGAAGTGATGTCATCTCCCTCGCGGCGGTCTTTTCGATTCCGGCGCCGAGGAGAGAAGAAGCAGGTTAGTGCACCAACAGTCCACTGACACTTAGGTACACATAGGCACACATTTCACCCCCCAGTCACCCCCAGATCACCCCCCAGGTCACCCCCAGCCCCCAATCACAGTGTCACTGATTGCAGTGATCATTTATTTTACTGATCACTGCATTTAGTGTCATCTGTGATAGTAAAAAGTTGCAGGGCAGTTAGGTTTAGGCCCCTTTAGGTCCAGGGTAGCCCCCTAACCCCCCCTAATAAAGGTTTAACCCCTTGATTGCCCCCCAGGTAGCCCTTTCACCCCCTAACGCCAGCGACACTAAGCGATCGTATTTTCGATCGCTGTATTTAGTGCCGGTGGTGCCCTAGATAGCCAGTTATTTATTTTTAGTTTCGCCGCAGGTTTTTAGAGTGTCAGGTACCCCCATATATTATTTTAACCCCCTGATTGCCCCTAGAGTTAACCCTTTCACCAGTGATCACCGTATAAGCGTCACTGGTGACACTGGTTACCCAGTTAGTTATTTAGTTATTTAGGTAACCCGTCAGGTTTTTATATAGCGTCGGGTACCCCCATATTTAACCTAATAAAGGTTTTAACCCCCTGATTGCCCCTAGTTAACCCTTTCACTAGTGATCACCATATAAAGGTTACGGGTGACGCTGGTTGGTTAGTTTGCTTTTTATAGCATCAGGGCACCCGCCGTATATAACCCAATAAAGGTTTAACCCCCTGATCGCCCGGCGGGTGAGATCAATTAGGTTTTAGCGCCAGAGAGGGTCTGCGTCGCCCCAGGCAGCGTTAGGTTAGTGCCAGTAACGCTAACACCCACGCGCAAAGCATACACCTCCCTTAGTGGTATAGTATCTGATAAGATCTATACTAGCGTCCCCAGCGGTTTAGGGTTCCCAAAAACGCAGTGTTAGTGGGATCAGCCCAGATACCTGCTAGCACCTGCATTTAGCCCCTCCGCCCAGCCCAGCCCAGCCCAGCCCACCCAAGTGCAGTATCGATCGATCACTGTCACTTACCAAACACAAAACACATAACTGCAGCGTTCGCAGAGACAGTCCTGATCCCTGCGACCGCTAACAGTTTTTTTTTGTAGCGTTTGATACATTTGCTGACGACAGTCGGATGCTTTTTTTCCTGTGAATCTTACTAGTGTACCCCTAAATTTAGAGCCCAAAATGGCAAGACAAAGGTACACTAGTAAAGAGGCCTACGAGATTCTGAGCATGACAGATAGTGAAGAGGAGGTCACGTATCTGTCAGATTCAGGCTCAGAATATCTTCCCGTAGAAGACAGTGACGTCAGCGGCCCCACGTCAGATAGCTCTGACGACAAAGTTGAGGTCCCTGCTAAGGTCAGGCGTACCCGATCCCGATCTTCTGAGGTTGTTGAGGAGCAAGAACCGCAGGGCTCTCGTATCATGGAGCAGAGTAGTACTAGCGCCGCTATTCCTTCTGGTGAATTGGCAAGCACCAGCGGTCTAGTACAGCCTGGGCGTACATCCAGCACTGCAGTATCACTTGGTGATGTGGTGAGTCCCATAAGTGCAGTTCAAGCTGGCGAGGTGGCAAGCACAAGTAGTGTCCCGCTGCCACCAATAAGAAGACAAAGGCAGGCCCGTCGTACCCATAGTGCTCTTCCTGCAGAATTCGCCTATCCTGATTGGGTCCCCACCACTTCTGCAGGACCCGTACTTCCCCCATTCACTGCCCAACCCGGTATTCAGGTGGAAACAGCTGACTTTATGCCAATTGACTATTATTCGCTGTTTTTCACGGAATATCTCTATAGATCTATTGTGGACCAGAGTAATTTATATGCTGGTCAATTCATCGCGCTAATCCCCAGTTGCCTTCCATTGCCAAAGATTGGAAACCAATTACGGTTTCCGAATTTAAGACCTTTCTGGGCCTTTCCCTCAACATGGGCACACATAAATTCCCGTCATTGCGTGCTTATTGGTCCACGCACCCAATTGACCACATGCCCGTGTTCTCTGCCTCCATGCCCAGGAAACGATACGAGCAGATTTTGCGGTTCATGCACTTCAACGACAATGAACTTTGTCGTCCACGTGGGGACCCTGAATACGACCGGCTCTATAAAATTCGGCCCCTCATAAACCACTTCAACTAACGTTTTGCAGCCTTGTTTATTCCCGATCAAGCTGTCTGCGTTGATGAGTCCCTGATTAAATTTTCTGGCCGCTTGGCTTTCAAGCAGTACCTTCCCAGCAAGCGTGCCAGATACGGGGTCAAGCTCTATAAGTGCTGTGACAGGGCAACAGGCTATGTATGGAGCTTTATGGTTTATGAGGGAAAAGATAGTCAGGTTGAGCCGGTCAACTGCCCGGATTACATAGGGAGCGCTGGCAAGATAGTGTGGAAATTGGTGTCACCCTTATTCGGAAAGGGGTACCACTTGTATGTGGACAATTATTACACGAGCGTGCCACTGTTTAGTCACTTGTTTGATCATCAGATTGGAGCATGTGGCACCGTGCGACCTAATCACCGGGGCTTTCCCCAGCGGCTTGTAGATGCCCGTCTTAGGCTGGGGGAGAGAGCCTGCGTAAAGTGTAATAACTTGCTCGCTATGAAGTGGAGGGACAATAAGAATGTTTTCCTTCTTACCTCCCTTCATGCAGACACGACAGTCCAAATTCGTACGGCGACTGGTGTTGTGGAGAAACCCCTCTGTGTCCACGAATATAACAAAAATATGGGAGGGGTGGACCTCAACGACCAGTTGTTGGTGCCGTATCTAATTGACCGTAAGGCGAGACGCTGGTACAAAAAAGTGTCTCTATCCTTATTTCAATTGGCTTTGCTGAACGCTCATGTGCTATACAGAGCTTCAGGCGGGACGTTATCTCTTCTAAAATTCCAGAATGAGATTGTCACAGACCTCCTGTATCCAGGCGGTTCTGCACCTCACCATCCCCTACCAAATGCAGTAAGCCGGCTGCATGAGAGGCATTATACGCATGTCCTCCTGAGTACCCCTACCCAACGAGCCCCCCAAAAAAGATGTCGTGTCTGTAGCAAGCGCGGATTTAGGCGTGACACCCGTCATTATTGTCCACTCTGTCCTGACAAACCTGGTCTTTGCCTTGGTGAATGTTTTGAACGCTACCACTCAAAAGTGAAGTTTTAGCGTAGGGTACAGCATTTCACAGACTAGGACACACTTACACAGGGTCTCCCAAGATGCCATTACACTTTGAGAGACCCGAACCATTACAGTTGTTAAAGTTACAAAAAAAAAGTGTAAAAAAGAAAAAAAAAACGTAAAAAACAAAAACACAAAAAAAATATAAAATAAAAAAAACAAAAATAGTTGTCGTTTTATTGTTCTCTCTCTCTCTCTATTTTCTCTCTATTGTTCTGCTCTTTTTTACTGTATTCCATCCTGCAATGTTTTATCATGCTTGCTTTTCAGGTATGTAATTTTTTGTTTTCAGGTGCGCCATTCAACTGCAGCGCGGAATTATTTATCTTGACAGCAACAGCGTTTGCTCCCACGATACATAAAGCCGTGACTCCAGTGCTGTAGGAGGTGATTTCACCACCATAGTTAAAAAAAAAGAGCATATATGCCGAAGCATGGGGGCAGCAGGGGCGGAGGAGCGATTTTGCTCCTAATGCCGCGTACATACGGTCGAAATTCCGACGGAGGCTTGCCCGTGGAAAAGTCCGACCGTGTGTACGCAGCATAACCTTTTATGCCGCGTACATACGGTCGAAATTTTGACGAAGGCTTGCCTGTGGAAAAGTCCGACCGTGTGTACGCGGCATAACTTTTTTGCGGGAGGATGCCCCCATGCTTCGGCATATATATATTTTAGGCACAGGTTGCGTTAAAAAAATGTTTTATTTTTTACTAGGTTTTGTTTTGGTATTCGCTTTGCAGGTATGGTATGGTAAGGTCTTACTGTTGTACTGTAATGTTACTTTGTTTTAATGTTAACCATCATTTGCTTAGCAGGTACGCCATTCAGTTGCATCGCGGATTTATTTATCTTGACAGCAACAGCGTTTGCTCCCACGATACATAAAGCCGTGACTCCAACGCTGTAGGAGGTGATTTCACCACCACAGTTAAAAAAAGAGCATATATGCCGAAGCATGGGGGCAGCAGGGGCGGAGGAGCGATTTTGCTCCTAATGCCGCGTATATACGGTCGAAATTCCGACGGAGGCTTGCCCGTGGAAAAGTTTGACCGTGTGTACGCGGCATAACCTTTTATGCCGCGTACATACGGTCAAAATTCTGACGAAGGCTTGCCCGTGGAAAAGTCCGACCGTGTGTACGCGGCATAACTTTTTTGCGGGAGGATGCCCCCATGCTTCGGCATATATGCCCATCATTAGAAGTGGGTGGATGAAGGGAGGTATTCTAATGGTGGGCATACCCACCGATCAATCTCTTTTTTTCGTTCAGCCAACAGGCTGCATGAAAAAAAAGATTACAATACATGTCCAACAAGGACCAGCAACGTACTGGTATGTTGCTGGACTTTGAATGTTTATACCAGAATGATGCCTGCAGGTTTAGGTATCATCTTGGTATCATTCTTTTCAACCAGTGGCCGGCTTTCATGTAAAAGCAATTCTAGCAGATAATTAGCCTCTAGACTGCTTTTACAAGCAGTGGGAGGGAATGCCCCCCCCCCGGATATAAACAGCGCCATTGGGAAATTGGGAAAGCATTTTATCACACCGATCTTGGGTTGGTCAGATGCTTTGAGGGCAGAGGAAAGATCTAGGGTCTAACCCCCGAATTTTTTTCAAAAAAAGAGTACCTGTCACTACTTATTGCTATCATAGGGGATATTTACATTCCCTGAGATAACAATAAAAATGATAAAAAAAAAAAAATATGGAAGGAACAGTTTAAAAATAAAATAAAAAAGCAAAATAAATAATAAAAAAAAAAAGCACCACTGTCCCCCCCTGCTCTTGCGCAAAGGCGAACGCAAGCGTCGGTCTAGCGTCATATGTAAACAGCAATTGCATCATGCATGTGAGGTATCACCGCGAAGGTCAGATCGAGGGCAGTAATTTTAGCAGTAGACCTCCTCTGTAAATCTAACGTGGTAACCTGTAAAGGCTTTTAAATGCTTTTAAAAATGAATGTAGTTTCTCGCCGCTGCGCGTTTGTGCGAAATTTTAAAGCATGTCGTGTTTGGTATCCATGTACTCGGCCTAAGATCATCTTTTTTATTTCATCAAACATTTGGGCAATATAGTGTTTTTTAGTGCATTAAAAATAAAAAAAGTGTGTTTTTCCCCCAAAAAATGTGTTTGAAAAATCGCTGCGCAAATACTGTGTGGAAAAAAAAAATGCAACACCTACTATTTTAATCTGTAGGGCCTTTGCTTTAAAAAAATATATAATGTTTGGGGGTTCAACATAATTTTCTTGCAAAAAAAAAAAATGTTTTCATGTAAACAAAAAGTGTCAGAAAGGGCTTTGTCTTCAAGTGGTTAGAAGAGTGGATGACATAAGCTTCCTAATGTTGTGCATAAAATGCCAGGACAGTTCAAAACCCCCCCAAATGACCCCATTTTGGGAAGTAGACACCTCAAGCTATTTGCTGAGAGGCATGTTGAGCCCATTGAATATTTTTTTTTTTTTGTCCCAAGTGATTGAATAATGACAAAAAGAAAAAAAAAAATGTACAAAAAGTTGTCACTAAATTATATATTGCTCAAACATGCCATGGTTATATGTGGAATTGCACCCCAAAATACATTCTGTTGCTTCTGCTGAGTACGGGGATACCACATGTGTGAGACATTTTGGGAGCCTAGCCGCGTACAGGACCCCGAAAACCAAGCACCGCCTTCAGGATTTCTATGGGTGTAAATTTTTGATTTCACTCCTCACTGCCTATCACAGTTTCGGAGGCCATGGAATGCCCAGATGGCACAAAACCCCCCCAAATGACCCCATTTTGGAAAGTAGACACCCCAAGCTATTTGCTGAGAGGTATGTTGAGTATTTTGCAGATCTCGCTTTTTGTCACAAAGTTTTAAAAATTAAAAAAATAAAAAAATAAAATAAAAATATGTCTTTCTTCATTTTCAAAAACAAATGAGAGCTGTAAAATACTCACCATGCCTCTCGGCAAATAGCTTGGGGTGTCTACTTTCCAAAATGGTGTCATTTGTGGGGGTTTTGGGCTATCTTGGCATTTTATGGCCTTCAAAACTGTGATAGGTAGTGAGGAGTGAAATCAAAAATTTGTGCCCTTAGAAATCCTGAAGGCGGTGCTTGGTTTTCGGGGGCCCGTACGCGGCTAGGCTCTCAAAAAGTCCCACACATGTGGTATCCCCGTACTCAGGAGAAGTAGCCAAATGTATTTTGGGGTGCAATTCCGCATATAACCATGGCATGTTTGAGCAATATATCATTTAGTGACAACTTTTTGTACATTTTTTTTTTCTTTTTGTCATTATTCAATCACTTGGGACAAAAAAAAAAATATTCAATGGGCTCAACATGCCTCTCAGCAATTTCCTTGGGGTGTCTACTTTCCAAAATGGGGTCATTTTGGGGGTTTTTGTGCTATCTTGGCATTTCATGGCCTTCAAAACTGTGATAGGTAGTGAGGAGTGAAATCAAAAATTTATGCCCTTAGAAACCTTGAAGGCGGTGCTTGGTTTTTGGGGTCCCGTACGCGGCTAGGCTCCCAAAAAGTCCCACACATGTGGTATCCCTGTACTCAGGAGAAGCAGCAGAATGTATTTTGGGGTGTAATTTCACATATGCCCATGGCATGTGTGAGCAATATATCATTTAGTGACAACTTTGTGCAAAAAAAACAAAGTTTGTCATATTCCCGCAACTTGTGGCAAAATATAAAATATTCCATGGACTGAACATGCCTCTCAGTAAATAGCTTGGGGTGACTACTTTTCAAAATGGGGTCATTTGGGGGGGTTTTGTGCTATTTTGGCATTTTATGGCCTTCGAAACTGTGATAGGTAGTGAGGAGTGAAATCAAAAATTTACGCCTTTGAAAAAAATGAAGGCGGTGCTTGATTTTTGGGGTCCCGTACCCGGTTAGGCTCCCAAAAAGTCCCACACATGTGGTATCCCCGTACTCAGGAGAAGCAGCAGAATGTATTTTGGGGTGCAATTCCACATATAACCATGGCATGTGTGAGCAATATATCATTTAGTGACAACTTTTTGTACATTTTTTCTTTTTTTTTTCTTTTTGTCACTATTCAATCATTTGGGACAAAAAAAAATATTCAATGGGCTCAACATGCCTCTCAGCAAATAGCTTGGGGTGTCTACTTTCCAAAATGGGGTCATTTGGGGGGGTTTTGTGCCATCTTGGCATTTTATGGCCTTCAAAACTGTGATAGGTAGTGATAGGTAGTGAGGAGCGAAATCAAAAATGTATGCCCTTAGAAACCTTGAAGGCGGTGCTTGGTATTTGGGGTCCCGTACGCGTCTAGGCTCCCAAAAAGTCCCACACATGTGGTATCCCCGTACTCAGGAGAAGCAGCAGAATGTATTTTGGGGTGTAATTTCACATATGCCCATGGCATGTGTGAGCAATATATCATTTAGTGACAACTTTGTGCAAAAAAAATAAAGTTTGTCATATTCCCGCAACTTGTGGCAAAATATAAAATATTCCATGGACTAATCATGCCTCTCAGTAAATAGCTTGGGGTATCTACTTTCCAAAATGGGGTCATTTGGGGGGGTTTTGTGCTATTTTGGCATTTTATGGCCTTCGAAACTGTGATAGGTAGTGAGGAGTGAAATCAAAAATTTGCGCCCTTAGAAATCCTGAAGGCGGTGCTTGGTTTCCGGGGTCCCGTACGTGGCTAGGCTCCTAAAAAGTCCCACACATGTGGTATCCCCGTACTCAGGAGAAGCAGCAGAATGTATTTTGGGGTGCAATTCCACATATAACCATGGCATGTGTGAGCAATATATCATTTAGTGACAACTTTTTGTAATATTTTTTTTTTTTTTTGTCATTATTCAATCACTTGGGACAAAAAAAATAAAATATTCAATGGGCTCAACATGCCTCTCAGCAATTTCCTTGGGGTGTCTACTTTCCAAAATGGGGTCATTTGGGGGGGGGGTTTTGTACTGCCCTGCCATTTTAGCACCTGAGATAGGCAGTCATAAATTAAAAGCTGTGTAAATTCCAGAAAATGTACCCTAGTTTGTAGACGCTATAACTTTTGCGCAAACCAATAAATATACGCTTATTGACATTTTTTTTACTAAAGACATGTGGCTGAATACATTTTGGCCTAAATGTATGACTACAATTGAGTTTATTCGATTTTTCTTATAACAAAAAGTAGAAAATATAATTTTTTTTCTAAATTTTAGGTATTTTTCCGTTTATATCGCAAAAAATAAAAATCGCAGAGGCAATCAAATACCATTAAAAGAAAGCTCTATTTGTGGGAAGAAAAGGACGCAAATTTCGTTTGGGTACAACATTGCATGTCCGCACAATTTACAGTTAAAGCAGCGCAGTGCAAAATTCTGAAATCACCTTTGGTCCTTTAGCTACCAAATGGTCCGGGGCTTAAGTGGTTAAGGGAAGTGTCTGAGTGGTAATCAGGCTCAGACACATTAAACTGATAGGATTCGTGGACCATTTTTGTTCTCTGGGGTTAATGCTGGTGATGTGTTCCCTGTGGCCGGTGGGTGGCGCTGCCATTCTGGGCCAGGGTTGAACCGCGAGCGCAGTGCTGTGCCTTTTGTGTCCCCTCTCGGCAGCCATACAGTAGGGCGGGGAACCTGCAGTGCATGCCGGGAGAGGGTATAAAAGGGGCGGACATCTTCTGAGAGGGGTCTTCGTCCGTCCACGCCCAGGCACCTTCAGCCTGGGTGTGTGTGGTTTGTCATCTCCGGGTGCCCTAGGCCCGGAGGCCTTGTTCCGGTTCCACCTCAGGCACCTTTAGCCTGGGGTGAGGTACTACCTCACCGCTCCTGTTCGCCTGGGCATGGAGGCCCAGGAGTTGCAGTAATGGCCTGGAGCCCAGCAGCCTTCGGCTGGGGTCCACAAGGGATCAAGAAGTCCAGGGTGCCGCCTTGCGAGGGGACCCGCACCCTAAGAGAAGGGAGGACCTGTTCCAAAGGAGCGGTGCTGTGGACACGGTGAAGGAAGGGGTCTGTTGACTCTCTGGGGGGGACGTTTCTCCCTGAAAGAGGTCCTAGGAAGGAAATTAAGATTCACTCGGTCAGTGGCAGTGACCATATTCACCAGGTCAGTGGCAGTGACCATAATCACCCGGTCAGTGGCAGTGACCATAATCACCCAGTCAGTGGCAGTGACCATAATCACCCGGTCAGTGGCAGTGACCCTGTTCGCCAGGTCAGTGGCAGTGACCTTATCCACCAGGTCTGTGGCAGAGACCAACCTCATGGTCTGTGGCAGAGACCATGCACCAAAACTGTTTGAGAATCTGAACAGTCCTAAGAGTTTGAGCTACGTTTGTGCCTGGACCTCCTCCACACCCTAAAGCTGTCCTGTGTCTTTGCTCCAACCTTTCGTCTATCTAAGAGAATATGTGTTGTGCAAGTGGAAAATAAAGATTGAGTTGGACTTTCAGCTGGTGTGGACTGGTGTGGACATTTACGTTCCTGGGGAAGTCAAGGACTTGCATCTACACACTGTAGAGGTGAGAATCATTCTCAGGAGGACTTTATGCTCCGGCTGCAGACAAGGCCCAAAAACACCGCCTAACCTCTTAACACAGGAGGTACGGGCTTGTGGTGCGGTGTGCCCCTTTCTCCTGAGAGGAGCCGAAGCAGACAAGGAGAAGGGGGTGTGTGCGCTACAATATATATATATATATATATATATATATATATATATATATATATATATATATAAACACACACACAGTGCATTCAGTATAAACTATATATACAGTGCAGTCAGTGCAGAGTATATAATAGTGCATTGAAGCGGCTAAGGGGAACCCTATGACAGGATTAAGAGGGAAGTCCACACCACCATTTAAAAAAAAAAACAGCATGGGGCCCCCCAAAATCCATACCAGGCCCTTCGGGTCTGGCATAGATTTTAAGGTGATCTCCACGGCAATTGTTTTTAAATAATTGCCGTGGGGTTCCCCCCAAAATCCATACCAGACGAGCAAGCAGGAAAGGGGGGAATGAGCGAGCCCCCCCTCCTGAACCATACCAGGCCACTTGCCCTCAACATGGGGAGGGTGCTTTTGGGTTGATGGGGACAAGGGCCTCTTCCCCACAACCCTGGCCTGATGGTTGTGGGGTCTGCGGGAGGGGGGCTTATCGGAATCTGGAAGCCCCCTTTAACAAGTGGGCCCCCAGATCCTGCCCCCCCATGTGAATGAGTATCGAATACCCCTACCCAGGGCTTTTTTTCCCAGAGAATAGGTGCAGGAACTCCTCCCTTCCAAGTCACCCTTTGACTTTTGACACTTCTGAGCACTGTTCCTTGGTTTAACCCCCTACCCACCTCCCAGTACCACCCCTTTTAGAGAATACAAAACCAAGTATCATTTTGTAGTATTGTGTATGTTAATGTTAAAGAGGAAGTAAACCCTGATGGGTTTTGCTTCCTCTTTATTCCCCTGCAAAGTAAAAGCATAATGGGCTAGTATGCATTGCATACTAGCCCATTATGTGGCACTTACCTGCAAACAAAGCCCACGATGTACGCAATGTCCCCACTGGTGGAAGCATCCATCTTCGCCCCTCTTTCTTCCGCAGGGCCGTGGACTCCGGCTCTGTGACTGGCCGGAGCAACGTGACATCATTCCCACGTATACGCGCGGGAGCCACCAGTCACGGCACACGCTGGGGAAGAAACGGCACAGAGGGCTTACCTATATGTAAAAATGTCTCAGGAGGGTTTACAACCACTTTAACAAGAAAGGCAGTAAAACAGATCTAGCAACACTCTAGCGACAATAGATCCACCCCAGCAACAATGGACTCCCAACAGCCAGCATCAAGAGACCCTCCACCAGCCACCAACATTAGACCCCTCCCTCAAGAGTAGATCCCTCCCAGCAATGATTAATCCTCTGCACAAGACCCACCCACAGCAACAATAGATCCCCTACTAGCAACAATAGATCTCCCCTGCAGCCAGCATCAACAGACCCCTACCTCAATAGTAGATCACTCCCAGCAACGATTGACCCCCCCAGCAACATAAGACCCCCCAGCAACATAAGACCCCCAGCAACAATAGACCCCCTTCGTCCGCAAAAAAAAATCCCTCCAACAACAATAGATTCCTCGGTTATATCACCGGGTAGCCCCGCCCTTGCCTATAGAAGAGCAGCCACGGCCAAAAGCGAGCAGTTGCCGGGAAGCAGTTTTTTCAGGTTTTTTTCTTTTCTATTTTTCGGGTACATCAGGCACAGTGATTGACGATGGATGTACATCACGGGACACTTTTTATTTTTTAATAAAGGAATTTTCAAAAACTGTCTATTGTGCTTTTTACTTTTTTGACACTTTTTTGGTAAATGGGTAGGGGTATAGTGTACCAGTTTTAATTTTATCCACACCATATTAAGAATGAATTTATTAAAACCTTTTATGCTATGGTCTATGCAGACTTTCGAAAAAATATGTGAGTCACCACAGGGGAAGGTAAATATGCATAATCTTTCAGCACGGGAAAAGGAGGCCTTACTTGCTTTTTTTTTTTTTTAAATAGATTTTTATTGAATGTTTTCCAATGTTACATCTGTAGCGATATGGACAAGTTCAGCAACAAATGACATATGCAATATCATATATGTAAGGATGATTACAACCTACAACTAACAATATAAAACAAGTAAGTTTAACATGAGCTTATGTTTAACAAATGGGTGGTAGGGGAAAGGAAATAAAGACAAGAGAGTGTAGTACGAAAGTTGATAGGGATAAGAGAGAAAGAAGGAAGTGAGAGAAAGTCGGAGCATCTTTGTGGATATGTGCGTCAACGTGATTCAGAAGATTTTTAGGCTAATCGTTTCGGATACCATTGTTCCCATGGGAACCAAGATTTGCTTGATTTGGAGTGTGATGCTTTTCCATGTGACAAGATCGTTTCGTGAGTGTAGTGCAATTGCACTTGAGTGATTACATCTGTTATGGTTGGGCTGATCTGTGATTTCCAGTGTCTAGCTATGAGTAGTCTTGTTGCCAGGAGTATGTGAGTGGTTACTAGTTGTAGAGATGGAGGGATTGATTCCGTGGTTAAGTTGAGGATAGCTAGTTGTGGGGTGAGTTTTATAGGCGATTGGAATATATCCCGTAAGATATCCTCCACGTCTTTCCAAAGGTTAGTTATTGCTGGACAGGACCATAGGATATGTAATAGAGTGCCTGTATGGTGGCAGTCTCTCCAGCAATTAGAGGAGGTGTTGGGAAGAAATGTATGTGTTTTCTGTGGTGTCAGGTACCATCTTAGAAATATTTTGTGAGATAATTCCCATAGGGAGGTACAACAGGTGGCCTTGTATATTGACTTAAAGGCTGTTTGCCATTGGTGTTCAGAGAATGTGCTTGCATGTCATCTTCCCAGTCTTGGAAGGGTTTGGATCTCTGAAACGTTAATTTTTCTTGTAATGTGTAGGGTAGATTAGTGAGATTCCTCTAATGTCTGTGTTGTTTAGGAAGTAGTAATTCCATATTTTGGTGGGTAAAACCCCTTCCATAAGAGGGTGTGCTCGCAGGCATTTTTGGATTCTGTATATATTAAAGTAGTCGCTGCAGGGTGCGTTATATGTGGATTGAATTTGACCAAAGGATTTGTTTAGTAACATAGATCAGAGTTCAGAGGTGTAGAGAGCTTGTTCCTGTACCCAAGTGGGTAATATGAGGTCGGGAGATACCAACTGGAGGGTTTTAAGAGGGATTCTGAGTGGTGTGGTAGGAATCTGTGTCCATTTGGTAAAATGCAGTTTTTTCCATGCTTTAACTGATGCTTGTATGGTTGGAGAATACATGTGGAGATGTTGTGTATGGATGGTTGTGCTGTATAGCCATTGTTGGAGGTCATTGCCTGGTATCATAGTGCTTTCAATGTTGTGCCATAGTGAGGTTGGGTGCGTAGATACCCATTCTTTTACTTGGGATAGTATGGTGGCTAAGTAGTAGTCTTTCAAGTCAGTGTATCCCATGCCTCCTGATAACCTGTGTTTTATAAGTTGTGTGTGATTGCTTCTAGGTTTTTTGGCTTGCCATGCATATTTACTAACTATGGATTGGAGAGATTCAATATACGTATTTGTGAGTGGTATAGGCAGTGTGCGGAAGACATATAGCAATCTGGGGAGCACTAACATTTTAAAGGCCGATCATCTACCAGCCCATGAAAATTCTAATTTGTATAGCTTAGCTGTTTCTTTAATAAGCATTTGCTTGACTTCTATGTAGTTCTCATGAAATAGTTTTTTTGTGGATTTTGTGAGAATAATCCCCAGATAGGATATACCTGTGTCCGCCCATTGATAAATGTAGAGATTGCACAATAGGTTGCTAGATACAGCATCTAAACCCATATCAAGAAAGTATGATTTGTTTTAATTGACCTTGTAGTAGGAAATTTTACTAAACCTCTGCAGAGTAGACTGAACCGAAGCCAGGGAGGAAAGTGGGTTGGTCAACATCATTATCACATCATCAGCAAATAAGTTGATTTTGTGTTCCATTGTGCCTATTTTAAAACCCGTAATATTCACGTTGTTTCTAATGTGTTCTGTTAGTGGCTCCATTAGGAGATTGAAAATGAGTGGCGATAGTGGGCAACCTTGGCGTGTGCCAATAGAGATTGTAAAGGGTTTGGATAGCATTTCTGAAGTGTATACTTGGGCTGACGGTGTCGAATAAAGTGCTAGGATAGCCGAGAGGATGTGTCCTTGGAAACCAAATTTGTGAAGAGTTGCTCGGAGATATGACCAGTGGACCCTGTCGAACGCCTTCTCTGCATCCAAAGACAGAAGCAGAGAAGGCGTTCCTGTAGACCCAGCATGATGTATTATATTTATAAGTCTACGGGTTGCGTCATACGTTTTTCTCCCTTTCGTGAAACCAGATTGGTCGGGGTGGATTAGAGAGGGCATTATGTCAACTAGTCTGGTTGCAATTAATTTGGCGTAAATTTTTGCGTCAATGTTAAGTAGCGAAATAGGTCTGAAGTTTTGGGGTGAGGTAGGTTCCTTACCTGGCTTCGGCAGAGTAATAATTAACGCATTTAACATTTCTTGCGGAAGAGAAGAGGAGGAAGCAACGTCATTGCACATTTGTGTTAAGAAGGGTGCTAGTGTCGTTCGGAATTGTTTGTAATACTCTCCCGGGAGACCATCTGGTCCCGGGGATTTGTTGTCTGGTAATTTTGCGATAGTCTCTAGAATTTCCATCTGAGTGAATGGAGCATTTAGTTTAGATAAATGATCGGGTGATAACTTGGGAAGATTAATTTCACTAAGGAAGGAGACTATGTCTTCTTCTGATGGTTGGGGGATAGAAGGGTCATCCTGTAGGTTGTATAGAGAATTGTAGTAGTGGCTAAACGCGTCTGCTATAGCTTGCAGGTCTATTCGTTTTTGTTTGGAAGTAGGGTGGTATAGGTGAGTGATTTTGGTTTTAAGGTGGTGACCTTTAATTGTAAGGGCCATAGCTTTCCCTGCTTTGTTACCGGTAGAGTAGTGTTTAGCTTTGAAATATTTTTGAGATTTTTCATAGGATTCCAGAAGCATAGTCCTCAATTCTTGTCTGAGGATTACTAATTTGTCCTTGAGTTTAGGATCAGGATTGTTTTGGTTTTGGTCTTCAAATTTTTTAATGTTGGAAGTGAGAGTGTCTAGACGCTGCGATTTCCTCTTTCTCTTCCTAGCTCCCTAGAGTTGAATAATAATTCCTCTTACGAACGCTTTATGAGCGTTCCATAATACAGTATCAGTAGAAGTTGTTCCTTTGTTCAGATCGAAGAATTCTTCAAGTCTTTCTCGGATAAAGGCAGAGTGTTCAGGAGAGTGGAAAATTGAGGAATTGGCTCTCCATATTCTGGTGCGTGGTTGGGAAGACATTGTATCTGTGGTTATCAAGACTGGGGCGTGGTCCGACCATGTTATCGTGGCTATAGAAGAATCGGTAATTTTATATAGTGTCCATTTGTCCACTAAGAAATAGTCAATCCTGGCATTAGAATTCTGCCTGTGAGAAAAAGGAATAGTCCCGCTCGGTGGTGTGGTAACATCTCCACACATCATACAGGTCTTGTTTTCGGATAAAGGTACCCATTGGTGATGTGAGTCTGGTAATGCGAGAAGAGGTGTCCATGGAGTTATCAGGTACTATATTAAAGTCCCCACATATAATAAGGTGTCCGTTGCGGAATTTGTTGATTTTCTTCATCGACTTTGAAAGAAATTTGATTTGTTCAGTGTTGGGTGTATAGACATTAACAATAGTGTGTCTGGCATTGTCAAGCATGCAGTCTAGGGCCAGGTATCTGCCATTTTCATCTAATAAGCTGTTGTGAAGTGTGAATGCAAGTGTGGATTTGATTGCAATCATCACCCCATTTTTTTGAGGGTCCTGAAGCTCTAAAGATGTGGGGGAAGTGTTTGTTTGTGCATTGGGGTTCTGCACCATTTTGGAAGTGAGTCTCTTGTATGCAGAGGATATAACTGTGAGAGTCCAGTGCTGAGCGCCAAAGGGAATTTCTCTTAGCAGGATGATTCAGCCCTTTAGCGTTTAGCGATAAGAATTTAGCCATTTTTAGTGGTTTGTGGAGTAAGCTGCGTCAGGTGTTGCGTTTTTACTCACAGTTGTTGGAGGGTTGTGTTTCTTCAGAGGGTTCTGCTGAAGACTTTTGTCTGATCCGTATACTTTGGATGCTCTTAGAAGAGGAAGTGAAGGTAGAACTGGAACAATAAGCTCGAAAGGTTATACAAGCAGATGTTGATTAGTAGAGAAAAAGAAAAAGGTGACAAGAGAAAAAAAAAAAAAAACAGGTGTCAGCAGTCTGTTATGGCTTGGACTGCTGAGTATCAACGGGGTGAAAGTTTGTGGAACAAATTTCAACGAGCAAGGCACTGATCGGTTGTTCGGCTTGTGAAGTAGGTACTTATTGTGCTATCCTATCCATGGTTAGCGTTTACCAGCCTGGGGGTTTGCAATGGAGGTTGGAGAGTGCTCCTTGCTATTGGATTGAGTCGGCTCAGTGTGGTCAGGAAGGATTTACCTCTTCTACTGTGAAGATGTTGTGTTTGACTCCATTTTTTGTGACCATAATTTTGGTAGGAAAACCCCATTGGTAGGGAATCTTGTGATTGTTGAGTGGTTTAGTAATGGTGTTAAGCTGTTTCCTTAGCTGGCGGGTATGTTGTGAGATATCTGCATACAGTTGCAAATTGGTGTATGAAGCCGGGAGGCGTCCTACATGCCTCGCTTTGAATAAGAGTTGGTCTTTGGCGTGGAAAAAGTGCACTCTCATTAAAACGTCACGAGGGACTTCTGCTGGGAGGTGCAAGGGTTTTGGTAAGCGGTGGATACGGTTTATAATGGTTTCCATTGGAGAGAGATCTGGCAATAGAGTAGAAATCTATTTTCTGGCGTAGGCATTCAGATCTTGTGGCATGACCGTTTTGGGTACTCCCTGAGCTTTACATTATTGCGGCGGGACCAGTCCTCGAGGTCCGCCATTTTGGCCCTCATCCACTGTTGTTCATCATGTGTGTGATCATGTGCATCCACAAGATCATTTACAGTTACAGTCATGTCACTTATTTGGGATTCAATATTGCACACTCTCTGCCCGCCCCATGTAATGCACTTCTGAGGAGAACTTGGTGAACATGGAGGATATGTCACTGTGGAGGGTGCTCTGGAGAGAGATGAGCATCTCTTTAATAGTATGCCTAAAGATGCACACCGTATCTGTATGGTATTTCCCACCCCTGAATCTCAAAGAGGGGAGAGATGAGAGGGAGGGAGGAAAATCAGGAGTGAACGTCCCCAGCACAGAGAAGTACTGAATAAAAGAAAAAGGAAGGAGAAAGAGAACAGAGAATAGAAATGGCAAAAAGGGCCTCTCGCCCAGAGAGTGAGGCTGGATCCGGAAAGGTTAGCTCGATTGAGCCAACTCCAGTAAGTAAGCGTCAGTGTGTACAAAATGGTTCCAGGGTCGCCAGGTCTCGCGGAAGGTCTCCTCCAGCTTGTGTAGGGTAGCGGTGAGATCCTCCATGTCTCTCAATTCCTTCACCTTAGAAAATATCAAATATTTGGATGGGGGTCTTCCGATCTCCAGCAAAGGGGGACACAGGGAGCTTTTATTAAGCCACCTGCCTATGACAAGGGAGTCTGTCATACATAATATATTACAGTTCTGTCTGAAAATCTGCAAAACTGGCTTTTATTTTTCTTTCTTGAAATAAAAAAAATGATCTCTGAGGCTGATATTTATCAGATTCAACATCTAATAGTATACAGTGCCTTGAAATAGTATTCATACTTGACAATTTCCACATTTTGTCATGTTACAGCCAAAAACGTAAATGTATTTTATTGGGATTTTATGTGATATACCAACACAAAGTAGCACATAACTGTGAAGTGAAAGGAAAATGATAAATGGTTTTCTTTTTTTTTACAAATAAATAAAAATAAAAATATTTGTAATATACAGTATATCTCTTCTGTCTGTTCTTCTCAAAGTGGATTAGAGATTTTGCCCCCTAACCATATAGTTGGTTATTTATATTTACCACTGCATAGAGATATTTAAGAATAATTTTTTAAAAACTTTACATATTAACTAAATTATACACCAAACTTTTTTTTAAGGTTATTATCCGATTAATCGATTAATCAAAACAATAATTGGCCAAATAATCGATAATGAAAATAATCAGTAGTTGCAGCCCAAAACTAGGCACTTAAACTAGCCTAGGTGACAAGACCATTCGGCACCTACAACCCTGAATACAAAGTACTGTACAATATACAATATTACAAGTATATAAACACATAACATCTGACAATAATTTAAAGCGAAGTTCCACCCAAAAATGGAACTTCCGCTTTAATGGATGGTGACCCCCTCACATGCCACATTTGGCATGTAATTTTTTTTTGGGGGGGGGAGCGAAAACCCTCTTTTTAGAGGGTTCCAGCTCCCACTTCCTCCCGAGGCACCGCGGCGCTGGAAGGAAGTCCACCTCTCCCCCCTCCCTCTCGGCAATCCTCTGAGACACGTCACAGGTCCCAGATGATTGCCCGGCCAGTCACAGTGTGCAACGCGGCTCGCGCATACGCAGTGCGTGCCTGGCTGTGAAGTTATAGCCGGGCGCTCATAGAGACAATGCCGGTGGCGCGAAGAGGAGGGATAGAGGAGCAGGGGTTTGTTCCCCCGCATCGCTGGACCAGGGAGAGGTAAGTGTCCGATTTTTAAAAGTTAGCAGCTGCAGTATTTGTAGCGGCTAACTTTAAGTTAATCTCACCTCCAAGAGATGCTCAGACAGACAGAAACAATAGAACAATGGGAAAGACCTACTAAACAATAGACACATAACAAACCCCACCTCAGACTATCAGGCAAAAAGTGTACAACAGTCTATGAGACAAACTCCTACAATATGCCAGCAGTCTGAAAAGGTGGAATTCATTTATCTTCATAGATTTCTTAAGGGATATTGCTGATAATTATTTCTGTCCCATTTGAAGGAGCCTCTCCAACCCAGTCTGCAGGAGGGCCACCATATTCAGTCTAACCAGTAACTTGTACAAGATTAACCACCTAAGCCCCGGACCATTTTGTAGCTAAAGGACCAGGCCCCTTTTTGTGATTCGGCACTGCGTCGCTTTAACTGACAATTGCGTGGTCGTGCGACGTGGCTCCCAAACAAAATTGGCGTCCTTTTTTTCCCACAAATAGAGATTTCTTTTGATGGTATGTGATCACCTGTGCGGTTTTTATTTTTTGCTCTATAAACAAAAATAGAGCGACAATTTTGAAAAAAATTTCTATATTTTTTACTTTTTGCTATAATAAATATCCCCCAAAAATATATGTAGCGGGTACTTACTTTCCCGGGTGCATTTTTTTTAATCTAACTGTGACATCAGTGCTATGTTCCCTGCGGTCCACCAGGTGGCGCTGTCACCGTGGCCGGAGGGACGAATCTCACTGTGTGTTGAGCCTCCTTTTTGTCCTCTCTCGGTAGCGGTATGGTGGGGCGGGGAACCCGCCATGCTTGCTGGGAGAGGGGATAAAAGGGGCCGGCCATCTTGGTCAGGGGGTCTTCGTCCCAAGCACCTTCAGCTTGCGGACGTGGGTTCGCGCTAGTCCCCTAGGAGGCCTCGGCCTAGGGGACCACCGGAGATCGTGTTCCACCCCAGGCACCTTCAGCCCTGGGGTGAGGTACTTGCAAGAAGGTCCGGAGCTCAGTGCCCAACACTGAGTTCCGCGAGGGAAGGGTCCTAAGGCACTTCGGGGATGGAGGCCTGAATCTGAGTAAGACGCAATGGACCGGGGAGAGCTCCTCACTCGAAGACCTGGTGCAGCAGACTGCCGGTGACGGGTGAGTCTCTTGTTGGAGACCGTCCAGAAGGATCCCCTTCACTTCGTGCGGAGACCATAGTCCACTCTTCAGGAGGAGAGTGGAGGAGCGAATTTGTGTCTGGGCCTATTCACACTCACACCTCCTTTTCTGTCCTAACTATCAAGGAAGTCCCTGTATGGTGTGTTCTAATAAAGGAGTGTTGGACTTTAATGGTGTGAGGCTCACTTCCTGGCGGACGAAGTTCACGGTGACTCTTGGAGGGAGGATCCGGGTGCGCAACATAGACCCGAAGGTAAATGAGACATTGCTGATACCACAGGTATTCCCACGTGGTGGAAGCTAGGCGTAGCCCACCCGCTCTCTCTCTCTCCACCCTACCAGATACCCCTAGACGAGAGACCGTGCGAGCCGCATGGAGAGAGGAGAGGGGCAGGCGCTACACGTAGGGGCTCGGGTCCGGGATTGTGTTGTGCATCACAGTATTGAACAAGTCTGCTGGATGAGTTAACTGAATAGGCCAAAGTGCAGCCCTGCTCGAAGTCGTGGAATTGACCCTAGACCAGGGAAAGGCCCGCGCAGGAAGAGCGGTGAACGGGGGGAGGCCCAGCCGTGTGAGGTACTACACGTGGGGGCTTCTAATTGCACTGCGCCAACAGACACAACCCCCGCCGCTTAGTTCGTGGGCGTGGCTCATCCAAAGAAAGTGAAAAAGCCCGCGAACTGAAGCAAAGGGGAGGAGTCCAATACGTGAGAGGGCTACACGTGGGACATTGGCGCGAAAACTCTGCAGTGTGCGATGGACCAGCAACAAGTCACCATGTTTGGACATACTTCATGGATTCCAGTTCACCCTGCTACTACCACGACTACCGCTGCTGCTCCGATAACGGATACCGGGATCCGGCTGAAGCCAAGGGGTCGATTCGCCCTGTATTCGTGCATGGACGTAGAGGCCCTGGGTGTAATTTGTCCCGGGTGCTCGGGACTGGTGTGCCACCTGAAGCCCTTCAGACAATGTGAGGCCTGTGGGGAGTTCCTGTTCGAGGTGGATCCGGTAGTTGAAAGGCCGAGAACCATCTACCCAGGCCGGGCTTCAGGTAACACTACTCGCAGAGGAGAAATTACTGCTGTAAAAGCCATCCCAGCGCACACTGCAGCGACCGAGGAGGAGGTCGTTAAAACTCAACGGGAGAAATCCGAGGATGCTGACTCGGTCACCACTGTCTCACAGCGTCCGCCACTGAAGAAGAGAACCAGCATGGTGGCCCCGACCAGTGGTGGTGGCGGACCATCTCGCCAGCTTACGCCAGGCCTAGACGGATCCGTTGACGAGTGTTCCGGACGTCCTGCTTCAAGTAAAGGCCGAGGTAAGCCGGGCAAAGAGACTTGGTGTATGGGCGGAGATGCCGGGAAGGCATGGCCCAGTATGTCCGCGGGAGGTGTTAGCTCTGTCTCTACAACGGGCTACATACCCGCGGAGGAGTGTGATACTTCGGATCTGGAGTCGCTCTCTGATGTGGGAGATGACACAGCCATTGACGAACTGTTTGCAGAAAAGGGCTGGGACAAAGTGCTGCTAGCTTCGTTCCGAAGGCCTCGAGATTCACCCATGTCCACGGGGGAGAGTACACCCCGGGTGGAGGCTCCAGCGCCTGAACAAGGGTCCTGTCCCCAGCCCACCTCTACATCTCCGGTGCCGCCTGCATCAGGTACTGGGGAGCAGAAGTTGATACTACGGGCACCTATGCCCCAACCAGAAGTGGTTAAGGCCCCTCGCCATCCGGACTCTATAGTTCTACCCGGCGAAGGGGACAAAGCCACAATGCCTCCGCTATCAAGGCTTCAGAGACTCTTCGGCCAGAAAGTTGCTGCTGACTACGGGTGGGAATACCCGTATCTTCCCAAGGAGTTACTCTACGAAGTGGAGGTGTACCGAGAGCGCTGGTATAATGACTTCGTGTGGACCCACCTTAAGGTTCCACACGCCCGCAGGTATTTGACATGCTCTCCAAAGACATCTCAGCAGTTCAAAGACTGCAAGGCAGAGTGGATGAGGAGAAAGAGACTCCATTTATTTGCTTTGTTTCAAAAGGACCTTGCACCCCCTGAACTTCGCTGTTTGACTTTCTTGTTGGTGCTATCATCAGTGTTTGCCCCGCAAGAGGGGTGCTTGTGTTGTTCTAAGGAAGAACTGTTCCAGTTGTTGTTCTTTCCTCTCCGGTGAGAAGTTGCAGACTTTGGGGTAGATAGGGCTCGGAATCAAGCAGCAAGAAAAGAAAGATGGTTCAACGGGTGCAGTTACAGCGAGGCTGTCACCAGGTGGCAGTCTTGTGCAACGTTACACATTGTACACGCTCACACTGGAGGGAAAGATATTTCTCTTCGGAGGAGTTTCTTTTTCTCTCACACATACACATGTGTCAGGGTTTTATTGTTTCTTTTCTCTTCCCTCTGCAGGAGAGCGTCCCGTCAAGATTATGGAACCTGGGGTGGTTCTTAGTTAGGATGGGAGGGAAAAGTATAATGTTTTAAATGTTGTCTTTCACTCCTCTTTTGTTGCAGGGGCTCAGACACAACTTCTCCGTTAGGATAGTTTCCTAAAAATGTTTTTTTTTTTTAATTGTTAGTTGGTTTCTGGATTGGGTTATGTCAGCCGTTGAGGGCGTGATTCACTCCAGACACTGGGGTCCAGTGTCAAAAGACAGGGGGAATGTGTAGCGGGTACTTACTTTCCCGGGTGCATTTTTTTGAATCTAGCTGTGACATCAGTGCTATGTTCCCTGCGGTCCACCAGGTGGCGCTGTCACCGTGGCCGGAGGGACGAATCTCACTGTGTGTTGAGCCTCCTTTTTGTCCTCTCTCGGTAGCGGTATGGTGGGGCGGGGAACCCGCCATGCTTGCTGGGAGAGGGGATAAAAGGGGCCGGCCATCTTGGTCAGGGGGTCTTCGTCCCAAGCACCTTCAGCTTGCGGTCGTGGGTTCGCGCTAGTCCCCTAGTAGGCCTCGGCCTAGGGGACCACCGGAGATCGTGTTGCACCCCAGGCACCTTCAGCCCTGGGGTGAGGTACTTGCAAGAAGGTCCGGAGCTCAGTGCCCAACACTGAGTTCCGCGAGGGAAGGGTCCTAAGGCACTTCGGGGATGGAGGCCTGAATCTGAGTAAGACGCAATGGACCGGGGAGAGCTCCTCACTCGAAGACCTGGTGCAGCAGACTGCCGGTGACGGGTGAGTCTCTTGTCGGAGACCGTCCAGAAGGATCCCCTTCACTTCGTGCGGAGACCATAGTCCACTCTTCAGGAGGAGAGTGGAGGAGCGAATTTGTGTCTGGGCCTATTCACACTCACACCTCCTTTTCTGTCCTAACTATCAAGGAAGTCCCTGTATGGTGTGTTCTAATAAAGGAGTGTTGGACTTTAATGGTGTGAGGCTCACTTCCTGGCGGACGAAGTTCACGGTGACTCTTGGAGGGAGGATCCGGGTGCGCAACACAGACCCGAAGGTAAATGACACATTGCTGATACCACAGGTATTCCCACGTGGTGGAAGCTAGGCGTAGCCCACCCGCTCTCTCTCTCTCCACCCTACCAGATACTCCTAGACGAGAGACCGTGCGAGCCGCATGGAGAGAGGAGAGGGGCAAGCGCTACATATATAAAAAAAAAAATTCCACAGTTTAGGCCGATTCGTATTCTTCTACATATTTTTGGTAAAAAAATCGCAATAAGCGTTTATTGATTGGTCTGCACAAAAGTTATAGCTTCTACAAAATAGGGGACTGTTTTATGTAATTTTTATTAATATATATTTTTTTACTTTTATGGCGGCGATCAGCGATTTTTATCATGACTGCAACATTATGGCAGACACTTTTGACACCATTTTGGGACCATTGTCATTTTCACAGCGATCAGTGCTATAAAAATGCACTGGTTACTGTGAAAATGACACTGGCAGTGAAGGGGTTCACCACTAGGTGGCGCTGCAGGGGTTAAGTGTTTCCTAGGGAATGATTGTTACTGTGAGGGGGCGTGGCTACACATGACACGTCACTGATGACCGTTCCCGATCACAGGGAACGGTCATCAGTGACAGTGTCACTAGGCAGAATAGAGGAATGCCTTGTTTACAAAGGCATTCCCCTGTTCTGCTCTTGCCGACCGCAATTGGAGACTCCCAGGAACACCAAGTTCCCGGGACCCGCGGCCGCGCGTGCGCCCGCAGGGCGGTAAATTTAAAGGGACGTACCTGTACGCCCATATGCCTGCCTGTGCCATTCTGCTAACGTACATCGGCGTGTGGCGGTCGGCAAGTGGTTAATATTACCTCTTTCCAACCACTCCTGAAGGGAAGCTTTATTGTCCTTATTTCTAGTCCCTATTTCTCCCCAAAAGCCTCTGTCCTAGTTGGGTCTGTCACATCATTGTTTTTATGTGGTTATCAATCAGCATTTTACATATCAATAAGCAAAGAGAGAAGGGTCCATTTTTTGAGGCATGAACAATATTTAGCCATAGACAATTCTAGCGTAGTGAGGCCAACATTCTTTACTGAGTAGATTCGATTTTGCTAAACAAAATCATTTTGCTATGAGGCTCTATCCTGAATATTCACATCTCTGCATATAGCAAATAGGAAAAATTGTAGCACTCAAGCCTCGTACACACGAATGAGTTTCTCGGCAAAAACCAGCAAGAAACTTGCTGGCAGAGATTTTTTGCCGAGAAATTCGTTCGTGTGTATGGTTTCTCGTCAAGAAAAGCGACAAGAATCTCAACGAGAAAATAGAGAACCTGCTCTCTATTTTCTCGTCGAGATTCTCGTCAGCCTGTTTCTCGACGAGAAAATTGTGTGTGTGTACACTTACCTTTTCGCCGGGAAGCCCGCGCATGCTCGAAATGACTTTGACGCATGCGCGGTAGCTTCCTAGGCATAGATAGGGTATACCAAGATGGCGGCGGCGGCATCGAATGTGACGAGCGCATGCTCGTCGTAGTCGATGACGTCACCGCGTACACTCCATTCAAAGAACCGCGGGTTCTTTGAATCGAGCGTGTGTACACTCGGCCGGGACAATTTCCGTGTGTACGAGGCCTCAGTGTAAATTTGCATGTTTAGAGTATTAGCCATAACGTATATGTGCGGTAGCAAATAGGGCCAAGGTTTCTGTGCTAAGAAGGCGCTCACCGCTCGCTCCCAGCAAAGTGACCGAGCTGTCATAGACAGCTCCCAGTCTCTACTAATGATATGAAGCTGGCGAAACTGTCATGGGACCACTGTGACAGCCATTTACAGTGATCTCACGACCAGGCAGTCTTTCCCACCCCTAGTATCTAGAACCTCTTTCTGAGATTTTTTGTTTAAAAGTTAAAAATATTTTTTTTGCTAGAAAATTACTTAGAATTATAAAAAAAAATTCTAACACCCTAGAGAATAAAATGGCGGTCGTTGCAATACTTTATGTCACACCGTATTTGCGCAGCAGTCTTACAAGCGCACTTTTTTGGGAAAAAATACACTTTTTTGAATTAAAAAAAATAAGACAACCGTAAAGTTAGCCCAATTTTTTTTTATGTTGTGAAAGATAATGTTACGCCGAGTAAATTGATACCCAACACGTCACGCTTAAAAATTGCGCCCGCTCGTGGAATGGCGACAAACTTTTACTCTTAAAAATCTCTATAGGCGTTTAAAAAATTCTACAGGTTGCATGTTTTAAGTTACAGAGGAGGTCTAGGGCTAGAATTATTGCTCTCGCTTTGATACCTCACATGTGTGGTTTGAACCCCCGGTTTTCATATGTGGGTACTGCTCACCTATGCGTTCGCTCATGCACGCGATCTCGGCGGGACGGGGCACGTTTACATTTATTTATTTTTTTCTTATTTATTTTACCTTTTATTTTTATTTTTTACACTGTTCTTTCAAAAAAAAAAATTGTGTCACTTTTATTTCTATTACAAGGAATGTAAAAGCATGACAGGACCTCTAAAATATGAGATCTGGGGCCAAAAAGACCTCAGATCTCATATTTACACTAAAGTGCAATTAAAAAATAAATAAAATTCCCTTTAAGAGCTATGGGCGGAAGTGACATTTTGACGCCATTTCCGCCCTGCAATGGTATGGAGACTGGTGGGGGTCATCTTCCCCTCACTCGTCTCCATACCCAGCCACAGAGAGGACCCGATCGCGTCCGCCGCTGCCGATGGCTCCGGTAAGCGGCGGAGGGCATGGGAGAGCGGCGGGAGGGGCCCTCTCCCGTCACTGATAAAAGTAATCTTGCGTTGAATCCGTCGCAGACACCACTATTATTGGAAACTGGACTGCCCGATAAAGAGGAGGATACCGGGGTTATGGTAGCTAGCTGCTGCCATAACAAAGACATCGCTCTTCAAACAGCCAACGTATATTGGCGTGCGGTGGTCCAGAAGTGCTTAAAGAGACGCAGGCGGTGGGCAAGAAGGGGTTAATAATCTACTGCACACATTTCTAATATATTTAACAATGCTACCACAAGCGTTACTGAAGGTTTTCATTCTTTACTCTACTTTACATTTCTAATTACCGGTAGCTTCCATATATAGCCATAGTAGAATAACATGACTTTGCTTGTTGTTCATGTTCAGGCTGTCTCACACTATTACTCATGAGTCATGTCCTGTATCCTGAGGCTATACTAGGAGAACAGATTTCACCATTTGAAACTGGTGCATTGAGCGGCCCATCTGGACAAGCTATTGGGGGAAACCAGCTGCAACAGAAACGGGACACCATTTAATTGTTTCAGATGTGAGCGTATAGTTCACAAAACAACAAAGGAATAAAAATACTGCAGGAAAACAATAGTGAGCAATGAGATCACTAGTAAACTGCCGGGCAAGTGACTCATCTGTTTTTTTCACCCAGCTGTCTTAATCACCATAACTGATTCACAGTGCATGACACCTATGCAGGGGGTTGTGTCACTAAAACCTGTCTGGAAGTTTAAGAATGTACATGAGACTTCTAAACTCAATATCTATTTTGCTGAGTTTAGAATAACCTCCGGGGCCCATCACTCTCCTAAGTAATTGGTTAAATGACAACACAAGTGAATTTTGTTGAAAGTATTGGAGAGAGCACAGCTCCCTCATAAGGTGATGGGATTTTAAAGGGTGTGTTTTTTCTGTTACTGAGTTAAGCACGACCACAAAAGAGATTTATAAAGTTAAAGATTTATTACAAAAATTCAGATTTAAAATCAAGATACAATAATAACATTTGGTCATAATAATGCTGACAATAGTTGATACTTAACCGCTTGCCGACTGCCTAACGTACATTTACGTCGGCAGAATGACACAGGCAGGCAAAGTAACGTACAGGTACGTTGCTTGGAATCTGCCGCCTAGTGGGCGCGCGAGCGCCGCGGGCACCGTGACCGTGCCGGCGGGACCCGCTTGACTCAAAGTCCGCCGGTGTCCCGCGATCGTGTCACGGAGCTGAAGAACGGGGAGATGCTTATGTAAACAAGGCATTTCCTTGTTCTGCCTAGTGATAGGACAGCGATTTACTGTTCCCTGTCATCGGGAGCAGTGATGACTGTCTTGTCACATGTAGCCCAGCCCCCCCACAGTTAGAATCACTCCCTAGGACACACTTAATCCCTTCCTCGCCCCCTACTGATTAACCCCTTCACTGCCAGTGTCCTTTACACAGTAATCAGTGCATTTTTATAGCACTGATCGCTGTATAAATGACAATGGTCCCAAAATAGCATCAAAAGTGTCCGATGTGTCCGCCGCAATATCGCAGTCACGATAAAAATCGCTGATCGCCGCCATTACTAGTAAAAAAAAAAATAATAATAAAAATGCCATAAAACGATCCCCTATTTTGTAGATGCAATACCTTTTGCGCAAACCAATAAATATACGCTTATTGTCATTTTTTTTTACCTAAAATATGTAGAAAAATACATATTGGCCTAAACTAAAGGAAAACATTTTTTTTCTATATTTTTGGGGGATATTTAATTATTATAGCAAAAAGTAAAAAATATTGTTTTTCTTCAAAATTGTTGCTATTTTTTTGTTTATCGCGCAAAAAATAAAAACCGCAGAGGTGATCAAATACCATCAAAAGAAAGCTCTATTTGTGGGAAAAAAAGGACGTCAATTTTGTTTGGGTACCATGTCGCAAGACCGCGTAATTGTCAGTTAAATCATCACAGTGCCGAATCACAAAACAGGGCCTGGTCATTCAGCAGCCAATTTTGTTTGGGTACCACATCGCGAGACCGCAGTATTGTCAGTTCAATCGACGCAGTGCCGAAACGCAAAAAATGGGCTGGTAATTTTTTTTAAAAATAACAAACATATCATACTTACCTCCACTGTGCAGGCCATTTTGCATAGAGTGGCCCGATTGTCCATTTCTGGGGTCCCCGGCGGCTCTTGCGGCTCCTCCCTGCATTAGATAACCCCCTTGGGGAAGCGCTATCCCGAGGGGGTTACCTTGGGGGCACGCTCCCGAGTCCAGTTTTTGCATCCACAGACACGAATGCCTCACTCGGCCCCGCCCCCGCTTCATTGGATTTGATTGACAGCAGCGGGAGCCAATGGCTGCGCTGCTATCAATCTATCCAATCAAGAGCTGGGAACCTGTGGAGAGAGTGACGGCAAGGATGCGCCAACGGAAATTCGGGGCTCAGGTAAGTAAAATGGGGGGCTGGGAGGGTCGGTGACTGCAAGGTGTTTGTCAGGTCACCTGTGGCCAGATGACAGATGCACACCGTTGGGGGTCAGGAGTGCACCACAAGGTAGTGAACCCTATGGCTGACTGCTGTGGATGGGACACTGGGTGGTTGTGGAAAGCGGGACCAGTGGAGCACAACAGGGATCCACAGGGAGCTAGAGCCCAAGATTCCCCAGGGCGCGGAGTCTAAGACCCAGCAGGTTTTCACCAGAGCCTCTAGTGGTGAGGATGGCCTACGCTGCAGCTGGGTCCAGGTCGCAGCCCCCAGAGTCCCCTAGCTCATGCTCCATAGGGTAAAGAGGATAGAAGGGAAGCAGCAGCACAGGATACAAGAATAGTGAGGGGAATAGCCAAGGTCAGGGCAACAAGCAGACACGGATAAACGAAGGACAAGCCGAAGGTCAAGGTCACTAGCAGACAGGGATAGTCGGGAACAAGTCAATATCGTAACACAGAGACAGACATAGCACACGGCAGGCAGGAACCCAAACACACAATGCTTAACAAACACGTTGATCAGCAAAGGCAGACTTGCAGTGCACAGGTTAATATAGAGTTCTGTGATAGGGCCTGGGGTGGAGCCAGGCTGGGAGGAGAGATTATAAAAGCAGCCAGGTGAGGAGAGTCTGGCCTCTAAGGTGAACACAAGAGGAGGAAGGTAAGATGGCAGACAAACATTACTGCATATCCATGACAGTGTTTTTTCACCTTAATGCATATGTAGCAAGGTATTACCATTGCAAGCATCGTTGAGGACTGCAATCTGTGCTGTGAATATGAACTTGGTTCTTTTATTGGTTATTTCATACCAATTGGTTGCAACTTGATTGATTCAGTTATTAAGAGACAAAGACTCCGTTGCAGTAAGTAGCACAGAAACTACATTGCCCACAAGGCCACTGTGCTACCAAAGGGCATTGCGCCGTGCAGAGCCTGATGGGAGGACCTTTTTAAGGCCAACGTGCCGTATAGCACGCTCTTTCTGGATGCCATCTTCAAGCCGGCAGGAGGTCTGTGTTAAGGCCTGCTGTGAAGATTTCTAGGCCCGAGAAGCCTGGGCCTACATAAACTGAGAGTGGATCGCCTAGCCAAAGGGGGATCCCTGCGTAACATTCTCGCTGACCAACCGGAGGAACATCGGTCTGCAGCTTGCAGCATCCAGAGCCTTGTGTCCTCCACCATTCAGAGGATGGCTGGGTGAAGGACCAGGAGCCTCGTGACACGGAGGGTTCCGGACAGAGAGGAAAAGCAGCAAGACAAGGCCTCATCTGGTGAGTGGGCACTTGCCCATCAATTTAGTTAACTGACTGTCAGGAGGGTGACTGTAGCAAGCTTCACTTGAGTCTGCTGGTGTTTGCATCGTTGCACATAGGAACTCAACACCTTGGGGAAACTATTACCCCTTGTACTGTCAGTCCGTGTGTTTTAATTAACAGTTCTTTCTGAGCCCTATCGTTTGGATTACAAATCTTTATGTGCACCAACGTGGCTAGCTGAAGATATTTTGCGCCTAGTACTGTCACAGCGCGTGTGTGCGCGCTCCCGCATGCTCGCCCGTGCGTGCCGTTCACGCTATTGCGCACGCGCATGTGCCGAACGGCTCTTCCATGCACGGGCATTCTTCTGACACTGCTGTTGCTAGGCAGATTACTAAAACACCTTTCCTGACATTGCCCCCCCCCCCAACGGGGATGCCCGACTGGGCCATCTTCCTTGGGTGAGATCTTTTAAAGGCCAGAATCAGTCTTTCAGCATGGATATTAGTCTCTGGTTCCCAAGAGTTCTCCTCCGGGCCGTAACCTTTCCACTTCACCAGGTACTGAACCTGGTTACATCTTTTCCTGCAATCCAGGATGGACTCCACCTCAAATTCCTCCTCACCATTGATGAGCACTGGTTCAGGAGGACCAGTATTCCGGTTAGTGAAGCGGTCCGGGACTGTAGGTTTGAGCAAAGCCACATGGAAGACTGGGTGTATCCGGAAAGACTCCGCTAGTTTTAATTCATAGGCCACCTCATTGATCTTCCTAGTCAAAGGGACCCACAAACTTAGGGCCCAGTTTCTTAGATGGGCATGCCAATTTCAAATTCAAGGTGGACAGCCAAACTTGATCCCCGGGTGCTAGGTTGAGCTCCCCTCTCCTCCTCCTGTCAAACACCTCCTTGTTGTATTCCTGGATTTTCGCCATTGTCTCCTGAAGTAGTTTATTATTGGTAGTAAAGAAGTCCAGGGTTTCTTGAGCAGCTGGTACTGTACACTCCGGGATGTTGTTAGACAGAAACAAAGGGTGGAAGCCATAATTTGCAAAAAACGGGGACTGCTTGGTAGCGGAGTGAACAGAGTTATTGTAAGCAAACTCGGCAAGAGGTAATAGAGAAGCCCAATCATCCTGGGAGAAGCTTGAAAAACAACGCAGATATTGCTCGAGCGTTTGGTTTGTGCGCTCAGTCTGACCGTTGGTCTGAGGGTGATACGCAGAGGAGAAGGAGAGGTAAATTTTCAGGGATCCACATAGTGCTCTCCAGAATCTTGACGTAAAATGTACCCCTCGATCTGATATGATATTTGCAGGTATGCCGTGGAGCCTTAGTATCTCTTTAATTAATATTTTTGCAGTCTGAGGCAGAGGGTGTACCCATCACAGGCAGAAAGTGAGCCATCTTAGAGAGTCTATCTACCACCACGAAGATGGTGGTGTAATCTTCTGAAGGAGGTAGCTCGATAAAATCCATGGAGATCATCCTCCATGGTTTCTCTGGAACAGGTAGTGGCTTCAACAGCCCCCAAGCTCTGGTCTTGCTGCCTTTGTTTTGAATGCAGGTAGTGTAAGACTCCACATAACTTCTGCAGTCTTGACGTAGCTGTGGCCACCAAAATGTACGCTGGAGGAGCTCGGAAGAAGCCTGCTTAATTTGGGACAAAAGGTCTCTCTGCAGCATGAGGAAGTTTCCTGGGGCTAGAATGGTGTCTGGAGATGAGAGGACTTCAGGTTTACTAAACATCTGGGAAAGTGCGTCCGGCTTGGTGTTTTTTGACCCAGGCCTGTAAGTGATATGGAATGAGAACCGGTTAAAAAAAAGTGCCCACCTGGCCTGGCGGGGTTTCAATCTTTTGGCAACTTTCAAATATTCCAAATTCTTATGGTCTGTGTAGACCAGGATAGGATGTGCTGCTCCCTGCAAAAGGTAACGCCACTCCTCGAGTGCAGCTTTAATCGCTAAAAGTTTTCTGTCCCCAATGTCATAATTCCTCTCAGCTTCCGATTGCGAGAGAAGAACGCAACTGGGTGCAATAGAGCTTTGGGCCCCTGTCTCTGAGAAAGCACCGCTCCAACTGCTACCTCAGAGGCATCCACCTCCAGGATGTAGGACAAGGCCGGATCGGGGTGTTTCAGGACAAAAGCTGAAATGAACAGGTCCTTTAGGGTGGTGAAAGCGGCTTGAGCTTCAGGGGACCAGTGGAACCGGGTGCCTTGTCTAGTCAGACTTGTGATGGGGAAAATGATGGTGAAAAATCCCTTTTATAAATTTCCGAAAAAAATTTGCAAACCCTACAAAACTCTGAATTCCTTT
Source organism: Rana muscosa (assembly GCA_029206835.1). Lineage (NCBI taxonomy): Eukaryota > Metazoa > Chordata > Amphibia > Anura > Ranidae > Rana > Rana muscosa. The sequence continues at coordinate 184,438,328 of CM055128.1, forward strand.
CTTCTCAGTGGGGGCCGGCCAGTCCAGAATGGCAGTGACTTTCTGAGGGTCCATCCTAACAACTTCCACTGAAATAATCATTCCCAGGAACTGGATACTTTGTTGTTCAAACTCGCATTTTTCAGGTTTAGCGTACAAGCCATGTTGACAAAGCCGAGTTAGTACTTTTCTGACATGTTCCCGATGATTAGGCAGAGAAGAGGAAAAGATCAGGATATCATCTAAATAGATTATGACAAACAAGTCAAGATAGTCTCTGAAGATATCATTTACGAAATGTTGAAATGTGGCAGGGGCGTTGCAAAGGCCGAAGGGCATGACCAAATATTCAAAGTGCTCGAATCTGGTGCGGACCGCGGTCTTCCATTCATCGCCACTTCAAATGCGGACTAGGTTATAGGCTCCGCTGAGGTCCAACTAGGTGAATATAACTGCAGTTCCGAGTCTTTGGAACAGTTTGGGTACCAGAGGAAGGGAGTACCTGTTCTTAATCGTGATCTTATTTAGATCTCGGTAATCTACACAGGGACGTAGAGAGTAGGGATGAGCCGAACACCCCCCGGTTCGGTTCGCACCAGAACCTGCGAACGGACCGAAAGTTTGCGCGAACGTTAGAACCCTATTAAATACAATGGACGCGAACGTTCGAAATCTAAAGTGCTAATTATAACGGCTAATATGCATGTTATTGTCTTAAAAAGGGTTTGGGGACCCGGGTTTTGCCCCAGGGGACATGTATCATCGCAAAAAGAAGTTTTAAAAACTGACTTTTTTCGGGAGTAGTCATTTTAATGATGCATAAAGTGAAGAAAAAAAAAGTGAAATATTCCTTTAAATATCGTACCTGGGGGGTGTCTAACATATGCCTGTGAAGTGGCATGTGTTTCCCGTGTTTAGAACTGTCCCTGCACAAAATTAAATTTCTAAAGGAAAAAAAGCCATTTAAAACTGCTTGCGGCTTTAATGTCATGTCTTATCCTGGCAATATGGATGAAAATCTTTGAGAAAAATGGCATGGCTACCCCATCACCCCCCCCCCCCCCAACCCAGCCCATTACCAGCCCCTTTTGGTCTTGTATGGATATTAAGGGGAACCCCGCACCCAAAATAAAAAAAAGCCCTATATACTCTGAACAGCAGCAGTATACAGTGTACTTGGAGCGCAGCAATGACCCCTGCTGCAAAGTATTGCATCAAAAATTGTAATTACACGCCCCTGTGAAACAGGGGCTGAAAAATTGGGCCTTAGGCATTGGTGCTGGTGCCACGACACTGCAACCTCTCCCAGATACTCTAGTTGGAGTGCAAGAATGAGCCCTGCTGCAAAGCATTGCATAAAAAATTGTAATTACATGCCCCTGTTAAACAGGGGCTGAAAAATTGGGCCTTAGCCACTGGTGGCGGCACCCAGAAACAAAAATGTTCTTCCAAGCTATCATCAGGAATCGGATCATTGAGGAGGAGGAGGATAGTCAGTCAACATAACAGGACAGTTACTCAGCATCAGCATAGGCAGTCTTGAAGGGATGTGACATTTCAAAATAAATTATTCTGTTACATCAGCTTCAGGTGCTTGGTAGCTGGTGGTGATCCAAGACTGGTTCATCTTTATGAAGGTCAGTCGATCAACCGAGTCGGTGGACAGGCGCACCCTGTGATCCATGACAAAGCCTGACCTTGCCCCTAGGTATTCCTGCACCATGTATATCAGACGCTGTCGATGGTTGCTGGAACCGATCATACCTTGGGGCTGCGGACGAAAAAATGGTCTGAACGCATCGGTCAGACGGCCACCTTCCCCACCGCTCCTTCTTTGACTGACCGAAGCCTCAGCAACTCGTTGTCCAGGACCAGGAGTTTGTAACCTCCCAGTCTCTGGGAACGCGTTGCACAGACCTTTCTGCAAGGCCTCCCGGAGATGTCTCATCCTCTGCTCCCTCTGCGACGGTAAGATAAGGTCCACAACCTTACCCTTGTACCGTGGATCAAGGAGAGTGGCCAGCCAGTAATGGTCCCTCTCCTTGATCCGAAGAATACGAGGATCCTTCCGCAGACTTTGCAGTATAAGGGAGGCCATGCAGCGTAGGTTAGCTGAGGCATTCCGTCCGGAGTCCTCTGGGTCACTAAGGACGACATGATCCGCAGCCACCTCCTCCCAGCCACGTACAAGTCCACGGGTTTCTTGGGACTGTAAATCATCCCTAAAAGACTGTTTCTTGGGACTGTAAATCATCCCTAAAAGACTGTTGCTGTTGATGCTGAGTGCCAGGCTCCACCTCCATGCTGACACAATCCTCCTCCCCCTCCTCGTCCTCTTCCTGTGCGATGGGTGGGACAGAAGGAACACTGGGTAAAGGGGGCCTTGAGAGGCAAGGAAGTCCTCCTCTTCCTGCCTCTGTTCTGCCTCAAGTGCCCTGTCCATTATTCCATGCAGCGTATGCTCCAACAGGTGGACAAGTGTCACTGATGCATGCACTGTCACTGCTCACCATCCTCGTGGCCTCCTCAAATGGTGCCAGGACAGTGCATGCATCCCTGATCATGCCCCACTGGCGTGGTGAAAAAAACCCGAGCTCCCCTGACCCTGTCCTGGTGCCGTAGTCGCACAGGTACTCATTAATGACCCTCTGCTGCATGTGCAGCCGCTGCAGCATGGCCAACGTTGAGTTCCACTTGGTGGGCATGTCACATATAAGGCGGTTCTTGGGCAGGTTCAACTCCTTTTGCAGCTCAGCCAGCCGAGCACTGGCATTATATGATCTGCGGAAATGCACACAGACTTTCCTGGCCTGCCTCAGGACATCCTGTAAGCCTGCCCAAGAACCGCTGCACCACCAGGTTAAGGACGTGAGCCACACAGGGCACATGGGTCAGTTATCCCTGTCGGAGGGCAGAGAGAAGGTTGGTGCCATTGTCGCAAACCACCATTCCTGTCTTAAGCTGGCATGGCGTCAACCACCTCTCAGCCTGCCCCTGCAGAGCTGACAGAACCTCTGCCCTAGTGTGGCTCCTGTCCCCCAAACACACCAGCGCAAGCACGGCATGGCATCTTTTTGCCTGCGTACTTGCGTAGCCCCTTGAACGCCTACGGAGCACCGCTGGTTCCGAGGACAAAGCACAGGAAGAGGCCATGGAGGAAGAAGAAGAGGAGGGGGTGGAGGAGAGAGGTGTGTCACAACCAGTAGTAGCATTTTGGAGGCGTGGCGGCGGAACAACCTCCAACACTACTGCACCTTGTCCTGCATTCTTCCCAGTTGCCAAAAGAGTGACCCAATGGGCCGTGAAAGAAAGGTAACGTCCCTGTCCATGCCTGCTGGACCACGAGTCAGCGGTAATATGCACCTTACCGCTGACCGCCCTGTCCAGCGAGGCATGGACATTGCCTTCCACATGCCGGTAGAGAGCCGGAATCGCCTTCCGTGAGAAAAAGAGGCGTTTGGGAACCTGCCACCGAGGAACCGCACATTGCACAAACTCATGGAAGGACTAGCACTTCAACTGAAAAGGCAGCAGTTGAAGTGCTAGCAATTTAGCCAAGCTAGCATTCAACCGCTGGGCATGTGGATGGCTGGGAGTGAACTTCTTTCGACGGTCCAGCAGCTGGGGCAGGGAAATTTGCCTCTTACAATCGGACGTCGGTTTACTGCTAGCAGAGTGCCCGCAAGTACTTGGCTGTGACACACCTAATTCTACACCTTCATTCCTCTTAGTGCAGGTTTCAGAGAGGCCTGAAGGTATAGTGGGGTTGGAGATCCCAGCTGATGAGGAGCTAATAGAGGTCCGCTTTGTTCTTTGGTGTGGGTCTTTAAGGTACGCTTGCCAACGAGCTGCATGGCAGGTCAACATATGTCTGGTCAAGCATGTGGTGCCCAAGCGGCTGATGTTTTGGCCACGCGAGATACGCTTGAGACATATGTTGCAAATAGCAGCGGTGCGATCTGATGCACTCGACTCAAAAAAGGCCCACACCAAAGCACTTTTGGAATAACATGCAGAGGCAGCGCCCTGCACAGGCAGCGCCCTGCACAGGCGGAGCCCTGCGGTGTGATTCAGTCGGTGTGCTGCCCTTACGCTGGCCCCCGGAGGGCATTCTGCCTCGTTGGAGATGTGCCTCCTCCTTCTCCTCCTCTCTCCTATCAGGCACCCACGTGGAGTCAGTGACCTCATCATCCCCTATTTCCTCATCACTGGAGCCAATATGGCAGTATGCTGCAGCTGCTGGAACATGACTGCCAGATTGCTGTCCTTCTTGAGCATCCCCTCTCTCTGCGCTCACGCTACTGCCTTCCTCTAGCTGGGTATCATCATCAGACCCTTCAAAGCGCTGGGCATCCTCCTGGAGCATGTACCCAACACTGTGCTCAAACAGTTCGGGGGACTCCTCAGGAGGACATGGTGGGTCTAGGGAAGGAGTGACTGATGATGACATTGATACCAGGGAAGAAGACGCATTGGCAGCTGCTTTGCCAGTACCCTGAGCCTGGGTGAGAGAGGATGAGGAGGATGAGGAGGGCTTGGTCATCCACTCTACCAAGTCTTCGGCATGATGCGGCTCAACGCGTCCAGCTGGCGAAAATAAGGACAAGCGTGTCCCATGGCCACGTGCTGATGACGATGCACCGCGTCTACGATCAGCACTGTTGCCCCCAGACACAGAGCCTGCTTGCCCTCTTTTATTGGCTCGTGACTGTCTGCCTCTCTTTGTTGGCCTTCCAGATATTCTAATGGCCTGCAGGGAGATGGTAAAACCCGCAATACGGGGTAGCTTCAGGTGTATACTGTGCAGGAGGCACCTACACCCACTGTAACTACTTGCAGATGCCTGTCTGTGTTACTCAACAGAACAACACCACGACGAGCAATAAGGGGTAGCGTATACTGTGCAGGAGGCACCTACACCCACTGTAACTGCTTGCAGATGCCTGTCTGTGTTACACAACAGAACAACACCACGACGAGCAATAAGGGGTAGCGTATACTGTGCAGGAGGCACCTACACCCACTGTAACTGCTTGCCGATGCCTGTCTGTGTTACACAACAGAACAACACCACGACGAGCAATAAGGGGTAGCGTATACTGTGCAGGAGGCACCTACACCCACTGTAACTGCTTGCAGATGCCTGTCTGTGTTACACAACAGAACAACACCATGAGCAATAAGGGGTAGCTTCAGGTGTATACTGTGCAGGAGGTTTAGTGAAGAATATCACTGACACTGTCCCTGCCTATCCTTCTCTGTCCCTGCACACCAACACACTGTAAATGCACAAGGTTTCAAAGGATGTCACTGACACTGTCCCTGCCTATCCTTCTCTGTCCCTGCACGCCAACACACTGTAAATGCACAAGGTTTCAAAGGATGTCACTGACACTGTCCCTGCCTATCCTTCTCTGTCCCTGCACGCCATCACATTGTAAATGCACAAGGTTTCAAAGGATGTCACTGACACTGTCCCTGCCTATCCTTCACTGTCCCTGCACGCCAACACACTGTAAATTCACAAGGTTTCAAAGGATGTCACTGACACAGTCCCTGCCTATCCTTCTCTGTCCCTGCACGCCAACACACTGTAAATGCAAAAGGTTTCAAAGGATGTCACTGACACTGCCCCTGCCTATCCTTCTCTGTCCCTGCACGCCAACACACTACACAAGGCCGCCGCGCTGGTGGCCTTTTATAGTGTGGAGCGTGTACTTAACCCCCCTGAGCTATGATTGGCCACAGGCATCCTGCCTGTGGCCAATTATGGCTCTCCTTGCTGCCGGCGCTGTGATTGGCCAAGCATGCGGGGTCACAGTGCATGTTTGGCCAATCACAGCGCCGGCAAAGCACTGCGATGGCGCAGTGTATTGTGGGCCATTCGTGTCACACGAATTTGGCGCGAACGGCCCACAAAGTTCTGGTTTCGGCGAACAGCCGATGTTCGTGTCGAACATGCGTTCGACTCGAACACCAAGCTCATCCCTAGTAGAGAGTGATCTTTCTTCTCCACAAAGAATATTCCAGCTCCTGCAGGAGAGGTGGAAGGGCGTATGAATCCCTTCTCCAGGTTATCGTCTAAATAAGTCTTTAGAGTTCCCAGCTCCAATTCGGTCAAGGGAAAGATTCTCCCAAAAGGAATCTCTGGCCCAGGGAGAAGTTCGGTTGGGCAGTCGTAGGGCCTATGTGGTGGTAAAGTCTCTGCGCCCTTATAACTGAAAACGTCTAAGAAGCTGTGGTAGACCTCTGGACAAGCTGACGGTTCTCAACATCTGTTTCCAGGCACAGTAAAGGAGACAGGATATCAGTAGTTTCCTGTAGACAGTGTTGGTGGGAGTAGGAAGAAAGGAAACAGATTTTCCCAGAGTTGCAATCAATTTGCGGGTTATGAGCCCTCAGCCAAGGCATGCCCAGAATGATGGGAAATAATGGAGATTCAATAATGTCCAAGCAGAGTAGTTCCCGATGGTCGTTGGCAATAGTGGTGTTCAGGGGAACCGTTTCTTGTGTGACAGGGCCAGATCTAATAGCCGATCCATCGGTTAAATGGACAGAAAGTTCCTTGGATCTGGGTCGTAGGAGGAACTTTGTATTTGATGGCGAAGGATAAGTCCATAGAGCCACTGCAAGCACCGGAGTCAATATTGCCTCCTGGAAGCTGTAGAGAAATGGAGATAGCCAGGTGAGTGGTATTGTTAAGCAAGGCAGGTGAAATAACAGAGGAGAGGGTAGAGCACTTACGGGGCTTTGCGGGGCAAGTCCTCACATAATGTCCAGGTTCTCCGCAGTAGAGGCAAAGGTTATTGACCCATCGGCATTGCCGCTCCTCAGGAGTAAGTGAAGGGTGGAGCAGGCCCAGTTGCATTGGTTCAGAAGTATCAATGGAGGTGTGCACAGGAGTAGAAGGAGCAGGGTGAGGAGAGCTGTGCACACGTGGTAACATCCACACCGGGCGGGAAGGCCCCGATTTTCGCTCAGCCCTTCGTTCTCTTAACCGTCTGTCTATTTGGATAGACTGGAGGATTAGAGCGTCAAGTGTTGCCAGTATGCCAACCCGGGCAAGTTCATCTTTTAGGGGTTCAGAGAGACCCATGCGGAACTGGTGACGCAGGACAGCGTCATTCCAGTTTGTATCGGAACTCCAATGCCTAAATTCTGACACATAGTCCTCTGCTGCCCTACGACCCTGTTTCAGTGAACATAGTGCTGCTTCTGCGGTGGCTGCTAGTTGCGGATCCTCGTAGAGGAGGTCCATTGCTTGGAAGAAGGTACTCAGGAGGTTGAGACAGACGTTCTTGTGTTCCAAGAGGCGGTGGGCCCATGTCTGAGGTTCACCTGATAATAAAGCAATAACAAAGCCCACCTTGGTGGGTTCAAGAGAGAAGGTTCTGGGCTGTAAAGCGAAAAAAAGTTCACAGGTGTTGCGGAAAGCTCTGTACTTGCTGCGGTCCCCAGAAAATCTTTCCGGAGTGGGGACCCTGGGCTCAGGCGGCAACATCACAACTGAAGATGCAGGAGAAGTTCCAGATGCTACAGGAGCCGTGGAGGACAGGGTCTGGACGTGTGTAGCCTTCCTGCAATTTTCTGACGGCTGTAGTAAGTCCATCCAGGTGACGGCATAAGTTCTCCATGGGAGAGGCTCCCTGCGTGGGCTCGGACATGCTGTCCGGTACTGTCACGTACCTGGTAGTAGAGCCCAACATGCAGGGAGCGGCCTCTCGTAAACCTCTGGCTCAAGAACCCCTGGTAGAGCAGACAGGAGCTCGAGAATGCAAAGGGGCACAAGTGCCTGGCAGGTAAGCTGGTGTAGACGGCTGGATGCAGCAGCAGGGAGGTGTACTCTAGTCCAAAGTAGGATGCAGGCAGCAGGCTGAGAACTGTAGACAGTAGCACGGCACTCGTGGATCAGGAGATTGGCAGGTGAGGACAGGCCAGGTTTGAAGGAGAAGCAGGAGCGAAGTCAGGATAAGCCGGGATCAAAGACAGGCAGCAAGCAGGAGTAGTCAAGGGAGAGCCGGATCAGGTAACAAGTCAGTAATCAGAGTCACAGGTAGCAGGGGTCTCAGGAACGCTGTAGACTGGACAGCAAGGCAGCAAGGTGTCTGATCTCTTTAAATAGCCTATTTTGGCGCCAAGTGCTGTCACAGCGCGCGTGTGCGCACTCCCGCGCGCGCCGTTCACGATATTGCGCACGCGCAAGCGCCGATAGGCTCTTCCGCGCACGGGCATTCTTCTGACACTGCTGTTGCTAGGCAGATTACTAAAACGCCTTTCCTGACATTATCTCATTTCTTTACCAAGTAAAAATATTGCCTTTGGTTAAGCTACAATTTGTGTGGGACTCTGTCTTTGCAGCTGAGTGGCAGGTGAACAACATCAAGGTAACATTTACTTTAATTGCCTATATTCTTGTGTACACATCATTGAGGTCCCTGAGAGCCAATTGGGTCCTCAATCATATTATTGCCCATTTGTGCCAGAGGGGATTGAGCCAAATTCTGGGGGTTGACAGGCAGAGTGCAGGCCCAAAACGAAACCAGCAGCTCCTACAGGGGTAATGCTACATGTGGGGGCTCGTCCGGGATTCCTGCGACTCTGCAACCAAACCCCCCCCAGACAGAACCTCTACCGGCACCAAAATGGACCCTGCCGCTGCCGCAGCATGGTTCGAGTAAGAAAACACCCGCATAGATTCCAGCATAGTGCTTGAAATTCCAGGAGAATCTTGGGGCGAAGAAAATCCAAGCCATAAAGATCCTGTCCCCAGACCAGAAAGCATGGGTGATTGCCGTGGAGACAGGCACAGGGACCCCACATACTTATGCATTGAGTGGAAGAAGGAAATCCCTGAACACTTCAAAGCGCCAGTGTGATACTAGCCAGTAAGGGGAATTAAATGTGATACACCCAGAAGCAGCCCAGGGAGGTCCTACCTCGCCCAGTCAAGCTGACTCTAGTAAACCAGAGGTCTCCGCCAAGTCACCTCTGGCCACCATAGGACCTGAACTCTGTGCTGTCCTTGGGGAATTTGTTGCCAAATGCCAAAAAGAGACAACCGGTACCTTCAGCGGAAGACAGTTTTGAAGAATGGCTGGATCAGGCTACTCAAGCTTTGGAAGAATGGGATATACCAGAGCCACATACGAAACAGAGGATCACTGAGAGTTTAAAGGGACCTGCTTTGGAAGCCATTCACAACTTGAAACTTAGTAAAAAGAACTGTACTGCCCAAGACTACTTGAGCATCTTACAGGATGTGTTTGGCCGCACTGAGAAAGTCTCTGACCTTATCTATCAAATGGAACACTCTTACCAGAAGGAAGGAGAGAAATTGTCAGAGTACATGAGGTGCCTAGACAAGATAATACATCAGATTCTGCTGAAAAAGGGGTTAGACCCCCCGGAATGTGGATGAGATCAGAGCAAAGGAGGTTTTGAGAGGGGCCTAACTTTTAGACCCCATTACCCTGCTGTTGAGAAGTCGGCAGGATGGTGGTATCCTGAAATACCCAGACCTGATAAGGATTGTCAGGGAGGAGGAAGTCATGCTGGACAGTAAGAAGAGGAGTCCAAAACCTGAATCCTCTGCAGGAGTGAGAGTGATAAATGCTGATGAAGGTGACCCGCAGGTTGAGCTTTTAAAGACTCAAGTGTCTCAGCTGATATAGATGATGTCCATATTGACCAATCAGCCTACCGGTTTATCAAGTGGAAACACTCCAGAGGAGCCCAAGGGGTCTCTCAGCTCTAACCACACCCCAGTGCAGAAATCAAGGAAACTGATAATCTGCTTCAACTGTGGAGGAGTAGGACACTATCGGGAGGTATGTCCAAGCCCGGAGAAAGCTGCAGCCCAATACCGCAAGCCGGCGGAAAACTGCAGAGGGCCCCGGTGAAGGAGTCAACCGATTGCCCACCAGTTTCAGTTAACTCCACTAGATCCAACAACGGGAGGGGACTGCATCGGAGGTCTCGACCCTCATCCGGGGCTTCCGTTGTTGTCCCTGAGCAATTTGATGTCTCCCACTCTTTGACCTGGCCTGCCTGGCGGCGGGGAGTCAGTGCACACCAGACCCAGCAGGGGTCGAGATCCAGCCAGAATTCCAGAAAAAAAGGAGTAAGGGTACAAATTACTGAACCAGGCAAGCCAGCCCCTCTCCGAAAGTTTCCTACCTAGTTAGTGGGGCCCTCTCCAGTAGTCTCAATCCAGGTAGAGGAGATTTACACAAAGGCCCTTCTGGATACAGGGGCTCAAGTGACTCACTTGTACAGGGACTTCTATGACAAGCACCTCAAACACTTGCCGTTACAGAAGCTGGAAGAGCTGGAGATATGGGGCATTGGGACTCAAAGCTTTCCCTATGATGGTTACTTACCAATCAAGCTAACTTTTGACCCCTCAGTGGCAGGAGAAACAGAGACTTTTGACATTCTGGCAGTGGTCTGTCCTCGCCCACCAGGAACTAGCAAAAGCTCCCTCATTGTAGGGACCAACACTGACCTGGTCAGGAGACTACTTACACCTCTGGCTCAGGAGCCGAGTACTTCATCTGCGGGAGCGCATCCCATGCTAAAGCAAGTGTACCAATGCCTAGTGCTAGAACAGAAAGCTCCAGCAGAAGGAGTAGGCAAGATCTGGTGCTTGGATAGAGGAGAGAGAGTGTTACAACCAGGGGAGGTGACTTGTTTGAGAGCATCTGTCAAGCTTACTTGGAAGCAACCAGGCCCCTTTATTGTCCTTGAAACGGACCAAAGGAAAGAAGGAAGGGGAATAGAGATAATCCATGAAGTGGTTCCAATGAAGGCCCTGAAAAGGAGTCACAGGAAGGTCTCAGTGAGTGTTCGTAACACGACCACCTCGCCTATGAAGATACCGGCCAGAATGTTGTTGGGCCAGGTGAGCACAGCTACCCCAGTCACGCCATCGGACTTTAAGAAGGAAGAGAAGGGTGTGATCCCAGTAGAGAAGTTCTACCCGGAGGACACCACCCTCCCACCAGAGTGGAGAGAAAGAGTTAAAGCCCAGCTCGCCTAATGGCAGGCTGCATTCTCCAAGAACGAGTGCAAAGAGTGCCTCCCAAAGGATCCGTCTACAAGAAGACAAACCGTTCAGAGAAAGAGTCCGACGGGTTTCTTTGGGTGATTTGGAAGACCTACGTGAGCAACTGTCAGAACTAAAGAGAGCGGGATTATTAAAGAATCCAGGAGCCCCTATGCTTCTCCAATAGTGGTGGTGCGGAAGAAAAATGGGTCATTAAGGCTGTGCATTGACTATCGGACATTAAACAGAAGAACCATTCCTGATCAATACACCACCCCCCGGATAGAAGATGCTCTGCAGAGCCAAGTGGTTCAGTGTGATGGACCTGAAGAGTGGGTATTACCAGATTCACATGCACCCGGAGGATAAAGAGAAAACTGCCTTCATTACCCCAGTGGGGTTCTTTGAGTTTGATCGCATGCCTCAAGGGTTGTCAGGAGCCCCAGACACTTTTCAAAGACTGATGGAGAAAACAGTCGGTGATATGAACTTGATTGAAGTGCTGGTGTATTTGGATGACATCATAGTGTTCGGTAGGACTCTGGAAGAACATGAAGAGCAGTTGGAGAAGGTCCTGAAGAGACTTCATGAAGAAGGTCTAAAGCTCTCCATGGAGAAGTGCCAGTTCTATCAGCCCTCAGTCCACTAGATGTGAGCAGGTTGCCCTTCTGGAAGCTCGCATTAGAGATCTGGAGGAGCAAGTTGCAACACTGGGCAGAAAGGACAACCTTAAAAGGGGTCCTCTGCTCGCTGAGCAGGTGGTCAGTAGGGCTGATGTGGAGGGTGGAGGGGCAAGTCAGGATTATCAGATAGGAAGATGGGTTAATGTAGTTAGAGGGAGTGGAAGGGGCTTGCAGAAAAGGAAGGCCAGTCCTGTATTTGTGCATCAAATTTTTTTTCAAAATTGGGTGAAGATGTGGAGGTGGCAAACACAGAGGTGGCAGCCCTAGATTTCACTGCTACCCCTAACAGCCGGGAGAGCAACCCATCTAGTAGAGGTGGTGAGGAGAGTGCAGGTAGGCCTAGACAGTTGGTGGTTATAGGGGATTCTATAATCAGAAGGACTGATAGAATAATTTGTCGCCAGGATCGCCTCAACCGAATGGTTTGCTGTCTCCCTGGTTCCAGGGATCGGCATGTGGTGGACCGGGTGGATAAATTACTGGGAGGGGCTGGGCATGACCCAGCTGTCTTGGTCCACGTTGTAACCAATGACAGTATACATGGAAGTTGGAGGCTCCTTAAGAATCAATTTAAAGAACTAGGCTGCAAGATGAAGGCAAGGACCTCCAAGGTGATATTCTCTGAAATATTGCCTGTGCCATGCGCAACACAGGAAAGGCAGGGGGAGATTAGAGAGCTGACTGCATGGCTAAAGACCAGGTGTATGGAGGAGGGATTTGGGTTTCTAGAGCACTGGCCTGACTTTTCATTGGGTTGCGTCCTATATGATAAAGACGGTTTGCACTTGAATGGAAGGGGGTCTGCTGTGCTAGGGGAGAGGTTTATGGGAAGGCTGGAGGAGTATTTAAACTAGGATTGAGGGGGAGGGTGAACTAGAATTACATCAGGCACACAGGTCAGTTCGGGGTCAAACATTAATGGAGAGTGGAATGGGGATAGATGGGGGGAGGGTTATGGCAGGAGACAAGAAAGTTCCCATGTTGCAAACAGCCATTGGAAACTATAGTGCCATTTGTACTACTAAAAATGATATGAAAAACACCAGAGAAAAATGTAATACATTAAAGTGTTTGTTCACCAATGCCAGAAGTCTGCCAAGCAAAATAGGTGAGTTGGAAGCTTTGGTGCATGAGGAGAGCTATGACGTAATCGGTATTGCTGAAACTTGGCTTCAATCCTCACATGACTGGGCTATTAATATTCCTGGCTATGCACTCTTTCGGAGAGACAGGGTAAAAAGGAAAGGTGGCGGGGTCTGTCTCTATGTGAGAAGTGATCTCAAAGCAAGCGTGAAAGAGGACCTGGTTGATGGAGAGTGTGATAAGGCTGAAGCATTATGGGTGGAACTGCATATAGATGTGCGTAGTTCAAAGTTAATCATTGGAGTTTGTTATAGACCACCCAATGTTAATGAGGAGGTGGAGACTCAGCTCCTTGCACAGATGGAAAGGGCTGCAAGGGCTGGGACGGTGATAATAATGGGGGATTTTAACTACCCAGAAATTGACTGGAGTAATGCACTGCTGGGACAGTTAAAGGGCAAAAATTTATAAGCCTACTGCAGGACAATTTTATGGTCCAGTTTATTGAGGCCCCAACTAGGAATGATGCTCTGTTGGACCTGGTAATCTCAAACCATGCAGAGCGTATTACTTATGTTCAGATAAAGGAACACCTGGGTAGCAGTGACCATAACATGATTTCATTTGATGTTAGCTGTAAGCAAGAAATACATACAGGAAAGATAAAAACACTTAATTTCAATAAAGCAAATTTTCCAAGGATGAAGGCTGTTCTCCAGGACTTAGACTGGGAGGGAATATTGGCATTGATAAACACAGAACAGAAATGGGAATTCTTCAAAAAGACTGTTTGGGACCTCACTGCAAAGTATATTCCCATGGGCAATACGTTTAAAAGGCTAAAATTAAAACCTATGTGGCTAACGGTTAAAGTTAAAAAAGCTATAAACAATAAGAAAAGAGCTTTTAAAAAATATAAAAATGAGGGAACACTAGCGTCGTTTAAATGTAACAAAGAATATAGGATATGTAAAAAGGAAATCAAGGATGCAAAAATTCAAAACGAATGACAGATTGCAAGATAGTAGGACAAACCCCAAAAAATTGTTCAAATATATTAATAGTAAAAAGGTCAGGTCTGAGCATGTAGGCCCTTTACAAAATAATCTAGAGTGGGTGACTGGGGACAAAGAGAAGGCTAATTTATTAAATACTTTCTTCAGGTCTGTGTATACAATGGAGCATGGGGGAGATCATGTCCATAATGGGGGTGATAGTGACACAGCCCCAAATCCACAATGGCTCGGGGGGGCGCATGCGCGGCGCGAAACTGGCAGGCAGCTAAACGAGGGAGCTCCGTGGGTACCGGAGACATTATTACTCCCCGAGGGGTTATATCGCCCGACAAACACAACTAGAACAACCTGAACCCCTAGAGGGACCAGTCGTGTATGCCGTCGTCTAAGAAAAATAAGCAGAAATCCGCCCAGCGGTCCTTAATGAACTATCTACTGCGGGTCCGTGACCAAACCAGGATGTCCCAAGATGGTGCTGACCAAGAGCCGTCCATGCTGGAGGCCTCAGATCCCGCGGCTTCCCCTTCGGCGGCTTCGGAGCTGAGTGAGTACACTCCCCACCTCACGAAGGCTGACCTGGACCACAGTCTGACAACCATGTATGAAAAACTTGCCCGCAAGTTCCAGGCTGAGCTCCACAAATCCACCCACACCCTCTCCCAGGAGATCGCTACTCTCGGCAGGAGGACAGACGTGTTAGAGGTTAAGCATGATGAGCTCCAGCTCGCATACGTGTACCTCCGCAAAGATCATGAACTCCTCACAGATACGGTGGTCCAGCTACAGAATAGCTTGGAAGATTTAGATAACCGGAACAAGAGGAACAATATCAGAGTATGTGGCCTGCCTGAAACGGTCACGGATCTGCCTGAAGCCATTGAGAGATTGTTTCGCTCCCTCCTCCCTGAAAAACCTGAGAATGCCTTTATATGTGACCGGCTCCATAGGGCCTTGAGACCCAAACCCCCCCTGAGAAGCCCCCGAGGGATGTGGTGATGTGTCTGAAGGACTACTTAGTAAAGTAGGAGATCCTGCGTGCTTCTCGCAACACCCCACGTATACAGCTGGACGGGGTCACCATCCAGATATACCCGGACATCTCCCCGACAACACTGGAGAAGCGACGGCAGATGAAAGAGATCACCTCTGTCCTTCAAGCAGCGAGGATCCGCTATAGATGGGGCTTCCCATTCAAACTAACGGTCCCGCACAACGGATCTACATATACCGCCACCACTGTGCTGGAAGGTAAATCCATCCTGGTTAAACTGGGCCTCCTCGAACCACAACAAGCACCGAGGCACCCGTCCACCCCTCGCCCGTCTCCAATCTGGGCCACTCCACCTCCTCAGCGGGGACGCAGATCACACCGTAACCCCTAGATGCTGACAGCTGTGGAGGTCTTCCGCCGTTCCACTACGATCTCCCCGCAGGCTTGCGGTCAAGGTACTGTGTTCATTTACGGTTCCACCTAACCCCTTTTTTGACCACTGAGCCTCGTATACTTTTATCCCCCTGGCCGGACTTGCTGAACCTGCCAATTACCCGACCCCTAGGCCTCTTTGTTCTGTTTGAGCCTCCATGTCTCCTGCCCTCGGGAACCTGCCGTTTTCCACCCGGAACTTTTACCCCCCAACCACGTTAGTGTTTAAGCCAATACACATTTCTCTCCCACCATTCCCTTTTTTGTATCGGGAGAGAACTCGAACTGAACTCTTGCCACTCTCTCCCTCCCCCTTCTGTATTGGGGGGGATTGAGTGCACGTGGAAGACTGTTGCTTACAGTCATTTGAAATAGGTAATGCTGGCCTGGATGGCCTATCCATCCAGGCTCCTGTTAGTTTGGTTGTTTCTTTTTTCTCCCAAATGTTATTGTTACCAATTTTTTATTATTTGTTTTCCTGCTACACCTAACCTGCTGACTATGCCCTCAATGTCTGACCCAGGAATCTGGCTGTCCCCTTTGGTGCTGGGCCTGCGTGTTATGCAACAGAGATTCGCTCCTATCCCGACAGCTACAACCCAATCTAAAATCAATCCCCCCATACTATGGGTTTAAAGGTTATTTCTCACAATGTCAGAGGCTTTAATTCCTTACAAAAGAGGAGGAAGGCCTTTCAATATTATAAGCAATTGGGGGCGGACATTGTTCTCTTACAAGAGACTCATTTCTCGGCAGTGTCCCACCCCAATTTTTTGGACAAATCATTTAAGTTGCATTACTATACCACGTATGGGTCTAAGACCAGAGGGGTTGCCATATTTGTTCGAAATAATGTACATTTTGATGTCAAACATGTATACAAAGACCCGGACAGCAGAATATTGATACTCCAAGGCGAAGTCCAGGGCAAAGCCTTAACAGTTGTCAATGTGTATGCCCCCAATACTGCCCAGGGTTCCTTTTACAGGTCATTCTTTCAAATTTTGGATAGATATACCTCTCCTCACATGATAGTGGGAGGTAACTTTAATCTGGTTGCCCACTCTACGCTAGACAGAAGCAAGGTTACACACTCATCTAAGGCCTTCCCCAAGTCCCTGGTGAGGTCCCTTGAGACTTTCCAACTTATTGACACATGAAGGGCCCTAAATACAGGAGCTAGGGAATACACACATTATTCATCCCCTCATGAGAGTTACGCGAGGCTAGATTACATTTTCAGCTCCCCAATTTTACTAGCCAATTCCTCATCGGCCACTATACACCCATGCCCATGGTCAGACCACATGGTGGTTTCCTTTAAAACCTCACATGTAGGCCTTTCCCCCCTGACAGCCTCCTGGAGGCTTAGTGACTCCTTCTTGACAGACCTAGACATAACTACGCAGGTAACAGACCAGTTGGAGGAGTACTTCAGGCTGAATGACGTAGAAGACATCTCCCCCCCAATTCTCTGGGCGGCCCACAAAGCGGTCCTTTGCGGCCATTTGATAGAATTGGCTACTATTAAGAAGAGACAGAAGTTAGCCAGAATTAAATCCCTAACTGCAGACCTTACTAAACTATATCACATGCATGCACAATCCCAAGCCCCGGACACTCTTAGGCAGATAGACCTGAAAAGGGTGGAATTGGATACTATCCTTTCAGACCATACAGAGAAATCTATTAGATGGGCCAAAGCGAAGTTCCTATTATATTCAAACGCGGCCTCTGCTATGTTTTCACGTAAGCTGCACCACTCCATTCAACCCTCCCACATCTACAAGTTGCGAAACACCTCTGGCCCCCATTATTTCAACTCTGATTGGCCCCGAACAGACCGGATTCATCCCCTCTAGGCAAATCACGGACAACATTTGCTTGGCGACAGACATTATCCAGGATACTGAACTATTCTCCCGCAAGGTTCTTCTGTTGGGTCTGGATATACACAAGGCCTTTGATAGTGTCCTGTGGCCATACATGGACGCGGTCTTGGCTAGATTTGGTTTTTCAGGGGAGTTTGTCCACGGATTTAAGGCACTGTATCACAATCCTCACACACGCATCAAGCTTCCAGGTTGCTCCTCGGATTACTTCCCCCTGGGCAGGGGGACACGTCAGGGCTGCCCTTTGTCCCCTCTGATGTTTGCCCTTGCCATAGAGCCTTTGGCGAGGGCGATCATCGCAGACCCTAACATTAGGGGGTACCAGAAGGGGGAGGGGGAGTATAAGGTGAGCCTATATGCGGATGATATCCTTATGTTCCTTCAGGATCCAGTTACTTCCCTCCCAAATTTAATCTCTACACTGCAATCCTTCCACACATTTTCGGGCCTTGGCGTCAATCTCTCCAAATGTTCGGCCCTCCCTATTAATATCCCTCCCAGAGTCGCCTCTGCTCTTAAGTCCTCTTTTGGCTTCTCCCTGTCGAATAAAACCCTTCAATACCTTGGTATACGTCTAGCCCCCACCCTTCGTGAGTTATATAACGCTAACTATCCACAAATCTTTGCCAAAGTCAGGCAATGGCTACGCCTATGGTCGTCATTTCACATCACCCTCCTAGGCAGAGTCACGGCCGTCAAAATGTCCATTTTACCGAAATTGCTTTACTTCTTTAGGGCTCTCCCCCTTTATATATCCCGACGAACAATAGTACAAATCCAACGTGAGATTAATGGGTTTATATGGAATAATAAGCGCCCTAGGTATGGTGGTCTTATTACACACAGACCGTCTTCACAGGGTGGTTTGGGGCTTCCCAACATCTGGCTTTATTACTTGTCGGCCAGGTTAGCTCAGACGGCACAATGGCACGCCGCACCGGATAGCATCCCCTGGCTGCAGTTTGAAATGTCCTCAGTCAGCCCATACTACATTCCGGGACTCCTTTGGCAGACTGGCCTGAAACCCAAAGAGATAGGCACACTGAACATTATAGTGGGCCAGACAGTACACCTTTGGTCCCTGTATCACCACAAATTTAAACTTAGGTCATGCAGATCCCCCCTGACCTCCTTCCTGGGTTCTCCCAGTTTTCCCCCTGCTTTCCAATCCCCTGAGAGTTTCCACTGGTGGGTGCAAAACTCCCTCTTGACATTAAAAGCATTGTCGCAAGACACACAATTCTGTTCATTTACACAACTCCAAGAACAGTTCGACGCCCCGAGAACGGAATTCTTCAGATTTCTTCAAATTAGGCATTTTTTTGAATCCCTATTTACATTGAACGCTAGAACCAACTCATCCCCATATGAAGCAGTCTGCCAGAACCAAGCTAGAGACAAGGGAACAATCTCTACCATATATAGGTCACTGAATGATTCTCAGCTTCCTGTTAAGTCCTCTGCTATGTCACATTGG
This sequence comes from Rana muscosa, assembly GCA_029206835.1. Taxonomy (NCBI): domain Eukaryota; kingdom Metazoa; phylum Chordata; class Amphibia; order Anura; family Ranidae; genus Rana; species Rana muscosa. Next base: position 184,456,925 of record CM055128.1, read on the forward strand.
GAATCAGACCTGGGCGAAACATTCTCCCCAGAGGATTGGAGTGACATGCTACAGAATATGCATAAATGTACCCGTTCCATAGCCACAAAGGAGACAGTACTGAAATTACATACGAGGTGGTACCTCACTCCAGACAGAGTACATAAGTTCTATCCTTTAGTTCAGGAGACGTGCTTTAGGGGCTGCCGGAGCCCCGGCAGTCTACTACACACGTTTTGGAGCTGCCCTCACCTGCAGCACCTGTGGGGCCGGGTGGCTTCCAGAGTGGCGCAGATTACGTGTGCCATCCTGGATTTGACGGCCCCTATGTGTTTGCTCTTCGCCACTATACCTGGTCTGCCTCCAACTACCCAGAAACTAGTGAATACCATGTTCTGTGCAGCCCATTGGGCCACAGCCTTCAATTGGCGGTCCCCATCGGTTCCATGGACGCAGGTACTCCAGTGGATGGAGTCTATTCGTCTTATGGAGAGGATCCATCACACCATTATGGACACCATGCAGATCTTCCATAATAAATGGGCTGCATGGTCTGCAGGTGGTGCTATACTATAACCAGCGCTTTGCTTCCTGAGACACCGACTCTGTATGGTCGGATGGGAACCCCGTATTCTTCCGTTTCCTGTGGGCCCTGGGCCCGGGGACACGAGGAGATGGCATTGACATCCGAAGGCAGTTTAACATTGAGTATATTAATTTTTAGTTTTTTTCTCTTTTAGTACTGGGTCAGTCGAGTTATTCTTACCCGAAGTAGCAGGTTAAAAGTTTATTTTTCAATATGTTGTTTTCCCTTTTTTCCCCCTCTGCCTATCTAAGCATTTCTTTTCTCTAATCTCTCTTTCCCTTTCTTTTATCCTCCCATGGAGATTTTCTTTTTCCCCTCTAGTCCCGATTCTTTCTTGATCCTTCCTATGAATAAATATATATTTTTTTCTTATTATTGGATCCTGGGTTGCACCCCGAAAAGCCAACATTGGGCCCGACCTGAAGTAACACATAGAGTCTCTGCCCCTTTGTTTTACCTCCCTATGCTTTTTATCTCTATGTATTATATTATGTGACAACATTTTTCTATGTATGTGGGTTGCATCCCGATAAGATTTGTGCTTTTTTCTTCTGCCTATACCTAATAAAAAAACGTTTGTATTAAAAAAAAAAATCCACAATGGCTCAAAAGTTATATGGTCCAGAGATATTTAGACAGAATAAAGGTGGATAAAGCACCTGGAGCAGATGGCATACACCCACGGATCCTAAAAGAATTGAGCTCTGTAATTTCAAAGCCATTGTATCTAATTTTTAGGGACTCATTAATGACAGGAATTGCACCACTGGATTGGCGCAGGGCCAATGTGGTGCCTATATTTAAAAAGGGAACAAAGTCTTTACCAAGTAACTATAGACATATTAGTTTAACTTCTATAGTTGGGAATATACTGGAGAGATTAATATTTAAGCAACAGACAGCATGGATTCATGAAAGACAGAAGTTGTCAAACAAACCTGATTTCTTTTTATGAAGAGTTAAGTAAAACCTTGGACAGAGGGGTGGCGGTGGACGTGGTATACTTGGATTTTGCAAAAGCGTTCGATACAGTTCCGCACACACGGCTCATGTGTAAGGTAAAGTCTACAGGATTGGAAATATCAGTTTGTAAATGGATAGAAAATTGGCTAAAAGACAGAATTCAGAGAGTAGTGGTTAATGATTCTTACTCTGAATGGTCTAAGGTTATCAGTGGTGTACCCCAAGGTTCAGTGCTGGGACCCTTACTTTTTAATATCTTTATAAATGATATTGGGTCTGGTATCAAAAGTAACATTTCTGTCTTTGCAGATGACACCAAGCTATGCAGTGGAATAACGTTCTTACATGATGTCGCCAATTTACAAACCGACCTCAATGCTCTGTCTAATTGGGCGACTATGTGGCAGATGAGGTTTAATGTTGATAAATTTAAAGTTATGCACTTGGGGGCTAAGAATATGAATGCATCATACATACTAGGGGGAGTACAACTGTGGGGATCCGTAGTGGAGAAGGATCTGGGGGTTTTGGTAGATCATAAGCTCAATAATGGCATGCAATGCCAAGCTGCGGTTTCCAAAGCGAGCAAAGTCCTTTCTTGTATTAAGAGAGGTATGGACTCCAGAGAGAGATATCGTTTTGCCCCTGTTCAAATCATTAGTAAGACCTCATCTGGAATATGCAGTTCAGTTTTGGGCACCAGTTCTCAAAAAGGATATCGGGGAACTAGAGAAAGTGCAGAGAAGGGCAACCAAACTGATAAGAGGCATGGAGGAGCTCAGCTATGAGGAAAGATTAGAGGAACTGAATTTATTCACTCTTGAGAAGAGGAGAATAAGGGGGGATATGATTAACATGTACAAATATATAAGGGGTCCATAAAGTGAACTTGGTGTTGAGTTAACACAAAAGACGGTCAACACAAAAGACAAGGGGGCACTCTTTACGTCTAGAGGAAAAAAGATTTAATCTCCAAATACAGAAAGGTTTCTTCACAGTAAGAGCTGTGAAAATGTGGAACAGACTCCCTCCAGAGCTGGTTCTGGCCAGCTCAGTAGATTGCTTTAAGAAAGGCCTGGATACTTTCCTAAATGTACATAATATAACTGAGTACTAACATTTATAGGTAAAGTTGATCCAGGGTAAATCCGATTGCCTCTCGGGGGATCAGGGAGGATTTTTTTCCCCTGATGTAGCAAATTGGATCATGCCCTGCTGTTTTTTTTTTTTTTGCCTTCCTCTGGATAAACTGTAGGTATAGAATTGGGTATATGGGATTGTACGATATTTTTTTTTTTTTTTTTATGGTTGTACTGGATAGACTTTGTCTTTTTTCAACCTGACTAACTATGTAACTATGTGACTACCTTGGCCACATTGTGTCTGCTGAGGGGATAGCCACCGACCCTGAGAAGCTGAATGCCGTGACCTCTTGGCCAAGGCCTACCAATGTGACTGGGCTTTGGTCATTTCTGGGATTCTGCTCCTACTACAGAAGATTTGTAGAAGGGTTTGCCAAGATAGCTCGTCCACTCAATGAACTACTAAGGAGTGAAGGGGAGGAAGATATCCCAGCCTCAAACCAAACCTGTGAAGCCCATCGTAGGGCCTAGGAGGCCTAAAGAATCCATCCAGGACCAGTGGACTCCAGAGTGTGAGGAGGCTTTCATTCAGCTGAAGAGGAGCCTAACCACTGCCCCAGTCTTGGCCTATGCTGACACCACCAAGCCATACGAGTTACATGTTGATGCCGGTCTTGATGGGCTGGGCGGAGTGCTATACCAAGAACATGATGGTCATGTGAGTAGGAGCTTGGTACCCGCTGAAAGGAACTACCCCACGCATAAGCTTGAGTTCTTGGCCTTGAAGTGGGCTGTAGCGGATAAGTGGAGAGACTACCTCTACGGGGCAGAGTTTGTGGTAAAATTCCGACAACAATCCGCTCACCTACCTCCTCACAACAGCCAAGCTGGATGCCACAGGACATAGGTGGTTGGCTGCCCTTTAGCCTGAAATATCAGCCTGGAATCGGGAACAGGGACGCGGATGCCCTTTCAAGAAGGCCCCAATGACCCCTCAGAGGAGTGGTCTCAGTTGACACCAGAAGGGAAACCTGGCATTGAAAGCATTGGAGAATCAATGCCCTGATATGCTTCTCACAGACCCCCCCAAAGAGGCTCGCCTGCTGCACCGAGAGTGGGACCGGTTGCAGCTGCATCAAGGGGTGGTCTACCGAAGGGGCCCCTCTGATGGTCTGGAAGAGAAGTGGCAACTGTTCCTACCCAGGAAACACAGAGAGATGGTCCTGACTGCTCTTCATGACAATCATGGCCATTTGGGGTCTGAGAGGACTTTCCATTTAGTAAGAGACAGATTCTACTGGCCACGCATATGGACTGAAGTCGAAGAGTATTGTCACTCTTGTATTCGATGTATCCAGAGGAAGACCCTGCCTCATCGAGCCGCCCCAATGGGCCAGCTTCAGAGTCAAGGACCCATGGAGCTGGTGTGCATTGACTTCCTCTGTCTGGAGCCCGATCTGAGTGGGCAGGGAAACATTTTAGTGGTAACTGATCATTTCACTAGATATGCCCAAGCATTTCCAACAAAGGATCAGCAAGCATCCACAGTAGCCACGGTCCTAGTGGAGAAGTTTTTCGTCCACTATGGCTTGCCCCAGCTCATCCACACGGATCAAGGGAGAGATTTTGAGAGTAGACTTATCAAGAGACTTCTAAACCTCTTAAACATCAAAAAGTCCAGAACCACTCCTTACCACCCCCAAGGAGACACCCAACCTGAGAGGTTTAACCGAACCCTTCTGGATATGCTCGGAACACTAAGCTCAGAGAAGAAGCAACATTGGAGCAAATATGTGGCTGCCATTGTACATGCATACAGCAATACTGCCAATGATGCTACAGGATACTCTCCTTATCGCTTGATGTTTGGAAGAGAGGCTCGATTACCAGTGGACCTGGCCTTTGGCATATCTCTGGATCACACCTCAGCAACTTCCCACGGAGGGTATGTTGATCGCCTGAGGGAAAGCCTGAAAACCACCTATGACAAGGCCCAAGCAACCTCCGACAAGAGGGGACTGAGGAATAAGAGGAACTTTGATCTCAAAGTCAGAGTACAGGACTTACAACCAGGAGACAGAGTGCTTTTGAGAAACCTGGGTGTCCCTGGAAAACATAAACTGTCCGACCGTTGGAAGTCACAGCCCTATGTTGTCTGCAAGTAGCTACCAGGACTCACAGTGTACCAGATTAGGCCAGAAGGCAATGTAGGCCCAATAAAGACTTGGCATCGAAATCAGCTGCTGCACCTCTCGGAGGCAGTCCACCTGTCACCAGTAGCAGATCTACAGACAACTCCCTCAACCTCTCAGTGGTCTTGACCAGTCACCAGGTCTCAGTCAATACTTCAAGATGTGGAATATGAAGACACAGTTGATGAAGAGGTGGAATCAGATTGGCTGTGGTCGTCTCAGCTATCAGGGTTTGCGACCCCCCCCCCCCTTTTTCACCTGAGACGACTGACACTGGGGCTCTCAGACCAGAGGCCCCTGAACTTGTGACCCAGAATCTGTTTCCTGAAGAGCTGGGAGATGGGGAGTACCAGTGGAGGACCCAGAAATAATCTCATCTGTTACAGAAGATGATTTTGAAACTGACATACAGAGAGAGGAAGTGTTAAAGGAATTGGAGTCCAGCATACCTGAACAGGATGAAGGAGAGGCTGAGGAAGACATTGAGCAAGTCAGCATGAAGCACAGGAGCCTAAAGTGCAAAGAGCGAAAAGAGCTATTCACCCACCCAAGAGACTAACATATGATCAGTTGGGTGAAAGCTCCGATAAGGCTGTGCTTATCTCAAAAAGAACTTCAGATATACCTGAACCTTCCACTCACCATTTAGTGGAGGGCAACCCCAGCTCGCCCCCTGGCACATCTGGTTGGGCCATTCCTATTGCGGCAGCATGTAGACAGGACAAAAGAAGAAGAAAAAACTGCGCTAATTCAGAAATTGGTTGGATGACCGTAAATGGCGTCACGGTTGTGGAAGGGGAGCTACGACTGACATGTAAACAAAGATACAAGAGACAGTAATGGAAAGAAAAAACAATCGCGCTATCCCATAGAGCTCTAAAATGGTGTTTAAACTTAAAAATTGATATGTAAATTATAACACCAGTGAGTAAACCAAAAATTTGATTAAGGCCTCGTACACACGGCCGAGATTCTCGTTGAAAAAAACATGTCGTTTTTTTCGACGAGATTCTTGGACAAGAAACTTGTCCCGACCGAGTGTACACACACTCGTTTCAAAGAACCCGCGGTTCTTTGAAAGGAGTGTACGCGGTGACGTCATCGACTACGTCGAGCATGCGCTCGTCACATTCGATGCCGTCGCCGCCATCTTGGTATACCCTACGTATGCCTAGGAAGCTACCGCGCATGCGTCAAATTCATTTCGAACATGCGCGGGCTTCCAGGCGGACAGGTAAGTGTACACACACTCACTTTTCTCGTCGAGAAACATGCCGAGGAGAATCTCGACGAGAAAATAGAGAGCAGGTTCTCTATTTTCTCGTCGAGGTTTCTTGTCAGTTTTCTCGACGAGAAACCCGCTAGCAGCGTACACACGACCGATTTTCTCGGCAAGACCTCTCTGCCAGCAAGTTTCTTGCTGGTTCTTGCCGAGAAAATCGGTCGTGTGTACGAGGCCTAACTCTAAATGCCTTAGGTTAGTATTTATGTGAAAACATGCCATTGATAAACAGTGATTAACATATAATGTAATGTTCGGGTCCGTACCAAACTTTTGGGTTTTTGGGTCCCGGACCCGAACCCGAACAATTGACTGTATGTTCGGGTCCGGTGTTCGGCAATATGCACGCGCTTATTTCCCGTGCTTAGAACTGTCCCTGCACAAAGTGTCATTTCTGAAGGAAAAAAAGTAATTTAAAACTCACTCGCGGCTATAAAGAATTGTCGGCTCCTGGCAATACATAGAAAAGTCATTGATAAAAAAAAAGTGTGGGGTCCCCCCAAATTCAATTTCTAGGCCCTTTAGGTCTGGTATGGATATTAAGGGGAACCCTGCCGCAAATAAAAAAAAAAATGCGTGCGGTTCCCCCAAATATCCATACTATCCATTATCCGAGCACGCAACCTGGCAGGCCGCCGGAAAAGAGGGGGGACGAGAGAGCCCCCCCCCTCCTGAACTGTACTAGGCCACATGCCCTCAACATGGGGAGGGTGTCCCCATGTTGATGGGGACAAGGGCCTCATCCCCACAACCCTTGCCCGGTGGTTGTGGGGGTCTGCGGGCAGGGGGCTTATCGGAATCTGGAAGACCCCTTTAACAAAGGGGACCCCTAGATCCCGCCCCCCCTATGTGAATTGGTAAGGGATACAATGTACCCCTACCATTTCACAAAGAATGTGTAAAAAAATGTAAAAAAAACCACACAAACACCTTGGAAAAGTCCTTTATTAAAAAAAAAAAAAAAAAAACATTCCAGCGATGAAATCCAGTGTCCCGCGGCAATCCGATGTCCAGCGCTGTCCGTCATTGGCTGAGCCTGAGCGGACCTGATGGGGAACTTCCTCCGCAGTCTATTAAATGTATAGACCCGCCCCTTCTAAAGTTCCCCATCAGGTCCGCTCAGCCAATGACTATCGGAATCTGGAAGACCCCTTTAACATAGGGGACCCCCAGATGTGAATGGGTAAGGGGTACATTGTACCCCTACCATTTCACAAAGAAAGTGTAAAAAAAATTACAAAAAAACACACAGACACCTTGGAAAAGTCCTTTATTAAAAAAAAAAAAAAACATTCCAGCGATGAAATCCAGTGTCCCGCAGCGATCCCGATCTCCAGCACTGTCCAAACGAGACGTCATTGGCTGAGCCTGAGCGGACCTGATGGGGAACTTCCTCCGCAGTGTATTAAATGAATAGACCCGGCCCTTCTAAAGTTCCCCATCAGGTCCGCTCAGCCAATGACGTAGCTGTAAGGGTAAGCAGACAAGATGCGGAACATGAGAAGGGGCGGGTCTATTCATTTATTACACTGTGGAGGAAGTTCCCCATCAGGTCCGCCCCCTCGTATGTCAGACCCCACCTATGTCATTGGCTGAGCGGACCTGATGGGGAACTGCCTCGCAGTGTAATACATGAATAGACCCGCCCCTTCTCACGTTCCGCATCTGGTCCGCTTAGCCTTACACCTACGTCATTGGCTGAGCGGACCTGATGGGGAACTTTAGAAGGGGCGGGTCTATTCTATTCATTTAATACACTGCGGAGGAAGTTCCCCATCAGGTCCGCTCAAGCTCAGCCAATGACGTCTCGTTTGGACAGCGCTGGACATCGGGATCGCCGCGGGACACTGGATTTCATCGCTGGAATGTTTTTTTTTTTTTTAATAAAGGACTTTTCCAAGGTGTCTGTGTGTTTTTTGTAAATTTTTTTACACTTTCTTCATGAAATGGTAGGGGTACAATGTACCCCTTACCAATTCACATAGGGGGGCGGGATCTGGGGGTCCCCTTTGTTAAAGGGGTCTTCCAAATTCCGATAAGCCCCCCGCCCGCAGACCCCCACAACCACCAGGCAAGGGTTGTGGGGATGAGGCCCTTGTCCCCATCAACATGGGGACATCCTCCCCTTGTTGAGGGCATGTGGCCTGGTACGGTTCAGGAGGGGGGGCGCTCTCTCGTCCCCCCCTCTTTTCCTGTGGCCTGCCAGGTTGCGCGCTCGGATAAGGGTCTGGTGTGGATTTTTAGGGGGACTCCACGCCATTTTTTTTTTATTTGGGGTGGAGTTCCCCTTAAAATCCATACCAGACCTGAAGGGCCTGGTATGGATATTTGGGGGAACAGCACGCATTTTTTTTATAATTTGCGGCAGGAATCCCCTTAATATCCATACCCTGAAGGGCCTGGTAATTGAATTTGGGGAAACCCCCACGCTTTTTTTTTTTAATCAATGACTTTTCTATGTATTGCCGGGAGCCGCCCGACAATTCATTATAGCCGCGAGTGAGTTTTAAATTACTTTTTTTCCTTCAGAAATTACACTTTGTGCAGGGACAGTTCTAAGCACAGGAAACAAGCGCGAATAGTCCTCAGAAGTTCGTGTCCCCATTGACTTCAATGGGGTTCGGGTTCGGGGTCAAGTTCGGGTCAAGTTCGGTCCCGAACTCAAACTTTTTACCGAAGTTCGGCCGAACCTGTCGAACTCGAACATCAATGTGTTCGCTCAACTCTATTAGTGAGCAACAAAACAGTGTCCAAATAAGAAACAGCAATGAATGTCTGTAATTCAAATTATGATCAAAACACCAGTGCTCTGTGAAGAAATTGTCCATTAGTGACTGCATCCAAAATAAACATGTAGATCCACCACCATTTAGTAGAAGTTGCCTCTTACCAGCTGGTGTCGATCCCCCATGACAGAGAATCAAAAACCGCATGTAACAGGTCCACTCTCCCCACCAATCAGCAGATGCAGATACATGATATTAGGTAATGCCCAATCAACAGGTCATCAGCAGACATCCAATATGGAAAATATATGAGACACTCCACATAGTGCATTAACGTTTTAAAACCTTTATTAAAAGTCTAACACATTGCACTTACAATTAGGTTGATAAAAAACAGCCTTTAAATCCGATGTGTCGGCCGGTGCACATACAGATACCCGTCCCTTTGCGATCGTATGGAGCTCGAGGTGACGTCAGCACGTCGCTCCGCCCTACGTCCGTTTCGTAAAAACTTACTGACCCTGGAAGAAGTAAGTTTTTATCCCCAAAAAATATATAAAAAACATATTTTTTCCTCAGTTTGGGCCGATACGTATTATTCTACATATTTTTGGTAGAAAAAAAATCACAATAAGCGTATATTGATTGGTTTGCGCAAAAGTTATAGCGTCTACAAAATAGGGGATAGATTTATAGCATTTTTTTTTTTTTATATATTCTTTATTTATATTTATATTTCAAAGGGGGTACAGAAAATAAAATACAGTACAACACTTCCATTTACTTTGTACATATATTAAAAAAAAAAGAAAAAAAGCCACAAAGGGAGCACTTGGCTAAAAAAAAAAAAAACAGTCATTTCGCTCGCTCTACAAGATCTGTGGGACCCACCTTACAAAATTAATATAGTCAACTTATCACGATAAAATTTCATAATGTCACCAATTCATTCCCTCAGATATTTCTATAATTCCTTCCATTACCATCACCTTTTCATTGTCTGTACTCCAATCCATCCACACACCCTCCCACCTCCCCCTTTTATATCTTATTCCCCCACTCATCCTCCCCCTCCCCCCTCCCATTAACCCAAACAGATACAAACTAAACAGAACAAAGCAATACAAGAAACAAAAAAAAAAAAAACACACCTCTCTTCCTTCCCCTCTCCATCCCCCTCCCAGTGGAGTCGGTCCAGCCCCTCCTCTTTTTTATAGACAAGACGGACTTAATCCCTTCTCATCAACCTTCTTCCTTCTTCCGAGTAAATAAAAAGATTCCATATAGTCCAAATTTGGGTGTATTGCTCTTTTTTGTCTTGAGCCGAGAGGACTAAGTCTTCTATAGCTCCCACATTTCTTACCCTATTAAGCCACTCTGCAATTAATGGCGGTCTAGGGTCTTTCCAACACCGTGCAATACACGCCTTGGCTTCATTGACCAAATGGCATAACACTGAATTTTTGTAAGTTTGTATTGGTATTTCTGATAGGTGTAATAAAAAAAAAGCAGGATCATCTTGCATTGGGTAAGTTGTAAATTTTTGAGAGATCCTTCTTACCTCTGACCAGTATTGTCTGATCCTGGGACATGTCCAAAAGATATGTAACAGAGTTCCACGTCCCCTCCTGCATCTCCAGCACTGGTCAGAGGCTTCTGGGAAGAACTTACGTAATTTCGAAGGTGTGTAATACCATCTGGTCATTAATTTATAATTCAATTCCTGAGTTCTAGAACAGACTGATGTATTCAAGGAGAGATAAATTATCTTCTGATATTCAGCTAATGTAAATGTCCTCTCCAGGTCCCTTGCCCATTTTACAATTGCTGGGACCTGATAATTATCTGGGGGCGAGATTAGCAACGTATATATTTTGGATATTGTTCGGGGGAGGGGGTCCTTCTCCTCACAGTATATTTCGAATTGTGTCAGACCCCGTCTAAAGCTTTTCGCTGAGCCTAGTGAGCCCAGGAAGTGCCTAAGTTGTAGTGCCTGCCAGTGTTCTATTTCAAACCTACCTCCCTTCTTAGTCAAAGTCTCAACTGTCGGCCAAAGGTCTGAGTCCAGAAAATGTGAGATTTGCGTGCAACCTTTCTCCCACAACTTCCGAAACGTCCCTACCTCCATCCCTGGGCCAAAACTTGGATTCCCCAATACCGGGTACAATGGTGATTGTAATGATGAATATTTAGTGTTCTGGCATATTTTGGAGCCAATCAAAAGGGTTGGCCCTATAAATGGGTGTTTTTTTAGAGGGTCCGGCAATCCTGAATAGCACCAGGGTGCCCTGCCCAACGGGACCTTACTAATCTCTTGCTCCAATTCGATCCATTGTTTCCATTTTACGTGTCTACACCAGTCTATGACCCTGCCCAAGTGTGCTGCTTGATGATATTTAGAGACATCTGGGACTGCGAGGCCCTCATGACTCTTGGGGAGGGTCATCTGACTTCGACTAATCCTTGGTCTTTTTTTTGCCCAGATAAATTTAGTAAAAAGTGTATTTACTTGCCGGAAAAAGGCAGAAGGTACTTCTACAGGCACCATTTGGAATAGATACAAAAATTTTGGTAGTATATTCATTTTAATTATGTTACAACGGCCAAACCATGAGTGTAATCCATACTGCCACTTATCTAGTAACGAGCAAGCTACTTTATATAACGGGGGAAAGTTGACCAAAAAGGTCTTCTCTGTTTTTGACGGTATATGTATCCCCAAGTATTTTAATGCTACCCCTACCCATTTAAAATTAAAATTGGGCTGAATAGTTTTCTGCACTGATAGAGGGAGGGCCACCCCCATCGCTTCCGATTTAGCATAGTTAATTTTTAGGTTTGCTAGTACTCCAAATCCCTCTATTTCTTTCATCAAATTTGGCAGGGAAACACGAGGGCTAGATAGAGAGAACAACAGATCGTCTGCATAGGCTGAAATTTTATAATTATGGCTTCCTATTTGAAAACCTTTAATGTCTGAGTTTTGCCTAATTCTATTTAATAGAGGTTCGAGGGAGAGAGCAAACAGCATAGGGGAGAGTGGGCATCCCTGTCGCGTCCCGTTTGTAATTTTAAATGGCTCAGAGTATATCCCATTGACTTTGACCGATGCCTCCGGGGAAGCATACATTCCCTCTATCCATTTTATCATATGTTCTCCTATTCCCATTTGTCTCAACACCTCGAACATAAACCTCCAGTTCACTCTATCAAACGCCTTTTCTGCGTCTGTGCTTAGAAAGATACTAGGTGTTTTTCTTTCATTTGCCCAATGGACCAAGTTGAGTACCTTGATAGTATTGTCCCTGGCTTCCCGGGCTGGGATAAACCCCACCTGGTCCTTATGTACCAGTTGATCTAATAGCGGTTAAAGGCGTGCAGCCAGTAATTTTGAAAAAAGCTTTAAGTCAGTGTTCAACAATGAGATTGGGCGGTAACTCCCGCACTCCGCCGGATCTTTTCCTTCTTTCGGGATTAGCGATATATATGCCCTAAGTGTGTCCTGCGGTAGTGCGGAGGCCCGGCCGATCCCATTGAACATCCTGGTCATATGTACCCCTAATATAGGAAAGAAGTACCTATAATATTGGATCGTAAATCCATCTGGCCCGGGGGCTTTTCCATGTTTAACTCCTTTCATCACTTCCCTCACTTCTTCCATTGATATGGGAATCTCCATATTGTTACGTTCAGGTGAGGGCAGCCTAGACAGACATGCAGAAGTAAGGTATTCCTCTATCTTAGCTTGGGGTATGGATGTTGAAGTCAAATTATAGAGTGAGGAGTAATACTCCCTGAATCTTTGAGCAATGTCTTTGGGGAGTGTGATTAATTGCCCCTTTTCTCCCTTTATGTGAGGTACATATACTGACTTTCCTTTCTCTTTCAGCTTCCCTGCAAGTATTTTACTGCATTTGTCTCCTAATTCGTACGTTATTTTCTTTCCCATCTGTATTGCCGCTTTCGCTTTATACCTAAGCAGGTCCGTTAATTGACTCCTCAGGTGTGTCAACTTCTCCCCTACTGACCATCCTTGTGTTTTCTTATGTTGAAGTTCTAGTGCCTGAATTTCCTCCACTAGTTTTATCGTCTGTGCTTCACGTGCTTTTTTTAGTCGAGATCCATGCTTTATCAGTACTCCTCTCATCACTGCCTTATGAGCTTCCCATAACATGCCCGGGTCACTCCCCGGTGTGTCGTTCGTCTGAAAATAAGCTTCCATCTCTTTCGCCACGTCTTCCCTGATTTCAGAGATCTGCAGCAAGCCCTCATTTAGACGCCAACGCCACTCCGGGGAGGAAGCCGTGCGTGACAAGGAGATATGAATCGTCACCGGAGCGTGGTCTGACCAGGTTATGTTACCTATAGTGACTTCTAGTACTGCCGTCAATAGGTAATGTGGCAATAGGAAGAAATCAATCCGCGAGTACATTTGATGCGGGTTAGAGAAGAACGTATAGTCTCTCTCCCCCATATGCATCACCCTCCAGACATCTATCAGCTGCATTTCTTGTAGTTTCCGCAAAATTTCCCTTCTGCTACTTCCTGATATAGAGGAAGACCCTGTTGATGTGTCCACTTTAGGATCTAGGGGTATGTTAAAGTCCCCTCCCAAAATCATTTTTCCCTCAGCAAACGTAGCTAACCTAGATAGGGTTTTCTTTAAGAAGATATCTTGATATGTATTTGGGGCGTAAACCGTGGCCAATGTCTCTTTCACCCCCCCAATGTATCCTTTTAAGAATAGGTACCTTCCTTCTTTGTCCAACTGTCTGTCTAACATAGACCAGAGCAGCCTGTTAGAAATTACAATAGAGACCCCTTTAGATTTAGATGTTTGATTGTGTGCATGGTAAGCATACGGGAAGAATCTATTTTGTAGGTATGGAAGTCCGCTTGTCTTAAAATGGGTCTCCTGTATAAATGCCACGTCTGTGCGAGTTTGTTTTAATTCATTTAGGAGCATCCTCCTTTTTTCTGGGGCGTTAAGCCCTTTAGCATTAATAGAAGTTACCCTTACTCCCTCCATCGAGAGAGAGAGAGATAAAGAGTGAGTCTACTAAAGAGAGGTAAAAAAAAAACAAAAAAAAAAAAACCCACCCCTTACCCTCTAAATAACTCTAATCCCCCCCACCCTTACCCTTTTTCCCCTAGGGGAGGCGCTCACTTCTGGGCCTCTAGTCTTACGGCCCCAGTGAGCGCTTACCTAATTGGGGGTTTGGTCTGAGACGAACGGAGTGCTCTCCTCCCTTCCCCTCCCTCCTCCCCTCCCCCAACCCTCCCATTCCCTTAACGGCTCTTTGCCCAGCTCTTCTATTTCCAGATCTAGACATTATTACAGCAACTTCATAGACTTATTACTTTCATTTTTCATTTCCCATTTTCCATTTTTCATATTTCAAACATTCCACATCCCCCTTTAATCAACCCCAGGAGAAATAGAAATAGGAAAGAAAAAAAAAAAAAAAGAGAAAAAAAAAAGGGGGAAAGGAAAAAGGGAAAAGAAAGAACATATATTTCCCCCTTCCCTTCCCCCTTTAACTATTAACCTCTAGTTCCTGACAGATCATGCCACTCAATCTGCCCTATCTGGGCATAAAGAGACTGAACATCAAGCGTATTTTCCCCCTTTTCCTTCTTTCCTTCCCTTCCTCCGTCTATCAGGATCTCATATATAGAATGATTTAGTCTAATAGGAAGAGTAATTAATAATGAATTAATACCACACAAAACTAAAATACAGATGTAATCCTGAAAAAAAAAAAAAAAAAGGGGGGGGGGGAACATGATCCATACACATTTCCTATGTACTTCCTAAAAAAACAATTTGCCACAATGCAAGTTAACAACTTTTACATCATATAATCCAAACAAAGTTAATAAAGAAAGAAAAAAAAAATTATTCCCCTTTCCTTTTAGAGCAAGTCCCCACCTCCTTCCTCCCCCCCACCTCCGCCCCACCCCCGCCCCACATACCTAGAAAGTGTAAAAAAAAAAAAAAAAAGGGACATTGTATATATTTATCTATTCTTGTATAGGAAAACGAAAGATAAATAGTAAAAAAAGGGAAAAGTGTATCTAATGTGTCTAAAAGACAAGAGAAAAAAAAAAAAATGTGTTATCGCAGTATTATTTAAAGGTTGAAATTGAAGGTGAAATGTGTTCTAAATATATTCTAATTTTTAAATGAGTGAAAAAATATTATTTGTGCTTCCTATATTAATTTAAAGTGTTTGTTTTGGTGGGAGCGGAAGGGGAGTGATGGGGAGGGGGAATCGGCAGGGAGTTGGGGGTGCAGAGGGGAGAGAGTCATCTCCCCAATTAGAAGGGGTCTGCTGAGGTAGTGTCTAGACAGTCCCCCCCCCCTGGACAGCTACCGAGGGGGCGTGGCCGCAAGATGGCGGAGTAGAGCAACATGCTGTGAGAGCTCCCTCCACCCTCCGTCCTCCACCCACCCTCCCGGCTACTGAAAATGAGAGGAGAGTGAACAGCGGTATACATGTTCATATGGTACTGGTTCTGGTTCTACGGTCGGTCCTATGGTCTATGAAGTCTATAAAGTCTGCCTGAATATACTGAATATATTGGGACCCGCTTTCAAAACGCTTCCAAAGGTGCATAGAGGCTTTCCCTATCTGATATGAAAAACAAGGAAACTAAAGCTATAGTTAAAAGCAAGGCGCGGAAAACACTTAGCTCGGCATCACAATCTTTGCAGCCTGAGATACCAAGCTTCTTCCCCCTGACTAGAGCGGCAGCAACTGCGATAGCGGAGCGGAATAGAGAGGCGGGGAGTAAACCACGTCAGAACGGGAAGCCCCAGCAGCGGTGCGAGCTGACCGAGCAGAGGGAGCAGAGTGAACTGGCAATAATACCCCCACACATACCCCCACACACCATAACAGCGGAGGATTCGTGGAGGGCGTGTAACGCTGGTAGGAGAGAGAGTGAGATGGAACAACAGAAACCGAAACCGAAACTGCAGGATAGCCCGAGCGTAAGCTCAGAATCTTGCACCGGAGAACAGGAGATAGACCTGAGAACCTTGCTACAAGCCCTGCCGACCCGTGCTGATCTCCAAGCGCTCCCGACCCGTGCTGACATGGAGCTGTTCGTAACTCGAGTGGAGGAGGATATGGAGGCACTGGTAGCTCGAGTGGAGGAGGTTCATAGAAGAGACCTGGAAGCAATACGGGGGGACATACAACAGCTAACAGATAAGTTACATAACGATGAGACACTGTTGACATCCCTAGAAAAACGTGTATTACATATAGAACAGGGGCAGACATATCGCCCTTCCCAGGTAAACGATATGCAACTTAGGCTGGAGGAACTCGAAGACCGCAGTCGACGCAAGAATTTGAGGTTTAGGGGGGTGCCAGAGACAGTTGAAAGAGAGAGACTACAGGAGTCTATACAGGCGATATGCCTTCAGCTGGCTACTCCACCCCCCCCCTCAGATATTTGAGTTTGAAAGACTCCATAGATCTCCGGGCCCCCGTTCTGTGGACTTGAATAGACCTAGAGATGTAATCTGTTGCTTCCACAGATATGCGCATAAAGAGTTGATAAGCCGTGAAGCTTGGGAGGCTGGGGATATAATGTATGAGGGATCTAGGATAAAATCCTACCTGATCTCTCCCGGGCCACCCTACAGCGGCGGGCGATGTTGCGCCCCCTGCTGGATGAAATTAGAAAATCTGGGGGGTCCTACCGTTGGGGATATCCATTCTCCCTTACCATAAAGAGAAATAGGAAAACATTTTCTTTACAACAAATATTAGACTTGCCCAAACTGTTCAAATTTCTGGAGATAGAAGCATTTGAAGTACCAGACTGGTTGCAATACAATCTAGGGATACCAAAGAGAAAAACAAACTCTTTAGATTCTCCTGAACCACCAGTACGAAAGAATGGAGAAGGAGAGAGATTAGAGACAATAGGGAGCCCTGTAAAGGGATAAGGTTGAGACTAATGGAAGTAAGAACAATGACCTAGGAATTTTTTTTTTTTTTTTTTTATTTTCCTTTTCTTTGCTGCCTAGGTTCACACCCGCATGTAGTTTTGTAATTGAACATCACCCCTTAAATTTTTTTTTGTCTTTCTCTTCCCTGTATGAATTTAGATTTATAGCATTTTTAGTGTAGCTGGGCCTGGTATTTATTTTCCCCATTAGTTAGCATAGTCAGGGAAATTAGTGATTTAGGACAGTTATTTGGGCAGCTTAGAGTGGCGGCTGAGCTCCATGGTACTGATTGGCTGCAGAGCCAGATCACTGATTCCTTACGGGGGGTGAGGCAGGGCCCTGCCATGCTGCGGCCTGCACCCACACGCGCTCGAAGGTCCAGGCCTCCGGAGCGGTACAGTCCCGAGAGCACTCCTAGGGCGCAGCGCCGGCTAGGGATTCCGGGGAGAGATCAGTCGGATCCCCCGGCTAAGCAGGCCTCCGCTCCGGCTGAGGGGGGCCAGGGAGGAATGCGCGCCAGCAGCGCGTGGCGGTACTCACCGCGTGTCCAGGCCCAGGAGTGGTGCGGGCGGAAGTGCATTCGGCGGCCACGGGGGTTGTTTTTCCAGATCGGGAGGCGGCACAACAGAGCAAGACTGTTCCATCAGACGCTGGCCTGGCTTCTCCTGAGGCCGGTGGCTCGCTGCGGGGAGACAGAGCGGCAGGCTGGGACTTTCGACAGTCGGGAGGCCCCGCCTTCAGGTCGGTGTCGCGACCTTGGATTGTTGGCCGTGGAGCGGTGGAGGTGTTGGAGACTGCCCCCGGGCCTTCTACAGGCAAGGCCGGTGGCGCAGATCGCAGAGCAGGAGCGGCATGTGGTGGGTCTCGGCAGTCGGGAGGCCCCGCCTCCAGGCCTCGGATGGGGCCTGGGAGGGTAGGCCAGGAAGATACCAGAGCACTGGCCGCGGATGCGGCGCAGTCAGAAGAGCTGGTGAGTGACGTCAGCAGCGATGGTGGACGGAGTCCTCGTGGGGATGTCAGCCCAGTACCTCTCAGTTTGCCCAGCAGTCACAGAAGTGCAGAGGACGTGCAGAGGACGTGCAACGGCAGCCGAACGGGCAGACGGCAGTGTCGGCCAGCGACAGTGAGGAGGGGGAACTGATGGAGGATGTCCGGGAGTCCTCAAGGGTGTCTGGACCGCCGGCTGGAGGGCCTTCTCGCCTATCGCAGTCTGGTAAGTCTGCTCTTCTTTCTCTTCCTGCTTCTAATGTGGCTATGCCTGTGGTATCTGATATATCGGGTAGTGGGGGTGACCTGTTGAGGGATAGGGGGTTGTGGGACTCTTTGAGGGCCCTGATGAGTAGGTTGGAGAATGGTGCTTCCCAGGGTGGGGGGGGGTCGGCCCCGGTGAGCCCTTGGGTCCCTCCCCCGGTAGTGGTTGCAAGTTCCCCGGTGCAAGCGAGCCGGCCTCAAGGGGTGGTGGAGAAGGGCGTCGCTGGAACGCAGACGGAAGCGGATGGCGCAGGAGCTGCCTCGCTGGTGTCGCAGCCGGAAAAAGACACGGACAAGGACGGGAAGAAGGTACGTTTGGCTGATGTGGCGCGATGTGAAATTTACGTATGTTTTGAGGGCCCGTTGGGGGCGCACTTAAAAAAGGAGGTGAGGGAAAAGATTTGGAAGGATGAGTTCGTCGAAATCTTTTCCCTGCTTCTGTTAGAAAAATTTAATTTGGACCGGGTTAAGCCGGATGAGAGTAAAAAAGAAGAAGAGGAGAAGAGACGGTACAGGCTCATACCGCGTACGTTTGCAAATTGGCTGCAAGCGTTTGCGATATTTGCGAGTGTGATTGGGGAAAAGGCCCCCGAAAACTGTTCGGCCTTATTTTGTTACCTGGAGGCGATTAGTGAGGCTCATAGGGTGTATGGGGGTCTGGCGTGGCTGCGGTATGATGAGCAGTTTCGTCAGAGGAAGGCCATTCAACCCTCCATTTGGTGGGACCACAAAGACATTAGTCTGTGGATGAAGTTGATGACTTCATCCAGGGCTTCTGGCCAGTTTTTTCCAGGGGGGGCCGGCGGAGCTTCCTCCTCAGGATCGCCGGCCCTTAGAAAGAAAGGGGTTTGCTGGCAATTCAATGAGGGACCGTGTTGGTTCAGCACTTCCTGCCACTTCAAGCACGAATGCTCGGGGTGTGGGGGTTCCCACGCCCTCACACGCTGTTTTAAGCATGGGAGGTAGCGGACGGGGGATGCCGCTGGAAAAAGGGATGACACCGGTGAAGCTGGAAAGGATGCTTTCTTTTCTAGGTAAGTATCCGGACAGGACGGCGGCGGGCCTGCTGGAAGAGGGGTTCCAGGGGGGTTTTAGGATTCCAAGCACGGTGCAGGAGGTGCCTCCGGTATCGGGTAATTTACGGTCGGCACTGCTTCATCAGGAGGTGGTGTCGGCTAAGCTGGAAAAGGAAGTGTCGCTGGGCCGGATGGCCAGCCCGTTTAGGGCTCCGCCGTTGCGGGGGTTGATAGTGTCCCCGTTGGGGGTGGTGCCAAAAAAAGGAGTCGGGGCAGTTCAGGATGATTCATCATCTGTCTTACCCCAAGGGTGGCTCGGTGAATGATGGTATTGACCCGCAAATTTGTGCGGTCACCTATACATCGTTTGATGCCGCTGTATCATGGGTTAGAAAGAATGGTAGGGGGGCTCTTTTGGCTAAGACTGACGTGGAATCGGACTTCAGGCTCCTACCGGTCCATCCCGAAAGTCTTCATTTGTTGGGCTATTGTTGGCAGGGATCGTACTTCGTTGATCGTTGCCTGCCTATGGGCTGCTCGATTTCTTGCGCCCTGTTCGAGGCTTTCAGTTCCTTTTTCGAGTGGGCGGTGCGGGAAGTCGCGGGGGTGAACTCGGTCATCCATTATTTGGATGACTTTTTGTGCATTGGTCCCCCTGAGTCCCGCTGTTGTGGGGTGTTGCTGGGGACGGTGCAATACATGGCAGAGCGATTTGGGATTCCCTTGGCGGCGAACAAAATGGAGGGCCCGGCCACGGAGTTGGTTTTCCTGGGGATAACGATCGATTCCATGGCTATGGAATGTAGGTTACCAGTGGACAAGTTGGTGGCGTTGAGGAGCAAGGTGAGTAAGGCGAGTGGGCGGTGCAAGATCCGTTTGAGGGAGCTGCAGTCTTTGTTGGGGAAGCATAATTTTGCTTGCAGGATAATTCCGATGGGCTGTATTTTCTGCAGGCGACTGGCAGCGGCCACGGCGGGAGTGAGGGTGCCTAATCATTTTGTTCGGCTAACCAGGGAGCTGCAGGCGGATTTGAGGATCTGGGATTCCTTTTTGGAATCCTTCAATGGGCGATCGGTGTGGCAGTCGGGACCGGTCAGCAATGCTGACTTGGTGCTATTCACGGATGCTGCTGGGTCACTGGGTTATGGGGCTTTCTGCGTGGGCCGGTGGAGCGCTGGTCCTTGGCCGGAAGTGTGGAAAAGGGAGGGATTCCTAAGTAATTTGATGCTGTTGGAATTGTTTCCAATTGTTTTGGCGGTGGAGCTATGGGGGGAGACCCTCCGGAACAAGAAGGTCCGATTTAACTGTGATAACATGGGGGTAGTGATGGCTATTAACTCGATATCGGCGTCTTCCCCCCCAGTGGTTCGTTTGTTGAGATACTTGGTTCTGCGCTGTCTGTGTATAAATGCTTATGTCTATGCGGTACACATCCCCGGGGTCGATAACAAGTTGGCAGATGCTTTATCTCGTTTCCAGTGGGACGAGTTTCGCAGGCTGGCACCGGAGGCAGAATTTAATGGGGAACCCTGCCCGCCGAGCTTATGGAACATTGCTCTGGAGTCGCTGCAGGATTGATCAGGCAGTCGCTTGGAGGAGGTAGGCGGGTCAGAGGATCCAGAAGAATTACAAGGGTTGGTATTGTGTTTTGTATGTAGCAATTATGTGAACGGGGTCTCGGGCTCTGCAATAGGAAAAAAGATGGCTGCTCTAGCATTTTTATTTCAATTGGCGGGCAAGAGGGACTTCACAAAGTCTTTCGTAGTCCGCCGAGCATTACGGGGATATAGGGTTGGTAGTGCCATGAGAGATTCTAGGCGCCCAGTGTCATTTGAGGTTCTGGATAAGGTACTGTTGAGCCTGGAACGGGTGTGTGGAACTCAGTATGAGCAGGCCCTCTTCAGGGCTGCTTTCGTGTTGGCTTTCTTTGGGGCATTTAGAATTGGGGAGTTGGTTTCGCCATCCAAGAAGGTGGGGGGTGGTCTGCATCTAGAGGATGTTCAAGTCACGGGTGGGTCAGTGAGGATTCTAGTACGGCGGTCAAAGACTGATCAGTTATGAAAGGGGGTTCGGCTGGAATTGTTTCAGGGACATTGTCTTCATATGTGCCCGGTGACAACGTTGCAGCATTTTCTTTCCCTACGCCCAAGGGGGGAGGGGGCGTTATTTTTCCATCTTGATAGGACTTGCTTATCTCGTTTCCAGTTTATGGCTGTGTTTCGGAAGTGCTTGAAGGAAGGGGGTTTGGCCCCGGGTGAGTATGCGGCGCATTCATTTAGGATCGGGGCTGCTACAGAGGCAGCTCGGTGGGGTTTACCTGCAAACTCAATTAAGAGGATTGGCAGATGGGAATCTACGAGGTATCGCTTGTATGTTCGTCCATATTTGTTGTGAATTTGTTTTCCGAAGGGGTGCGTTTGGTAAACTGTGTTTTGGAGGGTGTAATTTTTTCCTTATTTTCTCTCTCTCTGCACATGTTTTTGTTATGTCATTGCAGGTTCCACGAGATGTCTCATATGGATACTGGGACACTCGTTTGTTTTCTGGGGGGCAAAGAGGGCGGATGGGAGGCAACTTGGTGTTTCCAGGGAGGAGGGCCGTGTCAGGTGGATAGGTGTGCCTGGTATGATGTGGGAGAAAGTTGTTCCCTCTGTCCATCGATTTGCTAGATTGGATCGTGTTCCGGACGTGCTTGTCCTTCATGTAGGGGGCAATGACCTGGCCGTCCGCCCCATGCGTCAAGTGATCAAGGACATCCAGTGGGATTTCCTGCGGTTGAGGGCTTCCTTCCCTGAGCTGATTGTGGTGTGGTCAGATATTGTGGCCCGCACGTCATGGAGGGAAGCCCGTTCCGTTGAGAGGTTGGATAAGGCTTGCATTAAGGTTAACCGGGAGGTGGGCAAGTTCATTGTACAGCACGGTGGGGTAGTGGTTCGTCACCTTGAACTGGAGCTGGATACATGGAGATACCTGAGAGGGGATGGGGTGCATCTCAACGCAGTGGGGATTGATCTTTGAGCCCTGGGATTGCAGGAGGGGATCCGTAGGGTTTTTCTTCTGTGGCTGCGGGCACAAGTGTGGGGTGTCACACTTGCGCCGCGGTGGCTGTTGGGTCCCTGAATTTTGGAAAAATGGGAGGTATGAAAAACAGTGGGACCCATCTTTGGTATGGAGTCCTCCCGGTTGGTCTGGTGTTAGTCTGGACCACCGGTGAGAAGTTGGTGGGTCTGTGGTCAGTTAGTGGTCCTCGAGACGAGTCTAGCGGCTGGGGACCAGATGCTAACTAAAGGTACCACAGACCCTTAAAGTGTTAAAAGAGTTGATAATAATAAAAATGTTAAATTATTATAATATGGTTAATGTATATATATATTTATATATATATATTTGATATATGGTTTTATTTTGGTTATTTGTAAAATAAATAGGCCGAATAGGCCATTTTAATCCAGCAGGTTTCAGTGTTGTCATTTATAAGTAATATGGGTTTGGTACATGGGTGGTTAGGTGCAGTAAGTTATCTTGCTGCCCTAGTCAAGACATGTACGTAGTCGAAATGAAATGCAGGTGGAGGACAGACATGACAGGGTGGAAGGAACAGACAGGAGAGGAAGAGGTTAAGAAGTAGGGAGGTTTCCCTGGGAAAAGGTTGGTGATAAGGGATTGGAGGGAGAAAAAATTATGGGAGGAGTAGCAGAGTGAGTACAGAGAGAGGAAGGGGTGGGGGGAAGCAGTCGGTGAAGAAAGCGAGGTGAGAATTTCTGCCCTCCCGCCCCTTTTTTTCAGGGTAGTGTTTTTTGAGTAAGGGTTGTGGGGTGACAAGGGGTTGCGGTTGGGTCCCTGAATTTTGGAAAAATGGGAGGTATGAAAAACAGTGGGACCCATCTTTGGTATGGAGTCCTCCCCGTTGTTCTGGTGTTAGTCTGGACCACCGGTGAGAAGTTGGTGGGTCTGTGGTCAGTTAGTGGTCCTCGAGGCGAGTCTATCGGCTGGGGACCAGATGCTAACTAAAGGTACCACAGACCCTTAAAGTGTTAAAAGAGTTGATAATAATAAAAATGTTAAATTATTATAATATGGTTAATGTATATATACCGTATATATATTTGATATATGGTTTTATTTTGGTTATTTGGTTATTTGTAAAATAAATAGGCCAAATAGGCCATTTTAATCCAGCAGGTGTCAGTGTTGTCATTTATAAGTAATATGGGTTTGGTACCTGGGTGGTTAGGTGCAGTAAGTTATCTTGCTGCCCTAGTCAAGTAAAAAGTAAAAAAAAAAAACGCTTTTTTTTCAAAATTGTCGCTCTATTTTTGTTTATAGCGCAAAAAATAAAAACCGCAGAGGTGATCAAATACCACCAAAAGAAAGCTCTATTTGTAGGGAAAAAAATCAAAAAATTTTATTTGGGTACAGTTTTGCATTACCGCGCAATTATCATTCAAAATGTGACAGCGCTGAAAGCTGAAAAATGGCTTGGGCAGGAAGGGTGTTTAAGTGCCCTTTATTGAAGTTGTTAAAGGGGAAAATCTTCCAGTCTGTAAGTGGTTAAGGGCTAGTTTACACTTGCTTCAAAACAAGGCTTCGGACAGGCTTTGTTAAAGCTCTCTGAATGCCATTCAAAGCCCCTGTCACTAAATAAAATGGTTAGCTTACAGTCCTCTTTATACCTTGCGTTTGCTTTGCTTCGGCTTTGCTTTAAAAATGATACCCCATGTCGCTTTAGTGGTGCTTCGAGGCGTCTTCAAAACCTTCATAGAACTCTATAACAAAGCTTGCTTGAGAGGCTTTAATTCAGCTTGAGCTTCACTTTGTTTTGGAGAAATTGCATGTATGAGATATCCACACACAGGGAATTTGCAGAATAGGTGGGCTGCCACTTCCTGCCTCTCTTTTTGAAAATAGTTGTCAAAATGGTATGTATGAGTTCTAAGTCACTGACCTGAAATTATCATTCAGATCATGAGTTCTGATTTTATTCTGACTTTCATATCTCTTGAGGACAAGGAATAGCATACCTCCCAACATTTTGAGATGGGAATTAGGTACACCTACTAGCAAACGTATGTAGACATAGAACACGCCCCCTGCCACACCCCCTTAAAGGAGAATTAACAAAAAAAAGGTTAATTAAATCCACAAGGGCTTTTTTTTTTACCACTACTATTCGTTTATATTGGCTTTAAAAATGTACAAATGCAGCAATTTAGAATTTGGATGAAAGGTTTAGCACTGGGAAACACTTTTTGAAAGATAAAAAGTTGCATTTGATATACAACTATATAGAACAGACCAAAATGAGGGACAAATGAGGAGGACAGAGGGACATTGCTCCAAATCAGGGACAGTCCCTCGAAATCAGGGACAGTTGGGAGCTATGGGAATAGGGAAGTGTTTAAATGAGAAGTCCAGTCTGAGATTTTTAGGCTGGGCTTCTCCTAAGGCTGGTTTCCCCGCATCTAATTCGCATAGCAGGAGAATGTGACGGGCTCTCTATAGAGCCAGTTCACATGTCTCCGGGGCAGCTGCAGAGCACACTGAGCGTCTTTGCCTCCGTTTCAGGGCCAAATTCAGACAAAGATTCTGCCCTGATTCGTCCCTGAAACAGAACAGGGACGGACAGCGTTGCTGTGCGATCCGCGGACAGTTTATGTGTGAACTGAGCCTTAGGGTCACAGAAGTGCAGTTCGTTTTGCACTCATGTGACACGTTTTCAGAGGAGAGCGGTCTGAAGTCCGCTCTCAATTGAAATCACTGCAATCAGTCAAGGCAGCGCGTCATCCTGATCTCCAAAGTCTGGATCCGCCAGCTGCCTTGACTGATGGCAGTCTCAGCGAGCCGCTGAGTTGCTGAGACAGTCGCTCCCCGTCCCTCCACAGCTCAGCGCTCCAGTGAGTGTGGAGGAGCAGAGAGGAGAGCTGCTGACTAACAGTCAGCAGCTCTCCGCTCGGGGATATGTGAGAACCAAGCCATCGGCTATATTCGGGGGTCGGTTCTCAGTGCAGAGATGCCGGGGGACAGCTGCAACATCAGTCTGCATAACAATAAATATTGTAGCTGCTAACTTTTATTATAAGGACACTTACCTGTCCTGGTATCCTAGGATGTCGGCACCCCTAGCCGATTCGTCCATCGATTTCGGATGCAGGTGTCGGCACCCTTAATAAGGGAAACAGGAAGTGAAGCCTTGCGGCTTAACAGCCTGTTTCCTACTGTGCATGCGCGAATTGCGCTGCACTTTCTGAATGATCCCGCTGCCTTTTGGGACCTGTGTGTCTCCCAGAAGGCAGAAGTGGGGAAAGAAGAGGGGTTGGAAATTTCGTAGATTGCTGCGATCGTTGTGCAGCAATCTTACCAGGAAGTGAAAGCAGGTTCCTGGTTTTGACAGGTATCTGCTACCCCCCCCCCAAAAAAAAAGTGCCAAATGTTTTGGATGGAGCTCCGCTTTAAGCCGAAGACAGCTAGGCTGCTATCATTCTTGATGACGGCTGACAATTCCCATGTTTTTCTGATATAGATTCACTTTAACAAGACCTGGTCACTTTGCCCATTCAGAGCCAAATGAGGGGGTCTATTTTATGCCCACCCCCACTCATTTACACTCAACTTTACAACATCAGTCTCTTGTCTTTCAGTTTTTTATTTTGCTGTGTGGTGCGTGTGGGGTGGTACTGGACTGGTAATACTTGCATTGTTTCGGGTCTCTTGATTCTGAAGCAGATAGGCAGCAATTGGGAGGAAAGTTCTCCTACAGCTGCCCAACTTATGGAGGGACCAATTGAAATCAAGAGCTTCAGTATGTGATAAATAACCCAGTAGTACTAATCAAAGGGCCACCTGGGGAGCTGCTGCCAGTGGTGTGCCCACTGCTATCTACCCCTGCTTCCACTGGAGCAGCTGCCCAAGGATCAAAGCCATCATCCCACGGATCATGCGGTCATCAAGGGTCAGGGTTTCCTACACAGTAATGGACCGTGCATGCCTCCTCTTCCCCTCTTATGTCTGTGGTTGTTGTGCTGCTACATTAGCGGTGACTTGTTTCTGGTTGGAATTAGCAGTTTAACAACACTTACCTATTTTTTTCTTTTTGATAAGCGTCTGGTCAATCATGGCGTCCAGGGATACAGATCCTTTATCAATCGCAATAAATCTCCCATTGAAAGAAAACATGCCAGCCCAAAAATCCACAGTTGACAGCTCCCAGGCCCATCGCTGAATGTAAATAAAGGGGTGCATCTGGATGATGTCATTGACCAAGGATGGTCTTTGATCAATGACCTCACCCGCAATGCCAGTCAGCTTCTTTACAAGCCAGCAGGCAGTGGAAGAAAAGTTGCTAGACCTTAGGCTACTTTCACACTAAGGCACTTTGCAGGAGCTATAGAGCTAAAAATAGCGCCTGCAAAGCATCCTGAAAGAGCTGGCAGGACGCTCAAAAAAGTCCTACTAGCCGCATCTTTGAGGCGCTGTAGGAACGGTGTATACACCGCTCCTAAAGCGCCCCTGCCCATTGAAATAAATGGGCAGCGCCGCCGAACCGCCGCTGCAGCGGTGCTTTGCGGACGGTTTTAACTCTTTTTCGGCCGCTAGCGGGGGTTAAAAGCGTGCTTTACTGCTGACGGCGTGACGCCCAAGGGTGAAAAAAGAGTCTTAGAAATCAAAGATCCTGCATGGCTGATTGTGTCCTATAAACCAAGGACTCTAGTAACTTGCAAAGCAGAAAGTTGTCATTTATCAGTGGTAGTAATACTGCCAATAAATTAACAACTTCCTGCTGCTTCCAGCAGGAGGTTTGGGTGGACAAAGGGGCCTCAAACTGCGAACAGGCAGGGTTTAGTGTAAGCCCTGCACTGCCTCAAATCCAAACTCCATCCCTACTTAAAGTTGCCACCTCATCCCTTTAAGCCCTGGTTCACACTGGTGCGATTTGACATGCGATTTGACATGTCAAATCGCATGTCAAATCGGCGAAATTTGCCGCAAATTGCGGGCAATGGCACCGTCCTAATCGGTGCGACGCCGCATCTGTGGGAAGAGGGAAGAAGAAGATGATGGAGAAGACCGGGCAAGAGCTAGCAAAAGAGTGGACAAAAGAGCAGAAGATAGCGGAGGAGCCCGGCAGAAGACACCGGACAGCGGGAGAAGAAACGGAGAGAGCGGAGAAGTCGGAAGAGACCCCCGAAGTCGCAAGAGACCCCCGGAGCTGCCTAATAAATTACTTTAAAAACCTGTGTAGTGTGTTTTTTTTTATTGACACTTTTTTTTCAGGTGAATGGGTAGGGGTACAATGTATTATTATTAAAGGGTGCTCCCAGATTCCGATAAGCCCCCCTGCCCGCAGACCCCTACAACCAACAGCCAGGGTTATCGGGATAAGGCCCTTGTCCTCATCAACATGGAGACAGGGTGATTTGGGGTAGGGGGGTCTGGTATGGGTTCCCCTTAAAATCCATACCAGACCGATGGGCCTGGTATGCTCTTAGAGGGGGAACCATGCCGTTTTTTTTTATTTGGAGTGGAGTTCCCCCTCAAGATTCATACCAGACACAGTGCCTGGTATTGTCGGATCGAAGTTGGATCCCTGTTCAATGAATTGTCGGACTTCAAGTCGCAGGGCAAAGTCGGATCCAAAGTAATACGACTGTCGCGTCGTACCAGTGTGAACCCAGTCTAAAACTGAACACATAATAATTACACAGGTTCTGTGGCTGATTAAGGTGGTAATTAAACTTGCTTGGTGCCTTATTTCCACTAAATTAGCCTCAGAACCTGTGTAATTAATATGTGTTTGGGTTTAACCACTTAACGACCACCCACTGTAAACATACGTCGGCAGAATGGCACGGACAGGCATAATCACGTACCTGTACGTGCCTGCATTCGTATGGGTGGGGGGTCCAATCGGACCCCCCTCCGGTACAGTGAGAGGCCGGGGTCGCTTCAGGAGCGATCCGTGATGAGGGGGCCGCCATTCGATTCTGGCCACCCCCTCGCGATCGCTCCCGGCGAATGAAAAGCTTCCTCTGCCTGTGTAGTGTTTACACAGGCAGGAGGAAGTGATGTCATCTCTCATGCGGCGCTCACATATACCGAGCGCCGCATGAGAGAAGACACAGAGGTTAGTGCACAAACACTACACTAACACCAGCACACATAGGCACATGATCGCCCCCCCAGGCCGCCCCAGACACCCCAGATCACCCCCCAGATCACCCCCCAGCCCCCAGTCACAGTGTCACTGATTGCAGTGACCATTTATTTACTGATCACTGCAATCAGTGACATTTGTGACTGTAAAAGTGTCAGGGCAGTTAGTTTTAGGTCCAGTGTAGCCCCCTAACCCCCCCTAATAAAGGTTTAACCCCTTGATCGCCCCCCAGGTAACCTTTTCACCCCCGTTAGCACCGCCGTCACTAAGCGATCGTTTTTCTGATCGCTGTTTTAGTGTCGGTGATGCCGATAGGTAGCCAGTTATTTTTTTTAGGTTCGCCGTAGGTTTTTATAGCGTCGGGTACCCCCATATATTACCTAATAAAGGTTTAACCCCTTGATCGCCCCCCCAGGTAACCCTTTTACCCGTGTCACTAAGCGATCGTTTTTCTGATCACTGTCGTAGTGTCGGTGATGCCGATAGGTAGCCAGTTATTTTTTTTAGGTTCGCCGCAGGTTTTTATAGCGTCGGGTACCCCCATATATTACCTTATAAAGGTTTAACCCCTTGATCGCCCCCCCAGGTAACCCTTTCACCCGTGTTACTAAGCGATCGTTTTTCTGATCGCTGTCTTAGTGTCTGTGATGCCAATAGGTAGCCAGTTATTTTTTTTAGGTTCGCCGCAGGTTTTTAATTCAATCTTATTTTATTTGTTTATGCAATGAAACGACAGAAAAAGACATACATTGTCTTAAACATTACAAACATTAATAGGATACATCCTCAACAGGCATCATGTGTGTCAGAACAGAGCAGGGCTAAGTACCATCAGATGAAAGTATACACAGACCTATTTGGAGAGTATGAAGTAGGGTCACTCAATGGGTTATAGGTAGTAGGTAAATTGAAGCCCTGGTACGTTATCCTACTGGGTTCTTAGAGGTGTATTTATGTGTAGAGAAAAGAGAAAGAGTCAGAGTCAGGGGCAAATAGTAGGGGTACACAGATAGGGGACAGGGATCAGAATCACTCCATCAAGGTCCGAGAGTGGTCTCATCCAGGGCACACTCCGCCCAAGAGATAAACTCCGAGGAGTACCGAAACACGGACCACGAAGTCCATGTGAGAGAGAACTGTTCACTTTTGTCATTTTCCTCCGCCACCAGGCGCTTAAGGTCCCTAATGCGGTCCACCTCAACAGCCCAATCCCCCAGGGAAGGCATGGTTGCCGTTCTCCAATGACGGGGAATCACTACCCTGACCGCCGCCAGAAAGTGTCGCAAGACATCATTTTTGATGGATTTAAATGATCCTGGGATAATAGACAAGAGAGCCACCTCAGGTGAAGGGTGGATAGAGGTCGCCATCAATTTGCAGTAGAGTGTGAAAATCCGCTGCCAGTACCTCCGCACAGGAGGGCACTCCCACCAGATGTGGAGCATGGTTCCCCGGGAGCCGAGGCACCGCCAGCAGGCCTCCGACACCTCCGGATTGAAGTGGTGAAGAGTTGATGGACATCTGTACCATCTTGTTAACAGTTTAAACCCCTTCTCCTGGGTCTTGGTGGCTATGGACAATTTGTGCGTCAGGGTAAAACATTTTTGCCAGTCAATAGGGGAGATAGTGTGACGGAGGTCTGTCTCCCAGGCCACCGTATACGGTGGGAGGCCAGGGGAGTAAACATCGAGCAGAAGGGAGTATAGTTGCGATACAGCATGCGTTGGAGGTTCCACCTGCAGGAGCAGTTCCTCGAATCCCGTCGGTTCAGCAAGAATGTCTGTAATAGATGGGAAAGTCCGGATGTAGGAGGCAGTCTGTTGCCTCCGAAGCCACTGCATGGGGTGACGAGAGGTCAGACCGGTAGAGGTATCTGACCTCAAAGTGGGGTCTGCACGAAGGACCTGGGCAAGTCGCCTATGATCCTCTCTTCGCCATGGTCCGAATCTTGCTACCGACATAGCTGGCGGAAAGGCCGGGGTCCCAAAGAAGGGAGTCATAGGCCCCATGCGGTTTGATAAGCCCCTCCTGGACAGCATGCGATCCCAAATCTGAATCGTTTGATGGGTAAGGTCATTAAGAGGGCCCGAACCCCCCCGTACCGTAGGCAAGGTCCAGGGGAGAGCGGAGAGCTCAATTGGGCTCATGTGGCTTTCCAACTGAACCCAAAGCTTGGTTGAAGAATGATGGAACCAATCTAGTATGCGGGTGAGCACCGCTGCTTTATGGTATAGGGAGGCATCTGGGGCTCCAGCCCCCCCCCCCGAGCCTTTGGAAGAGAAAGTGTTTCATACCGTATCCTGGGACGGGCCGCATTCCAAATAAATTTGGAAAACAGTTGGCGTATTTTCTTAAAGTACGAATTAGGTATGTGAATAGGGATGGTCTGAAACAAATACAGGAACCTAGGGAGAACATCCATTTTCAGGGCATTCACTCTACCTAGCCATGAGAGCTGTTTGGACGCATAATTGATTAAATCTGCCTGGGTCCTAAGAAGTAG
Organism: Rana muscosa; assembly: GCA_029206835.1. Lineage (NCBI taxonomy): Eukaryota > Metazoa > Chordata > Amphibia > Anura > Ranidae > Rana > Rana muscosa. The sequence continues at coordinate 184,487,625 of CM055128.1, forward strand.
GGGGGCAAAGTTCAAGGAAAAAAGTTGGGAAGCATCCGCCGGTATTTGAATTCCGAGATACCTTATGGAGGGGGAACCAGTTTTGAAGGGGAAAGAAGACGATAGTCTTCGTAGGGCCGACGTAGGCAGAGATATGTTGAGGATTTCCGATTTATTGTAGTTGACCTTGAAGTTGCTAACTTCTCCAAATTTCCGAAACTCCTGCAATACCAAGGGCAAGGATGTGTGAGGGTGTGTCACGAACAGGAGCAGATCATCTGCAAAGAGGGCAAGTTTAGTATGTGTGGGCCCGACTGTTATGCCTTGGATAGAAGAATTGTTACGTAGAGCAATAGCTAGATGTTCCATAGTGAGAACGTAGAGGAGGGGGGACAGTGGGCATCCCTGTCGCGTCCCGTTAGATACAGAGAAGGCTGGAGATAGCGAGCCATTTAGTCTAATCCTAGCATATGGAGAGGAGTAAAGGGACATTATTCTCGCCATCATATTGGTTCCCACGCCTATTTGTTGCAGGGATAGTCGAAGGAACTGCCAGTCTACTCGGTCGAATGCCTTCTCGGCATCGACTGTTAAGAGGCATAGTGGGATATCGTGGGACCGGGCATAGTTGGTTAGAAGAAGGGTCTTCAGGGTATTGTCCCTAGCCTCACGGCCACTCACAAAGCCGACCTGGTCTAGGTGTATTATCCCAGGCAACAATGGTTGTAATCTATTGGCTAGGATTTTAGCAAAGACTTTCAAATCGACCCCAATCAAGGAGATCGGCCTATAGCTTGCACAAAGAGTGGGGTCTTTGCCTGGCTTTGGGATGAGGGATATGTGAGCCTCAAGTGTTTGTGGAGGGAACACTGAACCCTCCGACAAAGAGTTGAACACCTTAGTTAGAAAGGGCGTGAGGAGGGCGGCAAAAAGTTTGTAGAACTTAGGAGTAAAGCCGTCCGGGCCCGGGCTCTTTCCACTCGGTGTACCCGCTATGGCTTTGGTGACTTCGTCTTCTGTGATTGAGGTTTCCAGATCAGCGATGACGTCATCGTCTAATGTAGGGAGCGCGGTTTCCAATACATATGACATCTGGTCCTCCACCCCGGAAGAAGGGGAACTTGTCCCTTGAGTCTTAGGGATATTGTACAGGGACTGATAAAAGTCTCGCCGCAGGTTTTTATAGCGTCGGGTACCCCCGTATATTATCTAATAAAGGTTTAACCCCTTGATCGCCCCCCCATGTAACCCTTTCACCCCCTTTTGCCAGTGTCACTAAGCGATCGTTTTTCTGATCGCTGTCTTAGTGTCGGTGATGCCGATAGGTAGCCAGTTATTTTTTTTAGGTTTGCCGCAGGTTTTTATAGCGTCAGGTACCCCCATATATTACCTAATAAAGGTTTAACCCCCTGATTGCCCCTAGTTAACCCTTTCACCAGTGATCACCATATAAGTGTTACGGGTGACGCTGGTTAGTTAGTTTGCTTTTTATAGTGTCAGGGCACCCGCCATATATAACCCAATAAAGGTTTAACCCCCTGATCGCCCGGCGGGTGATATCAATTAGGTTTTAGCATCAGAGAGGGTCTGCGTCGCCCCAGGCAGCGTCAGGTTAGTGCCAGTAACGCTAACACCCACGCGTGAATCAAATCAAATCAAATCAAATCAAAAATTTGTGCCCTTAGAAATCCTTAAGGCGGTGCTTGGTTTTCGGGGTTCCGTACACGGCTAGGCTCCTAAAAAGTCCCACACATGTGGTATCCCCGTACTCAGGAGAAGCAGCAAAATGTATTTTGGGGTGAAATTCCACATATAACCATGGCATGTGTGAGCAATATATCATTTAGTGACAACTTTTTGTAATTTTTATATTTTTTTTGTCATTATTCAATCACTTGGGACAAAAAAATTAATATTCAATGGGCTCAACATTCCTCTCAGCAATTTCCTTGGGGTGTCTACCTTCTAAAATTGGGTCATTTGGGGGGGTTTTGTGCTATTTTGGCATTTTATGGCCTTCGAAACTGTGATAGGTAGTGAGGAGTGAAATCAAAAATTTGCACCCTTAGAAATCCTGAAGGCGGTGCTTGGTTTTCGGGGGTCCGTATGTGGCTAGGCTCCCAAAAAGTCCCACACATGTGGTATCCCCGTACTCAGGAGAAGCAGAAAAATGTATTTTGGGGTGCAATTCCACATATAACCATGGCATGTGTGAGCAATATATCATTTAGTGACAACTTTTTGTAATTTTTTATTTATTTTTTTCATTATTCAATCACTTGGGACAAAAAAAAAATATTCAATGGGCTCAACATGCCTCTCAGCAATTTCCTTGGGGTGTCTTCTTTCAAAAATGGGGTCATTTGGGGGGGTTTTGTACTGCCCTGCCATTTTAGCACCTCAAGAAATGAGATAGGCACTCATAAATTAAAAGCTGTGTAAATTTCAGAAAATGTACCCTAGTTTGTAGACGCTATAACTTTTGCGCAAACCAATAAATATACGCTTATTGACATTTTTTTTTACTAAAGACCTGTGGCTGAATACATTTGGCCTAAATGTATGACTAAAATTGAGTTTATTCGATTTTTCTTATAACAAAAAGTAGAAAATATCATTTTTTTTCAAAATTTTCAGTCTTTTTCCGTTTATATCGCAAAAAAAAAAAAAAAAATCGCAGTGGCAATCAAATACCATTAAAAGAAAGCTCTATTTGTGGGAAGAAAAGGAAGCAAATTTTGTTTGGGTACAACATTGCATGTCCGCACAATTTCCAGTTAAAGCAGCGCAGTGCCAAATTCTGAAAACACCTCTGGTCCTTAACCTGCATAATGGTCCGGGGCTTAAGTGGTTAAAGGGATGAGGTGGCAACCCTATCCCTACACTCCAATTGTCCTGATGTCACAGGAAAAGAAAGTGAGGGAAATCTCCCCAATGAAGTATCTAATAAACCTGATAGAAATGTTAACCCTTCTCCATTCAATGCAAAACTAAAAAAAAATGGACAAAGATAACCTTTAAATGTTTATTGGTAAAACATCAAAAAAATTATAGTATGTATGTAAATTGCGTAAGAGATTAAGTGATTTCACTCGAATTTCTGGGTGATGGGAGCTGGTAGTGTGTCAACCCAACCCCGCTCAGACTCTGCTTTCATCCTCAGTTCACAATCACAATACAAGTGAATTAGCCACATTCCAGAGACAGCTGCATTTCAGAAAGCTTTTGTCCTGGAATACACGGCGGCTTACCATGAATTTTTCTGGATGTGCAATGTAAAAAATTATACTGGGGCCTATGACACCTCATGTTGGCTCACCAAAGCTTACAAACTACCATGCTGCTATGTATTTTCCCTGACGATAACAGTCACACTTGTCTTTACATTTATTATTGGTTACATTGGGGGTTATTTACTAAAGGCAAATCCACTTTGCACTGCAAGCACTTGGAAGTGCAGTTGCTGTAAATCTGAGGAGGACATGCAAGGAAAATAAAAAACAGAATTTTAGCTTGCACATGATTGGATGATAAAATTAGCAGAGCTTCCCCTCATTTCACATCTTCCCCTCAGATTTACAGAGACTGAACTACCAAGTGCACTTGTAGTAAAAAGTGGATTTGCCTTTTGTAAATAACCCCCAATATCTAAGTTTTGCTATAATAAATATCCCACATTTAAAAAAATTAAATAAAGAAAATTCCTCAGTTTAGGCCAATATGTATTCTTCTACATATTTTTGGTAAAAAAAAAAAAAAATTGCAATAAGCGTATATTGATTGGTTTACGCAAAAGTTATGGAAAATCCACTTTGCACTGCAAGCACTTGGAAGTGCAGTTGCTGTAGATCTGAGGAGGACATGCAAGGAAAATAAAAAACAGAATTTTAGCTTGCACATGATTGGATGATAAAATTAGCAGAGCTTCCCCTCATTTCACATCTTCCCCTCAGATTTACAGAGACTGAACTACCAAGTGCACTTGTAGTACAAAGTGGATTTGCCTTTCGTAAATAACCCCCAATATCTAAGTTTTGCTATAATAAATATCCCACATTTAAAAAAATTAAATAAAGAAAATTCCTCAGTTTAGGCCGATATGTATTCTTCTACATATTTTTGGTAAAAAAAAAAAAATTGCAATAAGCGTATATTGATTGGTTTCCGCAAAAGTTATGGAGTCTACAAAATAGGGGGTAATTTTATGGAATTTTTTTTATTTTTATTTTTTTACTAGTAATGGTGGTGATCTGCGATCTTTATCAGGACTGTGATATTGCGGCGGACAAATTGGACACTTTTGACACATTTTTGGGACCATTCACATTTATACAGCGAACGGTGCTATGAAAATGCACAGATTACTGTATAGATGTCACTGGCAGGGAAGGGGTTAACACTAGGGAGCGATCAAGGGGTTAACTGTGTTCCCTCTCTGTGTTCTAACTGAAGAGGGGATGGGACTGACTAGGAGGAGAGAGAGATCGGTGTTCACACTTTGTATGAACACACGATCAGTCTCTTCTTGTCAGAAACCATGAATCAGACCAAGACAGAAGTACAGTTAAATCACACTTGTTTAATAATAATAATAAAAAGGTAAACAGGGTAAGCGTAGTCAAAACATAGCCAGAGTTCAGTAACCGGATCGGGTAGTCGGCCAAGCCAAAGTCCAAGAGCCAGCGATAAAGGTAGTAGTACAGCAAGCAGGATCTGTAGCCAGAGGGGACGCCAGTCAAGCAGGCCTTCAACTGGAACGCAGGAGAAAGTCTCTTGTGATGTTAACACAGGCAAAGGCGAAGAGCAAATGAACTGGAAGTCCTAAAGTAGGCAGAGCTGACGAGCGGATCATCAACAGGTGGATCACTGTGGAGAGATGGAAGCTGGCAATTAGCTAACAGCTGAGCTGCCTGCACAGAGAAGGAAGGGCTGAGCCCAGCCCTGACAGTACCCCCTCGGAGGACCACTGGGCTTGAGGGTAAAACGTCTATGGAAATCACGAAGGAGGACAGGGGGCATGTACTTCCGAGGATGGGACCCAAGAGCATTCCTCCGGATCGTACCCCTTCCAATGCACCAGGTACTGAATGCGCCCACGGAACCTACGGGAGTCAACAATGGACTGTACTTCATACTCCTCATGGTTCTTAACCTGTATAGGGTGAGGACGTGGCACTGAGGTGGTAAAACGGTTGCAGACCAAAGGTTTCAATAAGGAGACATGAAATATATTAGAGATACGCATACTGAAAGGAAGGTCCAACGCGTAAGCCACTGGGTTTATCCTGCGAAGGATACAGAAAGGCCAAATAAACCGAGGTGCGAACTTCAGAGAAGGAACACGAAGTCAGAGGTTGCGAGATGACAGCCAGACCCTGTCCCCGACCTGGTAGGAAGGCGCAGGCAAGCGTCTGCGGTCAGCATGGAGTCTGTACCTCGCTTTAGCCTGTCGCAAAGCCTCCTGGACTTGTACCCAAGTGGAACGAAGACCATAGAGATGTTCTTCTAACGCAGGAATACTCTGAGGAACAAACGAGTCAGGCAACATGGAAAGGTTGGAAACCATAATTCGCCATAAATGGGGACAAACGGGAAGCAGAATTCAGAGCGCTATTGTGAGCAAACTCCGCCCATGGTAAGAGGTCTGACCAGTTGTTGTGATGGTCAGAAATATAGTAATGCATGAATTGCTCCAAGGACTGATTGACTCGTTCTGCGGCCCCATTAGACTGTGGGTGATACGCAGAGGAGGAAGCAAGCTGAATTCCCAACTGTGCACAAAAGGCTCGCCAGAACCGGGACACAAACTGACTTGCCCTGTCTGAGACAATGACCTTGGGTAGGCCATGTAAGCGAAAGATCTCCCGAGCAAAAATGGAAGCCAGTTCCTTAGACGTAGGCAACTTCTTAAGTGGAATACAGTGAGACATTTTCGAGAACCGATCTACCACCATAAGGATAACTGTGTTGCCCTGGGAGTTGAATGAAATCCATAGACAGGTGGATCCAGGGCCTCTCTCCATTGGGTATGGGTTGTAGGAGGCCCACTGGAAGGAGTCGTGGAGTCTTACTCTGAGCACACATGGAACAGGCAGCTACGAAGGTGGCTACATCAGCACGTAGACTAGGCCACCAGAATTGTTGGGAAATGGCCCAAAAGAGTTGATTCTTCCCAGGGTGGCCAGCAGCCTTGGGAGAATGGTAAGTCTGGAGCACGGCAGTACGGAGACTCTCGGGAACAAAGCAGCGGTCACAAGGTTTCTCAGGAGGGGCATAGACCTGAGCAGCCAGAATTCTGTCACCCAAATGAGAAGTGAGACTGGTGCGAACCTTAGCCAGAATACGATCAAGAGGAATCACAGGAGCCGGAACCGAATCCATCTTGGAAGTGGAGGAAAATTGTCGTGACAAGGCGTCAGCCCTTACATTCTTAGTACCGGGTAAGAACGAGACAATGTAATTGAAACTCGACAAGAAAAGAGACCATTGTGCCCTTCTGGGAGAGAGGCGCTTAGCCTCAGGCAAGAATGTGAGATTCTTATGGTCAGTAAGAATGAGAACTGGCACAGTGGTACCTTCGAGGAGATGTCTCCATTCTTTCAGGGCTAAAATGATCACTAAAAGCTCTCTGTCACCAATCTCGTAATTGCACTCCGCAGGTGACAATTTCTTGGAAGAGTAGCCACACGGATGCATAGCGCTGTCAGAGCTAGGACGTTGAGACAGAAGGGCACCAACTCCAGTCTCAGAAGCATCGACTTCATGGATAAAAGGCAACGTGGGATCAGGATGTGCCAACACAGGAGCAGAAACAAAGGTAGTCTTAAGACTCTCAAATGCCTTAATGGACTCTGGAGACTAACTCTGTGGGTTACCGTCCTTTCTGGTCATATCAGTCAGGGGATTGACCAGAAACGAGAAGTTACGAATAAACTTCCGATAATAGTTGGCAAAGCCAAGAAAGCGCTGCAGAGGACGTAAACCTATGGGTCGAGGCCACTGTAGCACTGCAGAAAGTTTCTCTGGGTCAATCGAAAAACCAGCAGTGGAAATGACCCAGGAATTTAACCTGTTCACGATGGAATTCGAATTTCTCCAGTTTACAATAGAGATTGTTCTCTCTTAGTTTCTGAAGCACTCGACAGACATCTGTGTGGGGGCTCTCCAGGGACTTAGAAAATATTAGGATATCGTCGAGATAAACCACCACACATAACTGCAACAAGTCTCGGAGGACATCGTTAATAAACTCCTGGAAAACTGCCGGAGCGTTACAGAGGCCAAAAGGCATTACGAGATACTCATAATGATCTGTTCCTACTCATAATGACCTGTTCTGGTAATAAACGCAGTTTTCCACTCGTCACCCTCCTTAATCCTAACGAGATTGTATGCCCCTCTCAAATCAAGCTTTGTGAAGACCGTTGCTCCCTTGAAGCGGTCAAATAACTACGTAATCAACGGGATCGGATAGGCATTCTTAATGGTGAAACGATTGAGACCCCTATAATCGATACATGGTCTCAGTTAGGGTTGAGCAAACCCGAACTGTAAAGTTCGGGTTCGTACCGGACTTTTGGATTTTTGGTTCCCGGACCCGAACCTGAAAAATTGACTGTATGTTTGGGTTCGGGTCCGGTGTTCGGCGATGTAATGGCGCATTTCTAAAAGCTTCAGGGCAGCCATTAAACTTTTGTTTAACTGGTGTGCCCTTAGAAGCCATCACAGCCATGCCTACTAATGGCATGGCTGTGATTGGTCAGTACAGCATGTGACCCAGCCTCTATATAAGCTAGAGGCACACAGCACAGCACGTCACTCTTCTTTAGACAGTATAGGGAAAGGATCCTGGCTGCTGTTGCTGTGAGGGAGAGAAGAGAATGAAATGATAGGAGTTAGTCCTGATTCTGCAATCTACTGAGAGAAAAGATATAGACAGTGTAGGGCAAGGTTCCTGTTGCTGCTTTCAGGGAGAGAGATTTATCTAGGAGTCCAGATTCAGAGCTCTAATAACTCAGCGATCTGCATAGATTTACCTGGTTGGGTTGCAGTGCACAGTCTTTTTACACTGCTATGAGCCCAGTGCCAGAGAAAATCTAACTTTTATCTGCAAGCTCAGTGCACCAGCACTGCATATGTTACGTTGAGATACACCCTGTACATACTGTGGGTGTATTCTGCTCTCCCAAAAACACCCATTTAGGGCAAAAAAAATAAAAAATTGCTGTGTTTTTGTGAGATAAACAATTTATATATTTTTATTGTGCTTATTTTAGAAAAAAATATATATTTTTGAATAGCATTTTCTGCAGTTCTGTAGGTGTGGGATACACCGTTTACATACTGTGGGTGTATTCTGCTCTTCCAAAAACACCCATTTAGGGCCACAAAAAATATTTTGCAGTGTTTTCTGCATATCTGGAGGTGTGTGAGATAAAAAATGTATATATTTTTCTTCTATTGTGCTATTCTAAAAAAACTGTCCGGCCATCGGATAGTGTCCGGCCCGTACTGCACAGGCGCAGCGTTTGCGCAGTACGGAGGACAAGGAGATTCACAAAATATCCAAAGATGAACGGCGCCTGCGCAGTGAGTGCAGGTTCAAGCCCCACCATCCAAGTGGACATACGGTAGAACATAGTAACAGGGCCCCTCACGGGCTCGCTTCGCTCGCCACGCTTCGCTCGCCACGCTCCGGATGGTGTGGCTTGAACCTGGACTCACCGCGCAGGCGCTGTTCGTCTTCTGAGATTTTCAAAATCCCCTTGTCCTACCTACTGAGGACAGAATTCGACACATCACCGGCCTAACCCAGCCATTGTTGTATTTTTGAACCAGTGTTGGCTACCTCGTCCTCCTCCACCGCGGCTTCCACCTTGTCAGGAAAGGCTTCACCCGCTGGTGGTGCTGTTGGTCCTTTGGACTGCAGTGCTAGTGTCCACCAGCAGGTGTCCTCCTGCAGCCAATATCTCTGTTGGAGGATCTCACCTGCTGGTGGTAACACATGATACGTGGACTGCAGTACCGGCATCCCCCAGCGGGTGTATTCTGGCAGTATGGGGCAGGCAGCACTTCCTGTGGTCAGCTGTGACCTGAAGCTCAATCACTGGACTTCCTTATATACCCGGCAAGTGCAAACACTCGTTGCCCTGGTATCTCTCTTCCTGACCCCCTGGACCTGTGACCCGGACTTTAGCCTGTACCTTATCCTAACCTGCACCCTGCCTGATCTGATCCGACCCGACCCCTACCTTGAACCCGCATCCTGTTTAACCTGATCCTTACCTTGTGCCCATCCTGCAGCTTTCCCTTCTGTTACCTGGATCGCTGCTCTGCAGCCTATCCATCTGTCCCCTCCCTGTTCCTGCTTCCTCCCATCCACACCCATCTGCTTGATCCCCTTGTGTATGACCTCGGCCTGGCTTTTACTATGATTCCGGTATCTCCCTTATTTGTATATATTGTTTATAGTCACTGTTTATTCATTGCACTGTGTTCCGTTTGAGGTGGTTGTTTGTTGGTCACTCACCATAATAAATTGTATATTTTCACCTACACCCGTTTGGTTTCCTTTTATGAAGTCACACAGTCTGGTCAATTATCAATCTCTGACAGTATACCAGGGCCATTCCTGATCAGACGTGATTTCATTGAGCAACCATCCTGTGGTGTGCTTTGCTGATATGGATCACGATGAGATCCTTTACTACTCTCTGCTGGCGACAGAGGAGGGTGAATATTGTCGCCAGATGTTAAAGGGATGGATGAGTGACCAGCTGAGGGAAACGATCCGATCAGCTAATTTCTGGGTGGATCAGGGTTACATGCAGCCTGAGGATGTACTGCCGTTGACCCGGTTATGTGTAGAACCAGCCCTGTCATTTGTTCACGAAGGAAGGGATGACTTCTCTCCCCCTTTCAGTGGTGATCAGGTTGAGTCCCTGGTTTGGCTATTAGAGGATGATCCAGCTTCTTTTGATGAGCATTATTCCCTCTGTTCCCAGCAGGTATTATCTGAATGTGTTAGTTCTGTGCAGTGTCTGATTAGTCAGGGTGTGTGCGAATCAGTTTTTGTTCAGCCTTTGCTGCAGGCATGGTCGGATCTCCTCCCGAATTCAGCCAAGCCACAACATCCCGGCCCCTCCATCAATCACCTGCCTTCCCAAGAATATATCCGTCCATTGCCTATGGCAACCCCAGCTACCGTCCAGTGTGTTCAGCCCCCCAAATACTACTACCCCGTCTCTACCTGTTGCACCTACCCTGCCTTCAATCCACCTGCTTCTTCCCTCCTATCTGTAGCCAATCCACAAGAACCTCCTCCAGCCATTGTCCCTGCACCTCTGCCATTTTCTTCCATTTGTTCAATCCCAACCTTTTCATATATCCCCCCCCCCGTTACTTGCAAACCTGCAGTGACTAAATCCAAGAAAAAGCGGAAGTACTTCCCAACCCACACAATCCAACCTACCTCCACACCCACCAACCTGCTCCAGCCTGCGGTTCCCAAGCCAGCCTTCCAGCCTGCGGTTCCCGAGCCAGCCTTCCAGCCTGCGGTTCCCGAGCCAGCCTGCGGTTCTTGAGCCAGCCTTCCAACCTGCAGTTCTCGAGCCAGCCTTCCAGCCTGCAGTTCTCGAGCCAGCCTTCCAGCCTGCAGTTCTTGAGCCAGCCTTCCAGTCTGCAGTTCTCAAGCCAGCCTTCCAGCCTGCAGTCCCAGAGCCAGCCTTCCAGCCTGCAGTTCTTGAGCCAGCCTTCCAGTCTGCAGTTCTCGAGCCAGCCTTCCAGCCTGCAGTCCCAGAGCCAGCCTTCAAGCCAGCCTTCCAGCCTGCACTTCTCGAACCAGCCTTCCAGCCTGCAGTTCTCAAGCCAGCCTTCCAGCCTGCAGTTCTCGAACCAGCCTTCCAGCCTGCAGTTCTTGAGCCAGCCTTCCAGCCTGCAGTTCTTGAGCCAGCCTTCCAGCCTGCAGTTCTCGAGCCAGCCTTCCAGCCTGCAATTTCCGAGCCAGCCTTCCAGCTTGCAGTTCCGGAGCCGGCCTTCCAGCCTGTAGTTCCAGAACCAGCCTGCCAGCCTGAAGACCCTGTACCAGCCTGCCAGCCTGAAGACCCTGTGCCAGCCTGCCAGCCTGAAGACCCTGTGCCAGCCTGCCAGCTTGCAGTTCATGTGCCTGCCTTTCAAACTGAAGTGCTGATGACAGTGTCCCAGTCGGAAGATCCAGTGCCCGTTTCCCGGCCTGTGGTTGTGGTGCCCATTTCCCGGCCTGAGATTGTGGTGCCCATTTCCTGGCCTGAGGTTGTGGTGCCCGTTGTGGTGCCCGTTTCCCGGCTTGAGGTTGTGGTGCCCGTTTCCCGGCTTGAGGTTGTGGTGCCCGTTTCCCGGCTCGAGGTTGTGGTGCCCGTTTTCCGGCTTGAGGGTATGAGGCCTGCGTCCCAGCCTGTGGAGCCTGCTGCCCAGCTCGATGACCCGGAGCCTGCTGCCCAGCCCGATGTGTTCCTGTCTGCTGCCCAGCCTGAGATGATCCCGTCTGCTGCCCAGCCTGAGATGATCCCGTCTGCTGCCCAGCCTGAGATGATCCCGTCTGCTGCCCAGCCTGAGATGATCCCGTCTGCTGCCCAGCCTGAGGTGTTCCCGTCTGCTGCCCAGCCTGAGGTGTTCCCGTCTGCTGCCCAGCCTGAGGTGTTCCCGTCTGCTGCCCAGCCTGGTGTGCCCCTGTCCACTGCCCAGCTGGATGTGCCTACTGTTTGCCCGGATGTGCCCACTGTCTGCCCGGATGTGACCTTGCCTGTTGCCCAGCTTGTTGCTATGAACTTCCCCCAGCAGCAGGTCGTTGGAGCATCCGGAGGCCGCTCCTTTGAGGGGGGGTACTGTCAGGAAAGGCTTCACCCGCTGGTGGTGCTGTTGGTCCTTTGGACTGCAGTGTTAGTGTCCGCCAGCAGGTGTCCTCCTGCAGCCAATATCTCTGTTGGAGGATCTCACCTGCTGGTGGTAACACATGATACGTGGACTACAGTACCGGCATCCACCAGCGGGTGTTTTCTGGCAGTATGGGGCAGGCAGCACTTCCTGTGGTCAGCTGTGACCTGAAGCTCAATCACTGGACTTCCTTATATACCCGGCAAGTGCAAACACTCGTTGCCCTGGTATCTCTCTTCCTGACCCCCTGGACCTGTGACCCGGACTTTAGCCTGTTCCTTATCCTAACCTGCACCCTGCCTGATCTGATCTGACCCGACCCCTACCTTGAACCCGCATCCTGTTTAACCTGATCCTTACCTTGTGCCCATCCTGCAGATTTCCCTTCTGTTACCTGGATCGCTGCTCTGCAGCCTATCCATCTGTCCCCTCCCTGTTCCTGCTTCCTCCCATCCATACCCATCTGCTTGATCCCCTTGTGTATGACCTCGGCCTGGCTTTTACTACGATTCCGGTATCTCCCTTATTTGTATATATTGTTTATAGTCACTGTTTATTCATTGCACTTCCGTTTGAGGTGGTTGTTTGTTGGTCACTCACCATAATAAATTGTATATTTTCACCTACACCCGTTTGGTTTCCTTTTATGAAGTCACACAGTCTGGTCAATTATCAATCTCTGACACACCTACACAGCCACATCCACCGCCACCTCAACCTCCTACTCCATCTGGACCTCATCCTCCTAGGTCAAGATTATCATTTTTTTTTTTTTTTTATTTCAAAGTATTTTATTTTCCCCCTAGCTTATCCATTAAATTGAAAAATATTTTTTCCAGAAAGGGTGTATTCTGGGGCATTCCCACCATATGTGTGGCATCGTGCCGTTGAGTTTCTAAAGTTCTTAATGACTTCCTGTACCTCTTCTGCTGAGAAGAGGGTCTCCAGCATATTATTTTTTATTTTTTTATTTTATTTTAAGTTATTTCCCTATCCACATTTGTTTGCATAGCACTTGCCATGCTCTTAACAAAATTTGGCTGCCATTTGCAGCCCTCTAGCCCTTTCCATTCTTTTTTTAGAGCCATTTTAGTCCTCAGAAGTTTGGGTCCCCATTGACTTCAATGGGGTTCGGGTTCGGGGTCAAGTTTGGGTCAAGTTCGGTCCCGAACTCAAACTTTTTTCCGAAGTTCGGCCGAACCTGTCGAACCCGTACATCCAGGTGTCCGCTCAACTCTAGTCTCAGTTCACCACTCTTCTTCTTCACAAAAATGAAACCAGCACCAACAGGAGATGAGGATTTGCGGATGAAACCTCGAGAAAGTGCGTCTGCAACATACTCCTCCATGGCCTTATCCTCCAAGACCGACAAAGGGTAAACCCGGCCACGACGGGGTATGGCACCAGGTTGAAGGTCAATTGTGCAATCATACGACCGGTGTGGAGGCAACATACGGGCTTGACCTTTGTCAAAGACATCGCTAAAATTGCGGTACTCCTCCGGCAGGGAGGAGAGTGAAGAGGTGCACAGGACCTTGGCTACCTTCTGCAAGCATCTCTCACTGCACTGTGGTGACCAGGACAGAACCTCAGCACGGAGCCAATCAAAAGACGGGTTGTGCCTCTGTAACCAAGGATAACCAATAACCAGCGGAAACTTAGGTGAGGAAATAACTTGGAATTGGATTATCTCATGGTGAAGAGCCCCTACGGCCATGGACAATGGAACAGTCTCATGGGCAGGCTGTAGAGGTCTCCCGTCAAGAGCCTCAATGGCAAGTGGAGTGTCACGCAGCTGCAGTGGAATCGAGTGCTTAGACACAAAGGCAGCATCAATGAACAGGCCTGCAGCCCCGGAGTCGATTAGAGCCTGTATCTCGATGGACGACTCAACCCAAGACAGGGTAACCGAAACCAGGGGCTTATCCTTCTGGGCAACTGGAGATGAAACAACGCCACCAAACGTCTGTCCGTGACAGGACCTCAAGGTTCGGGCTTTCCCTGGACGGGTAGGACAAGACTTCAAAAAGTGACCGGCCTGGCCACAATAGAGGCACAATCTCTTCCTCCTAAGGGCTCTCTCATCCGCAGAGAGACGCGTGAAGCCCAAGTGCATGGGTTCATCTTCACAGACTGACTCGGTACCAGGAGGCATGGGAGGTGAGGGAGGCAAGGGTGGGACTGCAGAGCTTGGAGACAAACATACAGGAGGCTTCCACAAGTGCTCCTTAACAGAGGGTCTTTCTCTGAGTCTGGAGTCAATGAGGATGGCAAATGTGATCAACTTCTCCAGCTCAGTGGGTATATCTCAGGCTGCTATCTCATCCTTGATGTTATCCGAGAGACCATGAGAAAAAGCAGCCATGAGGGCCTCATTGTTCCAAGCAACCTCTGCTGCCAGAGTACGGAATTCAATGGCGTAATTAGCAACAGTTCTCGTACTCTGTTTGATAGACATGAGGCTCTTGGCAGCAGAAGCAAAGCGCGCGGGAACGTCAATTACCCTTTTGAAGGAAGCCACAAATTCTGGGTAACTCAGGACCACGGGTTTTTGCATCTCCCATAGAGGGTTTGCCCAGGCCAAGGCTCTCTCAGAAAGCAAAGATATCACAAAATCTACTTTGCTTCTGTCCGTGGGAAACGCCTGGGGCAGCATCTCAAAATATATCTCAACCTGGTTGAGAAAACCTCTGCATTGGATTGGATTGCCCCCAAATCGCTGGGGAAGCGGGGCGGAAACAGACATACCTCTTATAGAGGTAAAACTCAAGGTGGGTGCCTGCACAGAGACTACCGGAGCGGCCACAGTGGGAGACTCTAGACGAGCCGTGCGACTCAGGAGCGTCTGTATCGCTGTGGCAAACGGATCCATGCAGTGATCACGGTCATCCGATCTGGAAAAAATATTATTAACAAGTGGATTGGCTGCATCTTCGGAATTCATGGCCTTCGCCTACTATCAGAAACCATTAATCAGACAGAGACAGAAGTACAGTTAAATCACACTTGTTTAATAATAATAATAAAAAGGTAAACAGAGTAAGCGTAGTCAAAACATAGCCAGAGTTCAGTAACCGGATCGGGTAGTCGGCCAAGCCAAAGTCCAAGAGCCAGCGATAAAGGTAGTAGTACAGCAAGCAGGATCTGTAGCCAGAGGGGACGCCAGTCAAGCAAGTCTTCAACTGGAACGCAGGAGAAAGTCTCTTGTGATGTTAACACAAGCGAAGGCGAAGAGCAAATGAACTGGAAGTCCTTAAGTAGGCAGAGCTGACGAGCGGATCATCAACAGGTGGATCACTGTGGAGAGATGGAAGCTGGCAATTAGCTAACAGCTGAGCTGCCAACACAGAGAAGGAAGGGCTGAGCCCAGCCCTGACACTTCTCCCCTGAGAGAACGGGGATCTGTGTGTTTACACACACAGATCCCCGTTCTCGCTCTGTCACGAGCGATCGCGGGTGTCCGGTGGTCATCACACTCGCATCAGCTCTGGGGCAAGCCGTGGGCGTGCACGCGCGCCTCCGGTGGTGCGTACCCCTAGTAGCCAAAAGGTGAAGCGACGTAACATAATATTGTTTCATCCAGCCGTGCCATTCTGCTGCAGTAAAACAGCGGCGGCTGCTCGGCAAGTGGTTAAACAAGGTCTAAACGGGCCATTGACATGCATTACAGTTGAACTTAGGAATTTGTCTTTGCAAAGTTCAACTAAATTAAATCCTTTCTTATTTTTTCTTGGGTATAGAGTGCAGAGGGATTAGAAGTCTGGTCAGTTTTTGGGGATGTTTACACCCCTGATAGGGTGAAGACACCTCCCAAATTTTGCCACTTTCACCTTCAAATTTATTCACTTCCTGTCACATAGCCAAACAGGAAGTGAGGGTAAAACCCTACCAATGACTTTCCTTGGGGACACACAGGTCAATCTAAATAGTTTCCCCATTAGGTAAATTGCACTCTAGCATTTTCTGTGTACACCCCAAATTATTAGGCATCTTGGACTATGGGGTTTATTTACTAAAGGCAAATCAACTTTGCTCTACAAGTGCAGTCGCTGGAGATCCAAGGGG
The DNA here is from genome assembly GCA_029206835.1 of Rana muscosa. NCBI lineage: Eukaryota > Metazoa > Chordata > Amphibia > Anura > Ranidae > Rana > Rana muscosa. The sequence continues at coordinate 184,503,579 of CM055128.1, forward strand.
GACATGCAAGGAAAATAAAAAACACCATCTTTGCTTCTACATGATTGGATGATAAAATCACCAGTGCTTCCCCCCAGATTTACAGCAAGTACACTTGTACTGCAGAGTTTATTTGCCTTTAATACCTAATAATTTGGGGTGTACGCAACAAAGTGCTAGAGTGCAATTTTCCTAATGGGGACACTAGTTAGATTGACATGTGTGTCCCCAAGGAAAGACATCGGTAGGGTTTTACCCTCACTTCCTGTTTGAGTATATGACAGGAAGTGAAGCCAATTTTCAGAAAAGGGATACAAAGCCCAACCTAAAAAGGACAAGCAGGGGTGCAAACACTCACTTGGTTTCCCTCAAATGCCCACAATTAGAATAGGATTGTCTTGAGCTAGATTTTTTCTCAGTGCTCTAAATCAGTGCTTCTCAACCCTGTCCTCAAGTACCCCCAGCAGGCCATGTTTGCAGGTTTTCCTTAATCTTGCACAGGTGCTTTAAATCACAGTCAATGACTTGGTATTTTGGACAGCTATTTTAGCTAAGATAAATTCACAAAACATGTCCTGTCGGGGGTACTTGAGGACTGAGGCTGAGAACCACTGCACTAAAAAGGAAAATTGAATACTTACCTCTCTGTAATTTTCCTTTCCTGGTGCCTATCCATGGCAACATACACACAATCCATGCATATACTACTGTAGCGCTACCCCCAGGTAAGAGAGCCAATGGTTTTCAGTTAGTTTGGGCCCTGTATACAACACCGCCAACCCCCGGCAATCAACTCAACCCTCTATGGCACAGTTAGTCTAGGGAATGTTTCCTTCATATAATCCTACACCTGGTTATACACAATCTCACAGCAGGAGAGGCATTTAATATACAATGATAAACACTGAGTCAAGATCGGTAAACTATATCTGATTTACTTAGGTATAAAGGTATAGGTTAAACATAACACATAGCATACATGCAGAGCCCTGCAGCAATAAACCTACTAATAGTGATAGTGCAGAGTGATCACACGCCACGTGCAGCTATCTTCTCTATGCGTAATGTGGCGCAACAACAAAGTTTTAAACCCCTGGTCAGGCCTGACTCAGATAAAGCTCAGTCTCTGTGAAAACAACTCTTCGCATGCAGATGAACGGTGGTGCACATTTAGGAACAGTATTTGTAATCCAAAAACGGGTAATAAAAGAGGAACACTTCACCGGAGACTACACAACTCAGTCCAGCCACTAGTCTCCGGCGGGATTATAACTACAGCACGATGGGCCAAGGCAGTCACTAGGCCTAATCAAAGTACAATCTAAATAAGTGAGCAGATGCTCGCTCACCCCTCCGGACGCGATCCCAGTCAGGGACTTCCACCACTGTGTTTCCACACACAGTGCCTGCAACGATCAGGTCTCTGGTCCAGCTGATGTCCGCAACTCAAAGAAGTCAGGTGCAGGGATGAGCCGAACAACCCCCTGTTCGGTTCGCACCAGAACCTGCGAACAGACAGAATGTTCGCGCAAACTTTAGAACCCTATTAAATACAATGGACTCGAACGTTCGAAATCTAAAGTGCTAATTATAAAGGCTAATATGCAAGTTATTGTCCTAAAAAGTGTTTGGGGACCCGGGTCCTGCCCCAGGGGACATGTATCAATGCAAAAAAAGGTTTAAAAATTAGACGTTTTTACGGGAGCGGTGATTTTAATAATGCTTAAAATGAAAAAATAAAAGTGAAATATTCCTTTAAATTTCGTACCTGGGGGGTCTGTATGATATGCATGTAAAGTGGCGCATGTTTCCCATGCTTAGAACTGTCCCTGCACAAAGTGTAATTTTTGAAGGAAAAAAAGTCATTTAAAACTCACTCGCGGCTAATAATGAATTGTCAACAGAAGGAGCACAAAAGTGCAGGTCGCCCTGGGACTTTGAGTGAGGTACTAGAGTTGGGCATATATTCACAAAATGCATAAGTAAAAAACAATTTATTGGTGATGAATGCTGTAATAACAAAACGGAGACAACAAAAATTTGTATGTCCCAAGGCATAGTGGCCCATGTAGAACAACATCGGTACAACAATTGAACATACAAAAGCATATATGGTACATCCATGCACAATGATAATAATATGAAAGGCTGAACACGTGGGTACATGCGCACAGGCAAAATTGCTATATCAGACGATATTATATGTAACCGGTGGTGGATGAATTGTGAAGAGCATCATCCTCAACAATGGCAAATACACAAAACGCATCGTTGGTGCCCTACGCGTTTCGCGAGCTACTACTCGCTTCCTCAGGGGCTGATGCGTGGTTGTGGTATCTGTAGGAAGATAAGTACAAAGGGTGTCTGTTACTAGTAATGGGGGGCTATGGACAAATGGTGGGTATAAGGGGTCAGGAGGGTGCAAACGACCCTGTACTCACCACTACCAAGGGCTGAGTGGCCCTTCACTGGTCGCCAAAAGGGCGGCATGTACGACATCCAGTTCGGGAGCTGAGGGAGCGGAGCTACAGGGCGCCACCCACAGGAATCCAGATGCAAAGCACAGTCTGTGAGAGGATGTTTGTCCAGTGATCGCTGGGGCCCAAAAAGGGGATATCTGAGAAAGGTGTAACAATGCACATGTAACAACACTGTAGCAACATAGACTGATTGTGATCAAGAAATATGATTGCAAGAGCAGTACAGGTAGCGTAAAGTAAGCTAGCCTTGCTGGGTTGTATAGATGTATACAATGTGCTGTGATGTTGAGGAAGATATAGTTAGACTAGATAACATGTATAAAATATGGGCCAAAGGGGAGGAGGGAGGGTGCAGGCAACAAGGATATCGTGAGATGACCAGAGTGGTATTGCATGTGTGTGATCGAAAAATACCTTAACTATAATGTATATTAGTAAGTAATACACCCATGCATATACGTATAGAACTGGGAGGTTAACCTTAAGTAAATGCATAAATTGCAAAGGTTGTTGTTGCACTCACCCCAGAGGACCAATTGAAAGTATCAACGAGAAATTTGACAATGCACATATGTGGCAACACTATAGTAGCATGTACTGATTATGGTCAGAGCATATAATTGCTTGAGCAGTGCAGGTAGCATATAATAGGCTAACCTTGCTATGTTTGTACAAGTGTATTTAGTGTGCTAAAGTATAGAAGAGAAAGTAATTATAACTAAATGCAGCATATGTCAATATGGGCCAAGGAGGAGAGCTAAGATGTATAAGTAACAAAATTAATATGAGAGAGATAACCAGAGTAATGTCAGGGTGGATACTACAGGAGAAAACTCAACTGTAGTATGTGTTCGTAAATATTACATCCATACAGCCAGGTATAGGACTGGGAAGTTTACCTTGAAGAGATGTATGAAGTGCACGAAGTGTTGCTGCACTCACACCATTTACGACCACCAAACCCGATCACCAGACTGCAAATACAGTCCCAGCTGTGCCGGACATCCGGATATACCCGTAGGGACCCGAAAGCTCCGCCCCCTGCGTCATGTCCGGATGGTAACCTGCTGACGTCAGAGAGATGTCAGCCGTGAAGGGGGTGTGCAGCTGCGCACAAACCAACCCCACCATCCAAAAAGTAAAAACGCCCTAACATGCAGCTGACGTCTAAGACGTCAGTGTGTGGGCGTGCTCGACATGGCGCCGATGCACTGGTAGCCACGCCCATCCCAAAAGGGACAGGTGTGGATAGCGGGAGATCAGAAGTATCTCCTTTTTGTGCATCGCAGCCCCCCAGCTGGATGAAAACGCCACCATCAGGACAAACCAACCAAAGGCATGAGTGCTCAGCCGAATAAAAAGACCCCAAAATGCCAGAGCGCTGACACACTGGCCTAAAAAATGATGGCAATAAGCTGAATGTAAAGGTGAATAGAACCCCGAATGCAGCATACCAGAGAATGGGCTAGGTGGGTGTCTGCCACCCGGTACAACAGAAAAGAGGGATCTGGTGTGATGCAGCCACTCAGGCACCTCCATCCCTAAAAAAGAGAACAGAAGGAGCACAAAAGTGCAGGTCGCCCTGGGACTTTGAGTGAGGTACTAGAGTTGGGCATATATTCACAAAAATGCATAAGTAAAAAACAATTTATTGGTGATGAATGCTGTAATAACAAAACAGAGACAACAAAAATTTGTATGTCCCAAGGCATAGTGGCCCATGTAGAACAACATCGGTACAACAATTGAACATACAAAAGCATATATGGTACATCCATGCACAATGATAATAATATGAAAGGCTGAACACGTGGGTACATGCGCACAGGCAAAATTGCTATATCAGACGATATTATATGTAACCGGTGGTGGATGAATTGTGAAGAGCATAGTCCTCAACAATGGCAAATACACAAAACGCATCGTTGGTGCCCTACGCATTTCGCGAGCTACTACTCGCTTCCTCAGGGGCTGATGCGTGGTTGTGGTATCTGTAGGAAGATAAGTACAAAGGGTGTCTGTTACTAGTAATGGGGGGCTATGGACAAATGGTGGGTATAAGGGGTCAGAAGGGTGCAAACGACCCTGTACTCACCACTACCAAGGGCTGAGTGGCCCTTCGCTGGTCGCCAAAAGGGCGGCATGTACGACATCCAGTTCGGGAGCTGAGGGAGCGGAGCTACAGGGCGCCACCCACAGGAATCCAGATGCAAAGCACAGTCTGTGAGAGGATGTTTGTCCAGTGATCGCTGGGGCCCAAAAAGGGGATATCTGAGAAAGGTGTAACAATGCACATGTAACAACACTGTAGCAACATAGACTGATTGTGATCAAGAAATATGATTGCAAGAGCAGTACAGGTAGCGTAAAGTAAGCTAGCCTTGCTGGGTTGTATAGATGTATACATATACAATGTGCTGTGATGTTGAGGAAGATATAGTTAGACTAGATAACATGTATAAAATATGGGCCAAAGGGGAGGAGGGAGGGTGCAGGCAACAAGGATATCGTGAGATGACCAGAGTGGTATTGCATGTGTGTGATCGAAAAATACCTTAACTATAATGTATATTAGTAAGTAATACACCCATGCATATACGTATAGAACTGGGAGGTTAACCTTAAGTAAATGCATAAATTGCAAAGGTTGTTGTTGCACTCACCCCAGAGGACCAATTGAAAGTATCAACGAGAAATTTGACAATGCACATATGTGGCAACACTATAATAGCATGTACTGATTATGGTCAGAGCATATGATTGCTTGAGCAGTGCAGGTAGCATATAATAGGCTAACCTTGCTATGTTTGTACAAGTGTATTTAGTGTGCTAAAGTATAGAAGAGAAAGTTGAGTTTTCTCCTGTAGTATCCACCCTGACATTACTCTGGTTATCTCTCTCATATTAATTTTGTTACTTATACATCTTAGCTCTCCTCCTTGGCCCATATTGACATATGCTGCATTTAGTTATAATTACTTTCTCTTCTATACTTTAGCACACTAAATACACTTGTACAAACATAGCAAGGTTAGCCTATTATATGCTACCTGCACTGCTCAAGCAATCATATGCTCTGACCATAATCAGTACATGCTACTATAGTGTTGCCACATATGTGCATTGTCAAATTTCTCGTTGATACTTTCAATTGGTCCTCTGGGGTGAGTGCAACAACAACCTTTGCAATTTATGCATTTACTTAAGGTTAACCTCCCAGTTCTATACGTATATGCATGGGTGTATTACTTACTAATATACATTATAGTTAAGGTATTTTTCGATCACACACATGCAATACCACTCTGGTCATCTCACGATATCCTTGTTGCCTGCACCCTCCCTCCTCCCCTTTGGCCCATATTTTATACATGTTATCTAGTCTAACTATATCTTCCTCAACATCACAGCACATTGTATACATCTATACAACCCAGCAAGGCTAGCTTACTTTACGCTACCTGTACTGCTCTTGCAATCATATTTCTTGATCACAATCAGTCTATGTTGCTACAGTGTTGTTACATGTGCATTGTTACACCTTTCTCAGATATCCCCTTTTTGGGCCCCAGCGATCACTGGACAAACATCCTCTCACAGACTGTGCTTTGCATCTGGATTCCTGTGGGTGGCGCCCTGTAGCTCCGCTCCCTCAGCTCCCGAACTGGATGTCCTACATGCCGCCCTTTTGGCGACCAGCGAAGGGCCACTCAGCCCTTGGTAGTGGTGAGTACAGGGTCGTTTGCACCCTTCTGACCCCTTATACCCACCATTTGTCCATAGCCCCCCATTACTAGTAACAGACACCCTTTGTACTTATCTTCCTACAGATACCACAACCACGCATCAGCCCCTGAGGAAGCGAGTAGTAGCTCGCGAAACGCGTAGGGCACCAACGATGCGTTTTGTGTATTTGCCATTGTTGAGGACTATGCTCTTCACAATTCATCCACCACCGGTTACATATATTATCGTCTGATATAGCAATTTTGCCTGTGCGCATGTACCCACGTGTTCAGCCTTTCATATTATTATCATTGTGCATGGATGTACCATATATGCTTTTGTATGTTCAATTGTTGTACCGATGTTGTTCTACATGGGCCACTATGCCTTGGGACATACAAATTTTTGTTGTCTCTGTTTTGTTATTACAGCATTCATCACCAATAAATTGTTTTTTACTTATGCATTTTGTGAATATATGCCCAACTCTAGTACCTCACTCAAAGTCCCAGGGCGACCTGCACTTTTGTGCTCCTTCTGTTCTCTTTTTTAGGGATGGAGGTGCCTGAGTGGCTGCATCACACCAGATCCCTCTTTTCTTTTAATAATGAATTGTCGGCTTTTATCAATACATAGAAAAGTCATTGATAAAAAAAAAAAAAAAGCGTGGGGTTCCCCCAAATTCAATTACCAGGCCCTTTAGGTCTGGAATGGATATTAAGGGGAACCCCGCCGCAAATTTAAAAAAAAATGGCGTGGGGTTCCCCCTAAATATCCATACTAGGCCCTTGAGATCTGGCATGGATTTTAAGGGGAACTCCACCCCAAATTAAAAAAAAATGGCGTGGAGTCCCCCCCAAAAATCCATACCAGACCCTTATCCGAGCACGTAACCTGGCCGGCTGCAGGGGAAGAGGGGGGGACGAGAGAGCGCCCCCCCCCTCCCTCCTGAACCGTACCAGGCCAAATGCCCTCAACATGGGGAGGATGTCCCCATGTTGATGGGGACAAGGGCCTCATCCCCACAACCCTTGCCCAGTGGTTGTGGGGGTCTGCGGGCGGGGGGCTTATCGGAATCTGGAAGACCCCTTTAACAAAGGGGACCCCCAGATCCCGCCCCCCCATGTGAATTGGTAAGGGGTACATTGTACCCTTACCATTTCACGAAGAAAGCATAATTTTTTTTAAAAAAAAACACACAAACACCTTGAAAAAGTCCTTTATTAAAAAAAAATAAATAAAAACATTCCAGCGATTCCCCTGCGGCCGGCCAGGTTACGTGCTCGGATAAGGGTCTGGTATGGACTCCACGCCATTTTTTTTTACATTTGGGGTGGAGTTCCCCTTAAAATCCATGCCAGATCTCAAGGGCCTGGTATGGATATTTGGGGGAACCCCATGCCATTTTTTTTTTAATTTGCGGCCTGGTTCCCCTTAATATCTATTCCAGACCTGAAGGGCCTGGTAATTGAATTTGGGGGAACCCCCACGCTTTTTTTTTTTTTTTTTTTTATCAATGACTTTTGTATGTATTGCCGGGAGCCGACAATTCATTAATAGCCGCGAGTGAGTTTTAAATGACTTTTTTTCCTTCAAAAATGACACTTTGTGCAGGGACAGTTCTAAGCACGGGAAACATGCGCCACTTTACATGCATATCATACACACCCCCCAGGTACGAAATTTAAAGGAATATTTCACTTTTATTGTTTCACTTTAAGCATTATTAAAATCACCGCTCCCGAAAAAACGGCCGTTTTAAAAAAATTAATTTGCATTGATACATGTCCCCTGGGGCAGGACCCGGGTCCCCAAACACTTTTTAGGACAATAACTTGCATATTAGGCTTTATAATTAGCACTTTAGATTTCTCCCATAGACTTTTCGAATTTGCCGTGAACACCCCAATTTGTTCGCTGTTCGGCGAACAGGCGAACAGGCAATGTTCGAGTCGAACATGAGTTCGACTCGAACTCGAAGCTCATCCCTAGTCAGGTGTCACCCAGGCTCAGCAGTGGGGTGGAAGGCTCTTTGGGAGGTATGCAAGGCCCAGGCCTTGGGCCTGGCACTGCAACAGATCCACACAGGGACTCTCCTTGATTGCAGCGCGGTGTCCAAAGAGGCCGAGCTTAGCCTTGCCCTTTCCTTTTATAGCCCCACCCATGAGTCTCTGCGGTGGCCAAATGCACCCTGGGTGCCAAGCGGGGTTCTGGGTAACATAGTCCATTGGGCCTTAAAGGAGACCCCACTACACACTCACCTAACTTAAACTCTTTGGTCCCCAAAGAGAACTATTAACAAACACTACGCACAACATTTAATAAAGCGGTGTATGATGTCGGCAGAGGAAGTTCCCACCAAAAACGAGAGGGTGAACTTCCTTGCCCACAGGTCACACTGTCATAAGCGACCTGCCTAACTGTGCCATAGAGTGAGTTGGGGTTGCCCTCCACTAAATGAACAATGGAGGGATCAGGGTTTTCCACACTCCTCCTGGCAGTGACCACAGTGTCTTCGGGGCTCTCCCCCATTTGTGGGTAAGTCAATCTTCGGGGAGGCCTTATGGTCCTTCTCATCCTTTGTTTTCTTAGAATTTTTGGTTCAGATACTGCAGGTTCCTCTCTTGGAACAGACTTGGGGGTTTCCACTGATTCTGGAGCACTTGACTCAGGAGCAGGGAGATACATGGAGTCTCTTGGATCCTCCTCTGGGAGTGAGTCACAGGCATATTCCCAAGAATCTGTTAAGGGACTGGACGAGATGAACTCAGTAGCTTCTGCATTCAGTGTACGGTCTATGGTGTCTTCAGTAGGTGGAAGATCTATAGCAGAAGTTTCTGGGGCCTGGGAAGGCCATAGCCATTCAAGTTCCTCTCCCTCTTCTTCACTTAGTTCAGAGACATCTGTTTCCTCAACTCGAGGGGTTTGGGAGAGAGTGTTTGGCTTGAGAGTATCCAAGATGGAAGTCTGCTCAGGAGAATCCCTCGCAGGGGGTATCCGAACTGCTTCGGCAAGTGAGAGTTAGTGATTCCGATGCCAAGTCTTTAATGGGCCCACCTTTCCTTCCGGCTTTAGCTTGTAGACAGATAGGCCCGGCAGCTTCTTGCAAATAACATAGGGTTCAGGCCTCCACCGATCTGCAAGCTTGTGTTTTCCAGGGATCCCCAGATTCAGGAGCAGCACTCTGTCCCCAGGTTGTAGATCTTGAATCCGGACTTTCAGGTCAAAGTTTTTCTTGTTGCGGGCTCCCCTTTGATCTGAGGCTGCTTGGGCCTGCTCATAGGCCAACTTTAAACTGTGTCTAAGCCTGTCTACATAACCTTTGTGGGAAGTGACTGAGGAATGGTCTATAGAGGTGCCAAAGGCCAGGTCTACGGGTAGTCTTGCTTCTCTCCCGAACATGAGTCAATAGGGTGAGTACCCTGTTGCATCACTTGTGGTACTGTTATAAGCATGCATGATTGCTGCTATGTGTTTGCTCCAGTGCTGCTTCTTCTCACTACTTAAAGTCCCCAGCATGTTGAGCAAGGTTCGGTTGAACCTCTCCGGCTGAGCATCCCCCTGTGGATGATAGGGAGTAGTTCGGGTCTTCTTGATCCCCAAAGAATCCAAGAGCTTCCGGGTCAGCCGACTTTCAAAGTCCCTTCCTTGATCCGAGTGGAGCCTCTGTGGTAGCCCGTAATGTACGAAGTATTTCTCCATGAGTACTTTGGCTACAGTAGAAGCCTTCTGGTCTTTAGTTGGAAAGGCCTGTGCATACCGGGTGAGATTGTCGGTTATCACCAGAACATTTCCTGGTCCACTCAAGTCGGGTTCGAGGCAGAGAAAATCAATGCATACCAAATCCAGTGGGCCTTGACTTTGTAGATGGCCCATTGGGGCAGCTTGGTGGGGTAAAGTCTTCCCCTGGATGCAGCATGCGCATGAGTGGCAATATTTCTCGACTTCAGCCCTCATGCAGGGCAAATAGAACCGACTTCTAACAAGTTGAAAGGTCCTTTCAGCTCCCAAGTGGCCGTGGTTGTCGTGCAGGGCGACCAGGACGGTCTCTCGATGTTTCTCGGGTGGAAACAGTTGCCACTTGTCTTCTAGGTCATCAGAGGGGCCCCTTCGGTAGACCACTCCCTGATGCACCTGCAGCCGGTCCCACTCCTTCCTCAACAAGCGAGCTTCTTTTGAAGGGTGACGCAAGTGTCTATCTGGATCCTGACTTTCCAGGGCCTCCAGGACCAATCTTCCCATAGGGTCTTCCAGTTGGTCACATCGCAACTCCTTTTTGGACAATTTTGGCAAGTCATCTTCCTCCAGCTGGGTCACCCCACAGTATTGTTTGGGGACCCCTACCACGGTGACTCCTATTTCTTCCGCTCTTGAACCACCACTGGTCTGGAGTTCAGCCCCCTGACAGAGGACCCGCACCCCGTCGGGTGCCACTTGAGTCCAATCTTCCGTACTGCTGGTAGGGGCATGAGATCTTCTTGACAAGGCGTCTGCATCTTGATTCCTAGCCCCAGACCTGTATTTCAGACTGAAATTGAAAGCAGACAGCGCCGCCAGCCATCTATGTCCTGTGGCATCCAGCTTTGCTGTGGTGAAAAGATAAGTAAGGGGGTTGTTGTCAGTTTTCACTGTGAATTCAGCCCCATACAGATAATCTTTGAGTTTGTCAACTACAGCCCACTTGAGGGCCAGGAACTCCAACTTATGAGTGGGGTAGTTCTTTTCAGAGGGAGTCAGACTCCTGCTCACATATGCAACGGGCCACAGTTGTCCTTAATGCTCCTGATAGAGCACTCCTCCCAGACCATCATGACTGGCATCTACGTGGAGTTCTTAAGGTTTCCTTGGATCTGCGTAGGCCAGGACAGGGCCAGTGGTTAGGCTTTTCTTCAACATCTGGAAGGCCTTTTCACACTTCTCATTCCACTGGTCTTTGACTGACTCCCCCGGCTTCCTGGGCCCCGAGTCATCCTCTTCCCCTTCAGTCTTGAGCAGTTCATTCAGAGGTCTAGCAATCTGGGCAAACCCTTCCACGAACCTCCTATAATAGGAGCAGAACCCCAAAAAGGACCTGAGTTCTGTCACAGTGGTGGGCCGTGGCCAGGAGGTGACTGCCTCCAACTTTTCGGGGTCTGTGGCTACCCTTTCTTCGGACACTATGTGTCCCAGATAGTTAACTGATGACTGATAGAACTGGCATTTTTCGGGTGAAAGCTTGAGTCCCTCCTCACTGAGTCTTTTCAAAACTTTCTCCAGTCTCTCTTCATGTTCCTCCAAAGTTCTCCCAAAGACAATGATGTCATCTAAGTATACAAGGACTTCGATGAGGTTCATGTCTCCTACAGTCTTTTCCATGAGGCATTGAAAGGTGGCTGGGGCTCCAGACAGACCTTGTGGCATCCGGTCAAATTCAAAGAACCCCACAGGAGTTATGAAAGCTGTCTTATCCTTATCTTCTGGATGCATAGGGATCTGGTAGTATCCGCTCTTGAGATCCATGACACTGAACCACCTGGCTCCAGACAAGCTCTGTAAGGCATCCTCTATCCTTGGAGTGGTATACTGGTCAGGTATGGTTCTCCTGTGTAGGGTCCTGTAATCGATACACAGCCTCAATGACCCATTCTTCTTCCTGACCACTACTATTGGAGAGGCATAGGGGCTTCTAGACTCCCGGATAACACCGGTTCTCTTGAGCTCGACGAGCTGTTCCCTCAAGTCTTCAAGGTCTGCTAACGGAACTTGCCTGACCCTCTCCCTGAAGGGCTTGTCTTCCTGGAGGCGATATTCGGTGGGTGGCACTCTTCGCACACCCCACATCAAACTCATCTTGGGAGAAGATCCTTCTCCACCTGGTCAACTGGGCCTTGGCTCTCTCTCTCCAAGCCCTTGGCAGGTTTGGGTTCTCCATGCAGAGCTTCTCCCAAATGGTCCTTTCTCCCTCTGTCTTCTCCACATCTGACAAGATAACTGGGGCAGCAGGGCTCACCTGGCCCAGCAACATCCTGGCTGGGATCTCCATGGGCCCATCCGTAATGTTTCTGACGCTCACAGGTACTTTGCAGTGTGCTTTCTTCAGGGCCCTCAATGGGACCACTTCTGGGAGTACTTCCAAGCCCGAGTGTTCTTCCGTTGGGTCGGGTTCCAACATGACAAAGGGCCCAGGTTGCTCCCAAGTAAGCTTCACAGTGGCTCTGAGACAGGTTACTTCACCGGGCTGCAACACTATTCCTCTCTTTCCCAGCCTCCAGACTTTTCCTAACCCCTCTTCCGGGGCCTCCTGCTCCAAGACCAGTCGCTGGTAAGCTGTCTTCAGCATTGGGTGGATCTTGGTGACTGTAGGGTTCTTCCTTCGTGCTAGAGGGGCCAAAAGTCTCTGGACAAGGTCAGTGTTGGTCCCTATTATTAGGGAGCTCTTGTTGGCTCCAGGCGGTCGGGGCATACCATTGCCAGGGTGTCGAACACTTCAGCCTTCCCGGCCACAGATGGGTCGAAGGTCAATTTTATGGGCAGGTAGCCATCATACGGAAATTTCTGAGTTCCAATTCCCCATATTTCCAAATCTTCAATCCTCTGGATGGGTAGATGACTTAGATGCTTATCGTAGAAGTCCCGATATAGTAGGGTCACTTGCGCCCCAGTGTCTAATATGGCTCTTGTGTAGACTCCCTCCACTTGAATAGGCACTATGGGGGAGGGGCCTACCAGCTTCTCTGGATATTGCTTCGAAGGGGTCTCTTTCCTTTGACCCTTGCACTTTCCCTTTGGACTCTCTTTCTTCCATTTCTCTTTGGACATTAGTCTCTCTTGAGCTCGGTATGCATTGATTTCCCTCCTCTTAATGGGTGTACATACCCGCTGAGGAACATTATTCTCTTTTTTTGGTGTACATTCCCGCTGGGGAACACTGCGCTTCTTCTGGGGGGTTTTATCCTCTCTTTTTCTGTACTTCTCATTCAGTTTGGAGCTCACTGTGGAAGATGGGCACCCGGTTGACTCCTTCACCGGGGCCCTCTGAAGTTTTCCGCCGGCTTGCGATTATTCAGCTTCTTTTTCTTGGGACTGGAACACACTTTTGCGACATGACCAACTCCTCCGCAGTTGAAACAAATCGTGTCCCCCCAATCTTGTAGAGAAGCGGGCGCTGAGGAATTTGGGAACAGTTCCTTCTTTGGTCCTTCCCTTTCTGGTATCCCTGAATCCTTTGCCATCAAATAGGTCAGTATCTCCAACACCTGGGACATCTGTGACTTCAAGGTGTCCACCTCTGAGTCTCTTTCGGGGGTCATGGCCGACCTGACCATCACTGCCGGAGAGTTGGTTGGTTCGACTGGTTGGCTCCTCCTCTTGTCTTCCAACATAGCCTCTTCTTCTCTGACCACTCGGATTAAGTCGGGGTATTCCAGGCTCTTCTTGTCCTGTCGGGTGCGTAGCGCTAATGCGATGGGATCCAGGGGTTGAGCTCTCCTCAACACCTGCTGGACACGGGCCTGATCCACTCTCCTTGGGTCGATCCCTTTTTTTAGTATAATCTTATGCAGGATCTTATCCAGACGTCTCATGAACTCTGACAGTTTCTCTCCCATCTTTTGGTAGCAGTGCTCCAGCTGATAAGTGAGCTGAGTTACTTTTTCCGTTCCCCCGAACACATTCTGCAGAATGTCCAGGTAATCCTGTGCATCACAGTCTTTCTTGCTCAGCTTAAGGTTGCGTATGGCCTCCAGAGCAGGCCCTTTCAAACTCTCAGTGATTCTTTGTTTTTTTTCGATGTTCTGGGACTTCCCATTCCTCTAGTGCCTGAGTAGCGTGGTCTAGCCACTCCTCAAATCCCTCTTCTCCCGAAGGTACAGGTTTCCTTCCAGAAAATATCCTGAGTTTTCTGTATCCCGACATCGGGTAATCTGTAGGATCCTTCTTACACTGGGCTACAATCTCCCCTAGGACAGCGCACAGTTCTGCGCTGAGGGTGGCCAGTGGTGATCCAGGACTCTCTGTACCCTTCTGCTTTCCTGCTTTAGGGGATGGTGGTGGAGATATTTGTGGAGGTGATGGTTTTGGTGTTTGGAACCATTCTCCCTTGAGTGGCAACGCATGCATCAAGTTATAGGTCTGATCGTCCACTGTTTGTATGTTTGGACTTTTGAAATGCTCTGGTATTTCGTTCTTCCATTCTACTAGTGCGTGGGTAAGTGAGGAATTTGACCTTACATCCATCACCCATGCTTTCTGACATGGCGATAGTGTCATTATTAACTACTTTATCGCTCCTTCCTGCCAGATCCCTGGGAGTTCAATAACTACTGCCGCGGCTGAATCGGCGCCAGCCACTGCGCACGACTGTCCTACTTCCAGCGGGTCCATGCCGGTACTTTTTGGCGTGTTACTTGCTGTATAAGGATCCCAGACAAGCCCCCATGTGTAGCGCTACCCCCAGTTAAGAGAGCCGCTGGTTTTCAGTTAGTTCGGGCCCTGTATACAACACCGCCAACCCCCGGCAATCTACTCAACCCTCTATGGCACAGTTAGTCTAGGGAATGATTCCTTCATATAATCCTACACCTGGTTATACACAATCTCACAGCAGGATAGGCAGTTAATATGCAATGATAAACACTGAGTCAAGATCGGTAAACTATATCTGATTTACTTAGGTATAAAGGTATAGGTTAAACATAACACATGGCATACATGCAGAGCCTTGCAGCAATAAACCTACTAATAGTGATAGTGCAGAGTGATCACACGCCACGTGCAGCTATCTTCTCTATGCGCAATGTGGCGCAACAACAAAGTTTTAAACCCCTGGTCAGGCCTGATTC
The DNA here is from genome assembly GCA_029206835.1 of Rana muscosa. NCBI lineage: Eukaryota > Metazoa > Chordata > Amphibia > Anura > Ranidae > Rana > Rana muscosa. The sequence goes on from CM055128.1 coordinate 184,518,583, forward strand.
AGATAAAGCTCAGTCTCTGTGAAAACAACTTTTCGCATGCAGATGAACGGTGGTGCACGTTCAGGAACAGTATTTGTAATCCATAAACGGGAAATAAAAGAGGAACACTTCACCGGAGACTACACAACTCAGTCCAGCCACTAGTCTCCGGCGGGATTATAATTACAGCACTATGGGCCAAGGCAGTCACTAGGCCTAATCAAAGTACAAGCTAAATAAGTGAGCAGATGCTCGCTCACCCCTCCGGACGCGATCCCAGTCCGGGACTTTCACCACTGTGTTTCCACACACAGTGCCTGCAACGATCAGGTCTCTGATCCAGCTGATGTCCGCAACTCAAAGAAGTCAGGTGTCACCCAGGCTCAGCAGTGGGGTGGAAGGCTCTTTGGGAGGTATGCAAGGCCCAGGCCTCGGGCCTGGCACTGCAACAGATCCGCACAGGGAGTCTCCTTGATTGCAGCGCGGTGTTCAAAGAGGCAGAGCTTAGCCTCGCCCTTTCCTTTTATAGCCCCAAATGTCAACCACCTTGTTCCCTTATTCTGGGGGACAAGGGCCTTTTCCACACAACTCTAGGCTTGGGTTGTGGGGGGCTGCAGACAGGAGGCTTTACGTGATGTGGAAAGCCTCTTTAAACTAGTAGGTACAAGGTGCTTTGTGGTTGGTATTGGGCTGAGCCCAACATGCCCCAAAGGCAGACAGCTATGTAGCGTGCATGTGGCCTTGTATAGTTCAGGAGGGGGTTGGGCGATCGATCTTCTCGCCCCTTTCCTAGCTGGCCCTGTTGTTTGCTCTGGAAAAGCATGTGGTTTGGATTGGTGAAGGCAGCTCACGGCCTTTTGAAAATGGAGTGGAGTGTGGAGTTCCCCTTTTAAAAGCAAAAGCTAGCCCAAGGAAATCATATGCATTATAGGGGGAAAGTTAAATGCCCTTTTAGGAGGAGCTAGAGGAGTGAGAGTCTTTTTACATAATCTTAACAAGGTACATGTCACATGTTGGCAACGTAACATGCTAACATGACCTGTGTGCAAATGTCCTTAAAAAAAAAGACATAAAGGTGAACCAGCATAAAAAAAAAAATTGTCAAGATTAGAGGTGCGCTCGTTCAACCCATGCAATTATATGTACGTTGCGTAACATTTACTATGATTTTGGCCACGCAGTGAACAAACTCATGTGAACGAGCGCAAGAGCCGCTTGTACATGCACACTGCTTACTTTTACATTGAAAGTTACTTTCTAATTCTATTTTGGGCATATTTGTTACTTGGGCAGTTGTTACTAAACTTCCTCACATCACCCCATAATATTGGCACCTCCATCTTCTGTCAATATTGATTTGGAGATGCCGTGCGCCATGTCCATAGTGGCGCACCGTTTCATAAATATGGAAATGAGCGTTGCGCATCGCCATGCACCTCTACTGATGGCGCAAGGCTTCTGTAAATCACACCACTATCTAAAAAAAAGAAGTACACAGAAGATGCAAACACAGGATATTGTCTGACAGGTCTCATTTCCTACTACAGGGCAAACTTTTTGGGGGGAATATTATTTTCTTCCAACAGGTAATATGTTCATTCAAAGTACATGACATCATATGACGTCTACCCGGGGGATGTGTATAAGACAGTACAGACCCACAGAATGAAAAATCTAGGAGCAGGGAGTTGCTTATATGCAGGTCTTTAGTTACAGATATCTCTCCAGCATGGAGAACAAGTAGAGCAGAAGTGACATAACCAGATCTCATAGTCATAAGTACAGTGCCTCTCAAATGCAGATATTTAGCTGTAAGCATAAAAAGTGCACAGCTATTTTTCAGGAGAAATTTCAGAGAGAAGGTACATTTTGTTGGTACTTCTTAGACAAAATTCATTTTTAGTTGTTCCCTACCATAGTAAATCTTCACATTGACAGCTAACCCAGAGTATTTAAGGGGGCCTGTCCCCTGCCAACCCATCTGTTGGGGATTGGTCAGCGCCCATGAATACTCCATGCATCTCCTCCTCGCCTCCACTCCCATTCTTTTAGAATCTTATACCAGTTTCTAGAAGTAGGGGAGGTCTTAGAGATGCTGCCTGTGAGTCATACCAGCCGTCCCGAGTCACTCCTCTGATCCAGATAAAACAACAAAGACTTGGCTGTCAGCCAGGCATGACAATTTACCTACTCAGTAAAAATTTACACTTCTAGCACACTAGAGGGTGCTACACTTTATTTTCCTTTATAAATGGGGATGTATCATGCTTTTCCTGTACAATTAGGAGTGTTCCATGCTTTTCCAATACAAGTAAAAGTGTTCCATGCTTTTCCTGTACAAGTAGGAGTGTTACATGCTTTCCTAGACAAGTAAGGGTCTTCCATACTTTTACTGTACAAATAGGAGCATAGGTGTGTGCAGCCTATTGCATTAGAGTGTGCACCCCAGAGCTCAAACATACATATGATATGTGTGTGTGTGTATGTATATGTATGTGTATATATATATATATATATATATATATATATATATATATATATATATATATGTAGCGACACAACCCCCCTTTTCTGCTTTTGGCTCCTTAGCAGTGAAAAAGGGCCCACCGTGCTACATGCCCGTACCCTCCTGTATAAAGAGGTTGAGCGGTGTAATATACCTGGGACTCTGTGATCAGGTTCCCCCAGAGAATGGCTCCCGTCTTCACTGTAACAATGACAAGTCTCTATTCTCCAATAACTTTAAGGTCCACACCGATTGCAACTCCAACTTAGAGTTTATTTTCTCTGTTATGCATAAGAACTGAACAGGAGAAGGTTGGAAGAAGAGCAGGACAGCAAAAGGTGTGGGAATAGGTCCAGGCACAAACAAATTCTTATTCACTACCCATCTCTTCAGGTAGACTCAGCCCATCCGGATAGTCCCCCAATGGAGTGGGTCCTAGCAGCCGAAACGGTGCTCGAACTAGGTACACACCGTCTCTGCCACAGACCTGGTGAACTTTGGTCTCTGCCACAGACCTGGTGAACTTGGTTGCAATGTTAAGCCTCTTTCAGGGAGACAACATCCCTCCAGAGAGTTACCGGGCCCCTTCCTTCACTGTGAGTTCCTCACCAGTCCCTCGGAACGATCCTCCCCCGGCCTCCTCATCTAAGATACGGGTCTCCTCGCAAGGCAGCACCCCGGGATTCCTCGATCCTCTGTGGGCCTCAGCCAAAGGTGCTGAGCCCAAGGCCTCCAGTTGCAGCCCCAGGGCTAAAGGTGCCTGGGACTGATCCGCCAGTGTACCAAACCAGGAACTCCACCCCAGAGCTAAAGGTGCCTGGGGTGGCCACAAACAGAATCACGCGCTCCCGGGGTCGGACCCTAGGGAACTCACCCCCGACAGACAGGGTCTGCCCCTTTTATATCCTCTCCTGGGATGCACAGCGGGCCAACACGCCCACCATACCACCGCCAACAGGGGACATTCAAGGCACAGCACTGTACCAGCTGTTCAACCCTGGCCTCCAATGGCAGCGCCACCAACAGGCCACAGGGAACTCCAACCAGTATCCCGCCTGCAGCTAAAATTGGGTTTTGCTGAACACTATCAAATAATGTGTTTGAGCACAACTACCACTCAAACATCCCCCTAAATTTCAAAGCCCCGCTGTGAGGCCTTACAGTGTTGTGGGAACACCAACATGCCTAACACATGCTGATTTTCTCAATGATTTTCATCCATATTGCCGGGACCACACATTACATTAAAACCGCAAGCAGTTTTAAATAACTTTTTTTCCTTTAGAAATATCATTTTGGGAGGCGCATGCGCGAGGCTGACTAGGCAGGTAATGTCCACCTAGCGCTCCGCATCTACCGGGACTTGACAACCGATATAAAACGAGTTGAAGACGCTAACTGTATCGGAACGGTAACCGATAGATAGCTAATACTCTCAGGCTCATAGATATATGATGTATAGTGGGAGAAGATCAAGGCTTAAAACACCAAAAGTCCCTGAAGCGCTGACGAAAGCTGTGACTAAAATGGCAGCAGCTTCTTCTTCCCGCTCCTCATTACCTCACTCACAGAAACTGAGTAAATCTCAGTCAGCTTATAATATAGAACCTGAAATTGAATTTGACTTTAATTTGAGTCCGAATATCCTACAAAGTACAGCACCAAATTCAGACCTTATTGCCCAATTTGAAAGAGTTTTACAGAGGGCACTACAAAACACCTCAGATTCCATCACAGAGAAACTGACGCGGGAAATCCATGAGGTGGGCAGACGAACATCAGTATTGGAGCAAAGGATGGATGAAATTGATGGAATAACTGCAAATAACACAGACGAATTGGAATTATTCAGAGAAGACAATATCTCCCTTAACAACCGTTTAGAAGAATATGAGAACAGAGCCAGAAGGTCTAATCTAAGAATACGTGGTATTCCAGAATCTATATTAGACCTCCAACCTACAATTACCACACTCCTTCATGAACTAATTCCTACAGTTCCTGTTGAACGCTTGGAGATGGACAGGGTCCATAGAACACTAGCCCCCCGAAAAGAAGAAGGTCCCCCAAGAGACATTGTTATTAAGCTGCACTACTTCAATACCAAGGAACTACTTCTGGAAGCAGCCCGCAATAAAGATGCTCTGATTTTCCAAGGACACAAATACCAGGTTTTCCAGGACCTCTCACAGCAAACCCTGACCAAAAGAAAGATGATGAAGCCTCAACTTTTAATTCTTCAACACAATCGCATAACTTATCGTTGGGGCTTCCCATTTGTCCTACGTTTCACATATAAAGGCAACTCCTACACCTGCAAATCTACTGAAGATCTTATCTCCATAATTAAAGAACTTTGTCTATCCATACCTGAAAATACCTCAGAAGGATCCAAGAGAAGAGCTTCCTCAGGTTCTCCCACAGCACAACATGACCTGTCAGCTCTTCAAGCCCTCTCCAACACTAACAAAAGAAGCCGCTTAGCTGGTCCACAACAAACTGTCGAAGATCAAATGGACTGAGTCTATTCCAATTGGTGATATAAAACAATATTATTGTTATCTAGATACTCGGTTAATAACCTGTTATGGTGATCCCTGAGGCAGACTTATCCTCTGTCTCGGCTGGTTTACCACTTTATTGGGTTCTCCTAATATACTTCACTTTGCATGTGATAATATTCATAGACTAATAGCCATGGAAGAATTAACTACAACCACATTATATATATATAGTTGAGTCACAAATCTATGTGATAAAAGAACTGCATGGATTTTGTGAATACACCTCAAATAGTTTACCTGCTAAAGTGTTACCTCCCGTGCATGAGTCAGAGAAATCCTTCGGTAATTCTCCACTGTCATTATATACATCCCAGTTATTCTAAATTAATTGCATAATCTTTATATTATTTCTCTGCCTCACGCGCGGGACACTACACTTCTTATCCCACACAGATCCTAATAGGAAACTTAAATGGTTATTGTTTTGTTTAAATTTGCCTTTAAAACTTGTTCAGTACAATAAGTTATATGTTATAAAGTTATACAGGTTGTTCGGTTCTTGTAGACAGTCCACTGCACCTCACAAACGTTCCTTACGTGCCTGGTATAATATACCAGACATCCTTTGGACGAAATAGTACCCATTGTGTGGTAACTGTTGCCACACACTGGATACTAGCTCCAATTCGGAGCTCAACTTAAATACTTAACACATTAATAAACTTCTCTCCATCACATTAATACCAGATTTATTATTTCTTTTATTCCCCCCCCCCCCTCCCAAGAAATAAAATAAAATAAAATTACCCAATACATAACTGATACTTACCTTTTCATATCCATTTTCTTAGCTTTAAACAATTTAACGTACATTTCTCCTGACCTCTCAAACTACTACCTATACACTATATATATTCTGTTTAAGCTTACTCATTTATTACCATGACTTCTCTAAATGTGCTTACACTAAATGTACAGGGTCTCAATTCCCCTCCTAAAAGAACGAAAGCCTTTCAATTTTTCTCTTCTCTTTCAGCACATATTGTGTGCTTACAAGAGACACATTTTTCTACTCTTTCCTCTCCCAAATTTTGCCATCGTCGATATCCCCAAATTTTCAAAGCCTCAGCCTCAACTAAACAAAGGGGAGTAATGATAGCTTTCCATAACACTACACCATTTACTCTCCAGGCTGAGATTGCAGACCCTGAAGGTCGATACCTAATACTCACAGGTTTATTATTAGATGCCGAAGTAACCATTGTCACATATTATGCCCTGAACAAAAACCCTCTTGCCTTTCTTTCACACCTATTCACTATTGTAGATACACATAAAAAAGGGATGCTTATAATGTGCGGAGACTCAAACCAAGCAATATACCCAATTCTGGATAAATCCCCTACACCTTCCTCAAACCTCCGCCCCACTTACCAAAACCTGCTCAACCAACATACACTACTAGACACTTGGCGTGAACAACATCCTAAAAAACGACAATATACCCACTATTCCCACCCACACAAACAATTCTCTTGAATTGATCATTTATTTACTAATATCAATTCTGCACACCTTATCCTTCACTCCCAAATCATCCCATGTACATGGTCAGACCATAATGCTACTATCACTACTTTCTCTTCCCTTGTCCCAAAACCCAACTATCGCTCTTGGACTACAAATGACAATCTTTTAGCCATCCCGACCTATAGACAAACAATTGAAAAAGCTATTCAAGAATATAACACGAATAATAAGTTGCCAGATATTAATCCTTTGATGCTTTGGGAAGCCCACAAACCAACAATAAGAGGAGTATGCCTCAGTCAAGCAGCTCATCTTAAAAAACAGAATAAAATTATCCAGACAAAATTGGAAGAAACTTTTTACAAAGCTTCAGAGGATTTTCAAACAACTCCTTCCCCCAATAACAAACTAACCTATGATAAAGCAAAGCTGGAACTAGACATTTTCTTAACGGACTCGGCAGAAAAAATCCTTCGAAAATCTAGACATACATTATATATGAAAGCAAATAAACCCACTACCTTTTTAGCTCTAGCTTTACGTAAAGCAGACCACATTAGAAAACCAATACGACTGCAAATTACAAAAAATAATTTTTCTAGCAATCCACTAAAGATAGTAAATGAATTCCAAAGGAAACTGACGGATTTATACAAAGATACCCATAAAATAGACCAAACAAAACTATCCTCTTTACTATCTACTATTCAACTGCCCTCACTCAACACTAACCAACTTGAATCCCTTGAAAGACCTATTACAACAGAGGAAATACAATCAGCTATAAAAACTTTGAAACTGCATAAGCGTCCTGGCCCAGATGGCTTTTCAGCCACGTATTACAAACGATTCTCCACACTACTCTCCCCTCTCCTAACAGAAGCTTTTAATTCTCTCCTCTCAGGACATTCTTTTCGTCCTGAAACCCTTCTAGCCTCTATATCAATGATACCAAAACCGAACTCTGATGACACTTCCTGGTCCAATTATAGACCTATCTCAGTACTAAATTTAGATATCAAATTACTAGCTAAGATCCTTTCAAATAGACTTAACCCCATAATAGGGAAACTCATAAATAAAGACCAAACCGGCTTCATACCATCCAGACACACGGGAGACAATATACGGAGGGCAACCCTTCTTGCACATATGGCACGTACCCGGCGCATCCCTGCCTGCTTCCTCTCAATAGATATCCAGAAAGCATTTGACACTTTATCTTGGGATTATCTAAAATCTATTCTCCAAAAATGGGGTTTCGGAACAAATTTTCTACAATGGCTATTATCACTGTATGATAATCCAAAAGCACATGTTTTATACTCAGGATTTCGATCTGAACCCATAAAAATAGAAAGCGGAACCAGGCAGGGCTGCCCTTTATCCCCACTCCTTTTCGCTTTAGCGATCGAACCCCTTGCACAAATGATTCGTACGAATATCAATATTAAAGGTCTCGAATTGGGTGGACACCAACATAAGCTATGTATGTTTGCTGACGACATTTTGATTTTTCTCACGTCTCCCCTAACATCAGCACCTAACCTTATAGACACACTTACTAAATTTAGTATGATCTCCGGCCTGAAAATAAACACCCAAAAATCTAAAGCCCTGAATATCTCACTCCCTCTAGAATTACTTACGGAATTACAAGACTCTCTTCCCTTTACCTGGTCTAACACACATATTACCTACCTAGGTATCTCATTTACAGCTGACCCATCTGACTTATATCAAGCTAATTACCCTCCTTTGCTAAAACAACTTACCTCATTGATGAAGAATTGGTCCACATTACCACTGGCATGGTTGGGTAGAATAACTGTAGCTAAAATGTCCATATTACCAAAACTTTTATATCTTTTTAGAAACCTTCCAATCCGGGTCCCAGCCTACTTTTTCCGAATCATCCAACGCAAAGTGTTGCAATTTATATGGGGCAAAACTAAATCACGCTTATCGCAAAATACCCTTTTTACTCCTCGAACACAGGGAGGTCTAAGCGTACCCAACTTTAGCAAATACTACTATGCTGCCCAACTTGCCAAACTCCCTAAATATCATGCCACTAAGGAGATTCCACTATGGGTTTCGATCGAATCGGCCGATTGTGACCCCCTTTCACTGGCAAATATCCTATGGCTCCCCCCTTCACTCCGGCGAAGAATTTCTAACCCAATTACCAAACATAGTCTGACTATCTGGGACAGGTTCAAATCACGATTTGGATTACAATCCTTACATAACCCTCTTCTTTCCTTTTTACATAACCCTGATTTTTATCTGGCCTGGACCTTCCCATCCTCTTTTTCAACTTGGTCTAAAAAAGGACTAATACGAACACACCAATTTATTGATTCAAATGAAATCATCCCCTTCCCCACACTTAGTGATACCTATGACCTACCTCCAACAGAAACCTTCAGATACTTACAAATTAAGAATTTTATACAGCTAAACAACCCTCAGAATATGTTCACTGATGAACGCACGACATTTGAGCATACCTGCATTATTGACCCACATAAACGAGGCTTGATCTCTGAACTATACAGACAACTACTGCTTCCTATCTCTGAAAACCCTACACAATACGCATCTAAATGGGAATCCGATTTGAATCTCCAACCTGGAAATTTAAATTGGCCACAAATATGGAAAGCAACGAACTCAGCAACACCAAATATTGCTGCCCTAGAAACGAACTACAAGGTTCTCACACGATGGTACTTAGTTCCTGCTAGAATCTCTAAATTTCACCCACAATATCCTGCACAATGCTTTAGAGGTTGCACTGACAAAGGCACACAATTACATATTTGGTGGACCTGTCCCATTGTTCTCACCTTTTGGAAGAAAATATTTGATCTATTATCCACCATGTTTAGCACCACTTTGCGACCAGACCCCACAGTAGCTCTTTTAAATAGTAAACCCCCAAATATTACTAACCGACAATTTAAACTGATGTTATATGTAACTACAGCTGCAAAACAATCAATTGCTTTCGCATGGAAAACTTCCACTTTAAGCATTGTACCGGTTAAACATAGAATTAATCAGGCATTAATTCATGCTAAAACAGAAGCGATCTATTTAGATAAAATTGCTAAATTTGAAGCACTTTGGAACCCATGGATAAATCACCACCTACCACAGGGCTTTGACCTTGCACTGGTACTGACTTAATTGCAATGCCTTACTCACTATCCAATCCTATTTAGACACATATCCTCCACTCCTGACTCCCTCTGGAGAAATTTCCCACATCCTATCCCTTCTTCCCCTGTCACCTTGATCTTGTCAAATTAGAGACTCACAATATGTATTTCCACTCAATAAAACAATGTATATTTATACCACTGATGATTTAGTTCACTGACCTATCATTAGCGACTTTAGTATGACACATAGTTGTCCATTTAGACAGTGACGACCCTCTTTATCTTCAGGACGTGCCAAGCCACCTAGCCGGACCTTGGCCCCTGATACGATTTAAGTTGACCGCGAATGTCTTTTATTAGTATACCCAATTAAACTATTCATCTTCTTTTATGTATTCCTCTACTTATTTTAAAATCTTGTATAACGTATATGAACTGTATTGTGTAATCTTTAATAATATATAAAAAAAATAAAATAAAAAAAAGAAATATCATTTTGTGCAGGGACAGTTCTAAACACGGCAAACACGTGCCACTTCACCGGCATACTATAAACACCCCCCAGGTACGATATTTAAAGGAATATTTCACTTTTTTTTTTTCACTTTAAGCATCATTAAAATCACTGCTCCTGAAAAAACGTCCGTTTTTAAAACTTCTTTTTGCATTGATACATGTCCTCTGGGGCAGGACCCGGGTCCCCAAACCCTTTTTAGGACAATAACTTGCATATTAGCCTTTAAAATTAGCACTTTTGATTCCGAACATTCGAGTCCCATAGACTTTAACGGGATTCGATAGTTCCCGCGAATAATCGGTCCGTTCGCAGGTTCTGGTGCAAACCGAACCGCGGGGTGTTCGGCTCATCCCTACACATGAATATGCTTTGATCTAAACCATCCCATTGTAGCTCTGGCTGTATGTTTAGGGTCATTGTCCTGCTGGAAGGTGAACCTCCACCCCAGTCTCCAGTCTTTTGCAGACTCGAACAGGTTTTCTTTAATGCCCCATACACACGATCGTTTTTCATGCCGTTAAAAATGCCATTTTAAAAAATGGCCATTAAAAATGATCGTGTGTAGGCTCCAGAGCATTTTTAACGACGTGGAAAACGGCCATTAAAAATTCCGGACATGCTCTCTTTTTTCACGTCGTTTTTCATGTCGTTTTTTTTAACGACGTGAAAAACGATAGTGTGTATGCTTTCACGACGTGAAAAAAAATGCGCATGCTCAGAATCAAGTATGAGACGGGAGCGCTCGTTCTGGTAAAACTAGCGTTCGTAATGGAGATAGCACATTCATTACACAGTAACGGACTGAAAAGCGCGAATCGTCGCTCAACAAACTTTACTAACATGAAGGGTGGCGCCATTCGAACGGAACTTCCCCTTTATAGTGCCGTCGTACGTGTTGAACGTCACTGCGCTTTGCTTGATCGTTTTTTTTAATGATGGTGTGTACGCAAGGCAGGCTTGAGAGGAAACATGAAAAAAAACGAGGAGAAAAACGTCGGTTTAAAAAATGACATTAAAAACGATTGTGTGTACGGGGCATAAGATTGCCCTGTATTTGGCTCCATCCATCTTCCCATCAACTCTGACCAGCTTCCCTGTCCCTGCTGAAAAAAAGATGGTGTGTTCAGGGTGATGTGTAGTGTTAGTTTTTAGCCACTCACAGCATTTTGCTTTTAGGCCAAAAAGTTCAATTTTCTCTGACCAGAGCACCTTCTTCCACGTTTGCTGTGTCCCCCACATGGCTTCTCGCAAACTGCAAATGGGACTTCTTATGGCTTTTTTTCAACAATGGCTTTCTTTTTGCCACTCTTCCATAAAGGGCAGATTTGTGGAGTGCATGACTAATAGTTGTCCTGTGGACAGATTCTCCAACCTGAGCTGTGGATCTCTGCAGCTCCTCCAGAGTTACCATGGGCCTCTTGGCTGCTTCTCTGATTACTGCTCTCCTTGTATGATCTGTCAGTTTAGGTGGACGGCCCTGTCTTGGTAGGTTTGCAGTTGTGCCATACTCTTTCCATTTTCCGATGATGGATTGAACAGTGATCCGTGAGATTGTGATATTTTTTTATAACCTAGCACTGCTTTAAACGTCTCCACAACTTTATCCCTGACCTGTCTTGTGTGTTCCTTGGCCTTCCTGATGCTGTTTGTTCACTAAGGTTCTCTAACAAACCTCTGCAGGCTTCACAGAACAGCTGTATTTATACTTAGATTAAATTACACACAGGTGGACTCTATTTACTAATTAGGTGAATTCTGATGGCAATTGGTTCCAATAGATTTTAGTTATGGGTATCAGAGTAAAGGGGGCTGAATACAAATGCACGCCACACTTTTCACAATTTTTATTTGTAAAAAACTTTGAAAACCATTTATCATTTTTCTTCCACTTCACAATTATGTGCCACTTTGTGTTCTTCTATCACATAAAATACCAATAAAATACATTTACATTTTTGGTTGTAACATGACAAAATGTGGAAAAGTTCAAGGGGTATGAATACTTTTTCAAGGCACTGTAAGTATCTCCTTTTTTATTGCAACATTAAAACGTTTGTGTTATTTATATTTATTTTAGTATAAAATATTGAAGAATAGCTTTGTGAATTTTAGGGACCAGATGCTTCCTATGTTCAGTAATAGCAGGTTCCTGTTATCTACATTTTCACATCTGACATTGTTGCAACAATTTCACACGTTACCTTATTTCCTCTCAATAGTGAGTTGGCTTTCTAGAATAATAAATAATAGAATAATAAAAGAATGGCATGTGCCACACGCTTGCTTCACTAGTACTTCATAAATAGCTGACTCACCGACTTCATATTTTTCCTGGGTAAGTGACTTACTAAGGTAGTCAAGCAATAATAATAATGATTTGCACCTTAGAGACATGTTATCAATGGCTTCTCCCCTTTGACCTCTTAGGTTGTACCACAGTTCATAAAGGAAGCAAGGTGCAGTTAATGGATCTCACCTCACCTCACCTTTTTTGGTAACTTACCAGTTTCCTCCTAACTAGAAGACTGGCAGCAACACCATCCCCAGCAGATAAACCCTCTTCAAAAAATTCCTACCATAATAAGGAAGTAGAATCTAATCGGGAAGTCTTCTGCCTCCTAATTAGACCATTAACCACTTAAGGACAGAGGCTTTTTTTCAGATGTGTTGTTTAAGTTAAAAACATTTATTTTTGCTAGAAAATTATGTAGAACCCCCAAACATTACTGTATATACTCGAATATAAGCCGACCCGAGTATAAGCCGAGGTACCTAATTTTACCACAAAAAAATGGGAAAACGTACTGACTCGAGTATAAGCCAAGGGTGAGAATGCAGCAGCTACTGTAAGTGGAAGAGGGTCAACAATGCCCATTTGCACGCCTCACTGTGCCCATTGCAACCTCACTAAGCCAATTGTCACTGTGCCCAACCTCACTCTGCCCATTGTTACCTTACTGTGCCCATCCTTACTGTGCCAATCGTCACTGTGCCCATCGTCACTGTGCCAATCCTCACTGTGCCGTTGTCAGTGTACCTGAAATTGAGAGGCTGCGGGCGTCCATTCATTGTCTAAAACTTGCGGTCTCTTCCTGGTCCCTTCCGTGATAGACGTTTCTAAGCAGACACAGTTCCGCCTATCACGAACGTTCTCTCATCCTCAGTTTCCCAGCAGACACTGTGTTCAGTGTTCTGCCAATCATGGATGTCCTCTTGTCCGAGGATGAAAAGGCGTCTGTGATTGGCGGAACACTGAACACAGTGTCTGCTGGGATGGGTGAGGATGAGAGAACGTTCGTGATAGGCGATTCTCAGCAGACACAGTTCCGCCTATCACGGAAGGGACCAGGAGGAGACTGCGAGATTTAAATGATGGACGCCCGCAGCCTCTTAATATTTTCAGATACACTGACTCGAGTATAAGCCGAGGGGAGCACTTTCAGCCCAAAAAAAAGGGCTAAAAATCTCGGCTTATACTCGAGTATATACAGTATATATTTTTTTTGTAACACCCTAGTGAATAAAATGGCGGTCATTTCAATACTTTTTGTCACACCATATTTGCGCAGCGGTCTTACAAGCGCACTTTTTTGGGAAAAAATACACTTTGTTTGAATAAAAAAATAAGACAACAGTAAAGTTAGGCCAATTTTTTTTTATATTGTGAAAGATAATGTTACGCCGAGTAAATTGATACCCAACATGTCACGCTTCAAAATTGCACCCGCTCGTGAATGGCATCAAACTTTTACCCTTAAAAATCTCCATAGGTGATGTTTAAAAAATTCTACAGGTTGCATGTTTTGAGTTACAGAGAAGGTCTAGGGGTAGAATTATTGCTCTCACTCTAACGATCGTGGCGATATCTCACATGTGTGATTTGAACACCGTTTTCATATGCAGGCGCTGCTCACGTATGCGTTCACTTCTGCGCGCGAGCTCGTCGGGACGGGGTGCTTTAAAAAAATGTTTTTTTTTCTTATTTATTTTACTTTATTTTATTTATTTTTACACTGTTTAAAAAAAAAAAAACTATTTGGGTCACTTTTATTCCTATGTAGCGGTCTCACCCCCTCTTTCTGGTCTAGGGGTATATTGAACGTGAGGGTGAGATGCGCTACGGCCCATGTCCTCCCCTTTGCTGTGGGTGAGGTGAAGGCCAGTACTTATTATTCTCCTTGGGCCTGTGTGTCTCTTTAGGAACCAAGTCCTGCTGTACTGACACTCCCCTTTGCTCCCATTAACACCGATAGAGGGTCCAACTCTTGTTTATTAATACACTCCAATAAACAGTCCTTTACCAGACGACTGGTTGAGACCCAATAAACAGTTCAATACGGTGGGATGAACAGGTCGAGGCACTGTTCTGATAAGTAAACTAAACCACTGTGGATTCACCAGCGGTTGCTAAAGCCCATGGCTTGTGAAAGAACTTAAACCTTCAGGGTCTCTACCAGCGACCCCAGAGAACAGAAACAGGAGTACCTTTGCTGCGTTGTGGCCCCTATCAGGGGGAAGATGTCCCTCCAAGAGAGTTACCAGAGGCCCCTCTGTCACCTCGTTGATGCTGCTCCGTTTCTTCAGAAGGGTGACCTCTCCGGCCTCCTCACCTCAGATACGAGCCCCATCCATCTCAGGGACCCTCGGACAAATCCGCCCTTGCGGGACCCAGTCGAAGTCACTGAGCCCCAGGCCTTCGATCTAGTACCTCACCCCAGGCTTAAGGTGCCTGGGATGGACTCCAACACCGCTCCGGCCAGGCCATGGGCACCTAGGCCGGAACTCCGAACCGCCAGCACCCAGGCCTAAGGTGCCTGGGCGCGGAATCCAGAAGAAGACCTCGTGGCGAGGGCGTCTCTCCCCTTTTATCTCCTCCCGCGATGCCACAGCAGGTTCCCCGCCCCGCCGTACCATCACCGGAAAGGGACAAAAAGGAGACAGCGCTGTGGAAATGATTCTACCTCGACCCGCGGGAACATCGCCACCCACAGGTCAAAGAGAATAGCACACCACCAAGTCCTCCACAATTAACACATCCTGGATCATACTACCACCCAGGTGTACCCCCTAAATTTAGACCCCCGCTACACCTATTACAAGGAATGTAAACATCCCTTGTAATAGAAAAAAGCATGACAGGTCCTCTTAAATATGAGATCTGGGGTCAAAAAGACCTCAGATCTCATATTTAGACTTAAATGCAATAAAAAAAAATGGCCCTTTAAGTGCTATGGGCGGAAGTGACGTTTTGATGTCGCTTCCGCCCTGCTATGGTATGGAGACGAGTGGGGGCCATCTTGCCCTCACACGTTTCCATACCAAGCAACGAGAAGGGCCCTCTCCTGCCGCCGAAACCAGTGATCTTGCTGCGAATCCGCCACGGAGACCACCATTCTTGTAAACCGCACCACTGCCTGAAGAAATAGATACCTGGGTTATGGCAGCAGCTGCTGCCATTACTGAGATATCCTTTTCAAAGTGCCGACGTATATAGTCGTGCGGCAGTCCGGAAGTGGTTAAAGTGTTACTAAACCCAGGACCGTGCATTCACTATATCTGGTCTCCTACAGTACACATGTAGCGGCCACCTCCACTCCCCTCTTTCTCTTGTCTCGTCTTTCTCTTGTCTAGGGGTACCTTAGAGGGGAGGGAGCGGGGACACCACGCCTGGCTTCCACCACAGGTGTTAGTGCGGTATAAGCAACGGTTCTGTATTACCTTCGGGTCAGTGCCGTGCACCTGGATCCTCCCTCCAAGAGTCACCGTGAACAATGTCCGCTAGAAAGTGAGCTCCACACCATTAAAGTTCAACACTCCTTTATTCTTCTTATCCTGAACACAAACAGTTGAACTCCCTTGATAGAACAGAACAGAAAAGGAGGTGTGGATGCGAACAGGCCCAGACACAATGTAAGTTGCCACTTCCCTTCCTAGAAGTGTGTCCTGGTCTCCGCACGAGGGTAAATTTCCTTCCAGGCGGTCTCTGACGAGAGACTCACTTGTCACCGGCAATATGCTGCACCGGGTCTTCAAATGAGGAGCTCCCCCCGGTCCATTGCGCCTTCCGGATTCGGGTACCCAATCCCTGGGTACTCTAGGATCTCCTTCCCTCGCGGAACCCAGTGTTGGGCACTGAGCTCCGGACCTCCATCCAAGTACCTCACCCCAGGCTAAAGGTGCCTGGGATGGAACTCGACCTCCGCTGTCCTCTAGGCCTAAGCCACCCAGAGGAGCGACACGACCCACCGTCCGCAAGCTGAAGGTGCCTGGGACTTCGACCCCGCGACCAAGATGGCCGGCCCCTTTATACCCTCTCCCAGCAAGCACGGCGGGTTCCCCGCCCCACCATACCGCTGCCGAGGGAGGACAAAAAGGAGGACGGCACACAGCGATAATCCAACCCAACCCAGGGCGACAGCGCCACCCAATGGGCCGCGGTGAATTACAGATCACTGGTGTCACTTCCAAATTCAAATTTACACCCGGGAAAGTACATCCCCGCTACACACAGAACATGGAAATGCAATAGTTTTAGTAAATATAAACTGCTAAATACCTTTTCTCATCAGCAGTATATAGCAGTCTTGTGACTTCTATTAGTGTCTATCCAAGCACTAAATTTAGACCAAAATGTATTCTGTAAATCTTTGGTAAAACAAAATCACTAAAAGTATATATTGATTTGTTTGCATGAAAGTTATAGCGCCTACAAACTAGGGATGAGCTTCGTGTTCGAGTCGAACACACGTTCGACTGGAACATCGGCTGTTCGATCGTTCGACGAAGATCGAACGTTATGGTCCGTTCGTGCCAAATTTGAATGCCGCGTCACGGCCCATAATTCACTGCGGCATCGCAGTGCATTGCTGGCTGATGATTGGCCAAGCATGCACTATGACCCGCATGCTTGGCCAATCACAGCGCCGTCTGTACAGAGAGACGTAATTGGCCAAAGCCAGGGTGGCTTTGGCCAATCATGGCTCAGAGGAGTAGGTGCACGCCCCACACTATATAAGGCCGCCTGGAAGTCGGCCTTGTGTAGTGTGTTGGCGTTTGTGAAAGAGACAGTTACAGAGAGAGAGAGACAGTGTCATTTATATTGAGTTAGATAGAGCAGGCAGGCAGGCGAGTCAGTTAGCTGCTGTTACAGTGTGTAGAGGATATATATGCATCCTAGGTGTTGTATATATATTTATACACTGTATTGAGTTTAGCTAGATCAGTTCCTGTTAGTCTCTATACTGTGACAGGCAGGCGATTGTGCTATCTGCAGACAGTCAGTGTTTCACTTAGTGTACTACTATGTGCTTTGCATACCATTCACCTAAAGCTCACCTGGATACAGTTATTCTCAATACTGTGACAGGCAGGCAGGTGATTGTGCTAGATGCAGACAGTCAACTTAGTGTACTACTGTGTGCTTTGCATAGCATTCACCTAAAGCTCACCTGGATACAGTTATTCTCTATACTGTGACAGGCAGGCCGGTTATTGTGCTAGCTGCAGATAGTCAGTGTTTCACTTAGTGTACTACTGTGTGCTTTGCATAGCATTCACCTAAAGCTCACCTGGATATAGTTATTCTCTATACTGTGACAGGCAGGCCGGTGATTGTGCTAGCTGCAGACAGTCAGTGTTTCACTTAGTTTACTACTGTGTGCTTTGCATTGCATTCACCTAAATCTCACCTGGATACAGTTATTCTCAATACTGTGACAGGCAGGCCGGTGATTGTGCTAGCTGCAGACAGTCAGTGTTTCACTTAGTGTTACTACTGTGTGCTTTGCATAGCATTCACCTAAAGCTCACCTGGATACAGTTATTCTCTATACTGTGACAGGCAGGCCGGTGATTGTGCTAGCTGCAGACAGTCAGTGTTTCACTTAGTGTACTACTGTGTGCTTTGCATAGCATTCACCTAAAGCTCACCTGGATACAGTTATTCTCTATACTGTGACAGGCAGGCCGGTGATTGTGCTAGCTGCAGACAGTCAGTGTTTCACTTAGTGTACTACTGTGTGCTTTGCATAGCATTCACCTAAAGCTCACCTGAATACAGTTAGTGACTAATACTATTATAGTGGTGTTCTCATAATAAAACCACAAGCAGAGAGCTGCAAGTATTTTCAGTGTACTGTGTCCTCTGCACAGTTTTCACCTAAAACTAACTGAAAACTATTGCTGCTTTTCCCATACTAACACCACAGCAGGCCATTAGTATGTCTGGAAGGCAAACAATGAGAGGCAGACAGTCACGAGGCAATAAAAGAGGGCAAGCAGGCTCTGTGTCTAGAGGCAACAGTGATGCTGGTCGTGGACACAGTGCATTCTCATCAGCACGTGGCCGTGGGAAACGCTTGTCCTTCTTTTCGGCAGCTGGCCATGTTGAGCCGCAACATGCCGAAGACTTGGTAGAGTGGATGACCAAGCCGTCCTCCTCCTCCTCATCCTCTCTTACCCAGGCTCAGGGTACTTTGTCTGGCAAAGCAGCTGCCAAAGCGGCCTCTTCCCTCGGCTCAATGGCATCAGTCACTCCTTCCCTAGTCCCACCATGTCCTCCTGAGGAGTCCCCCGAACTGTTTGACCACAGTGTTGGGTACATTCTCCAGGAGGATGCCCAGCGTTTTAAAGGCTCCGATGATGGAACCCAGCTGGAGGAAGGCAGTAACGTGAGCTCAGAGAGAGGGGGTGCCCAACAAGGTCAGCTATCTGGCAGTCATGTTCCCCCAGCTGCAGCATACTGCCAGATTGGCTCCAGTGATGAGGAGGGAGGGGATGATGAGGTCACTGACTCCACGTGGGTGCCTGATAGGAGAGAGGAGGAGAAAGAGGAGGAGGCACATCTCCAACGAGGCAGGATGCCCTCCAGGGGCCAGCTTAAGAGCAGCACATCGACTGCATCACACCGCAGAGCTCCGCATGTGCAGGGTGCTGCTGTCTCTGCGCGTTATTCCAAAAGTTCTTTGGTGTGGGCCTTTTTTCAGACGTGTGCAGCAGATCGCACCATTGCCATTTGCAACATATGTCTAAAGCGTATCTCGCGTGGCCAAAACATCAGCCGCTTGGGCACCACGTGCTTGACCAGACATATGTCGGCCTGCAGTCCATTGGCAAGCACACCTAAAAGACCCACACCAAGAACAAGGCGGACCTCTCCTTGCTCCTCATCAGCTGGGATCTCCAACCCCACTATACCTTCAGTCCTCTCTGAAACCTGCACTGAGAGGAATGAAGGTGCAGAATTAGGTGTGTCACAGCCAAGTACTTGCAGGCAATCTGCTATCGGTACACCGACGTCCGGTTGTACCAGGCAAATTTCCCTGCCCCAGCTGCTGCACCGCCGCAAGAAGTTCGCTCCTAGCCATCCACATGCCCAGCGGTTGAATGCTAGCTTGGCTAAATTGCTAACACTTCAATGCTGCCTTTTCAGTTGGTAGACTCTGCCCCCTTCCGTGAGTTTGTGGAATGTGCGGTTCCTCAGTGGCAGGTTCCCAAACGCCACTTTTTCTCACGGAAGGCGTTTCCGGCTCTCTACCGGCATGTGGAAGGCAATGTCTTGGTCTCGCTGGACAGAGCGGTCAACGGTAAGGTGCATATTACCGCTGACTCATGGTCCAGGAGGCATGGACAGGGACGTTACCTATCTTTCATGGCGCATTGGGTGACTCTGCTGGCAGCTGGGAAGGATGCAGGACAAAGTGCAGTAGTGTTGGAGGTTGTTCCGCCACCACGCCTCCAAAATGTTACTACTGGTGATTCTGACACACCTCTCTCTTCCACCCCTCCTCTTCTTATTCCTCCATGGCCTCTCCCTGTGCTGATTTGTCCTCGGAACCAGCGGTGCTCTGTAGGCGTTCAAGGGGCTACGCCAGTACGCAGGCAAAAAGATGCCATGCGGTGCTTGAGCTGGTGTGTTTGGGGGACAGGAGCCACACTGGGGCAGAGATTCTGTCAGCTCTGTAGGGGCAGGCTCAGAGGTGGTTGATGCCACGCCAGCTTAAGCCAGGAAAGGTGGTTTCCGACAACGGCACCAACCTCCTCTCCGCCCTCCGACAGGGACAACTGACCCATGTGCCCTGTTTGGCTCATGTCCTTAACTTGGTGGTGCAGCGGTTCTTGGGCAGGTGCCCGGGCTTACAGGAGGTCCTGAAGCAGGCCAGGAAACTATGTGGGCATTTCCGCCGGTCATATAATGCCAGTGTTCAGCTGGCTGAGCTGCAAAAGGATTACAACCTTCCCAAGAACCGCCTAATCTGTGACATGCCCACCAGGTGGAACTCTACGTTGGCCATGCACACGCAGCAGAGGGCCATCAATGAGTATCTGTTGCAATATGGCACCAGGACTGGGTCAGGGGAGCTTGGATTTTTTTCCCACGCCAGTGAGCCATGATCAGGGATGCATGCACTGTCCAGGCGCCATTTGTGGAGGCCACTAGGATGGTGAGCAGTGACAGTGCATGCATCAGTGACACTGTCCCTCTTGTCCACCTGTTGGAGCACACGCTGCGTTGAATAATGGACAGGGCACTTGAGGCAAAACAGAGGCAGGAAGAGGAGGACTTCCTTACCTCTCAAGGCCCCCTTTATCCAGACAGTGTTCCTGCTGGCCCGGCTATCACACAGGAAGTGGACGAGGAGGAGGAGGATTGTGTCAGCATGGAGGTGGAGACTAGCACTCAGCATCAGCAGCAGTCTTCAAGGGATCAATTACAGTCCCAAGACACCCATGGACTTGTACGTGGCTGGGAGGAGGTGGCTGCGGATCATGTCGTCCTCAGTGACCCAGAGGACTCGGCAACGAATGCCTCAGCAAACCTACGCTGCATGGCCTCCCTGATCCTGCAAAGCCTGCGTAAGGATCCTCGTATTCGTGCGATCAAGGAGAGGGATCATTACTGGCTGGCAACCCTCCTTGATCTACGTTACAAGGGTAAGGTTGCAGACCTTATCTTGCTATCGCAGAGGGAGCAGAGCGTCTGGTTTACATGGTGCAGGAATACCTAGGGGCAAGATCAGACTTGGACACCTTTCCCACCAAAAATCCTCTGGGTTACTGGGTCTTGAGGATGGATCACTGGCCAGAGCTTGCACAGTATGCAATTGAGATACTGGCCTGTCCTGCATCCAGCGTTCTTTCGGAACGCACATTCAGTGCTGCTGGAGGCTTTGTAACCGATCACAGGGTGCGCCTGTCAACC
Organism: Rana muscosa; assembly: GCA_029206835.1. Taxonomy (NCBI): domain Eukaryota; kingdom Metazoa; phylum Chordata; class Amphibia; order Anura; family Ranidae; genus Rana; species Rana muscosa. The sequence goes on from CM055128.1 coordinate 184,539,989, forward strand.
GAATCGGTCGATCGACTGACCTTCATAAAAATGAATCAGTCTTGGATCACCACCAGCTACCAGGCACCTGATGCTGATGTAACAGAATAATTTTCTTTGAAATGTCAGATCCCTTCAAGACTGCCTATGCTGATGCAGAGTGACTATACTGTTATGCTGAGTGACTATCCTCTTCCTCCTCAATAATCATGCTGATAGCTTGAAAGAACATTTTTGGTTCTGGGCACCGCCACCAGTGGCTAAGGCCCAATTTTTCAGCCCCTGTTTAACAGGGGCGTGTAATTACAATTTTTGATGCAATACTTTGCAACAGGGCTCATTGCTGCGCTCTAAGTACAGTATCTGTGAGGAGTTGTAGTGTTGTGGCACCAGTACCAGTGCCTAAGGCCCAATTTTTCTGCCCCTGTTCAACAGGGGCATATAATTACAATTCTTGGTCTAATATTTCACAGCTGGGCCCATTCCTGCGCCCACCAAGAGTAACTGTGAGGACTTACAGTGTTGTGGCACCAGTACCACCGCCACCACCAAAGGCCCAATTTTTCGGCCCCTGTTCAACAGGGGCATGCAATTACAATTCTTGATCTGAAAATTCACAGCAGGGCCCATTCTTGCACCCACCAAGAGTAACTGTGAGGGCTTACAGTGTTGTGGCAACACCACCACCACCACCACCACCATGAAAGGCCCAATTTTTCAGCCCCTGTTCAACAGGGGCATGCAATTACAATTCTTGATCTAATAATTCACAGCAGGGCCCATTCATGCGCCCACCAAGAGTAACTGTGAGGGCTCACAGTGTTGTGGCACCAGCACCACCACCATCAAAGGCCCAATTTTTCCTACCACTGTTCAACAATGGCATGTAAATACAATTCCTGATATAATAGTTCATAGCAGGGTGTTCCAGCGCCCACCAAGAGTAACTGTGAGGGCTTACAGTGTTGTGACAACACCAACACCTAAGGGGCAAATTTCTGCAGAATATATACGGCAGGCCCCTACTTTCAAACATCCAACTTAAAAACGACTCCTACTTGCAAACGCAAGGAGACAACAGGAAGTGAGAGGAAATCTACCCCTAGGAAGGCAAATTCTCTCCTGTAAGAGTTAATATGGGAAAAAGGTGTCGCCTCTCCACTGATGCTTTATCACCAATCCTTGTTTCAATAAAAAACACAAATTTTCCAAAAACATTTGTCATTGGGATGGAAAGTGAGGTGAAATGTTCTGAACAGGTGCACAGACAGCAAAACAAATGTTACAGGGGTGATAACCCTTCCCTATGTTCTCCAAAAAGCTTAAAAATAGATTTTTTGGCTATTGCTATACTTAAAAAATGCACCTGTTCCAAATTACAAACAGATTGTACTTAAGAACAAACCTACAGTCTGTGTCTTGTTTGCACTGCCTGTATACTGCTGTTAAGAGTATATAGGGCCTTTTTTTATTTTGGATAATATCCATACAAGACCCAAAGGGGCTGGTAATGGGCTGGGGTGATAGGGTAGCCATGCCATTTTTCTCAATGATTTTCATCCATATTGCCGGGACCAGACATTACATTAAAGCCGCAAGCAGTTTTAAATGGCTTTTTTTCCTTTAGAAATTTCATTTTGTGCAGGGACAGTTCTAAACACGGGAAACACGTGCCACTTCACAGGCATACTTTAGGCACCCCCCAGGTACGATATTTAAAGGAATATTTCACTTTTTTTTTTTCACTTTATGCATCATTAAAATCACTGCTCCCGAAAGAACGCCCGTTTAAAAAAAGAATTTTTACATTGATACACAGTGCCGGGACAAGGTCATCCGGTACCCAGGGCAAAGATGGAAAACTGCGCCCCCCCCCCCCCTCCCCCCGCCCCTTGGTGTGAAGAAAAAACCCTGGTCATTTAAAATTTAGAACAATACAAATTAAGTTAGGTTTATGCTCATTGTACTAATGACAGTGGCCGGGAAGGGGTTAACATCAGGGCAATTAAGGGGTTAATTGTGTGCCTTAGGCTCGATTCACACTAAGGCCCCTTTCACACTGAGGCGTTTTTACTGCGTTTTCGCGGTAAAAATAGCGCTGTAATAACGCCTGAAATAATCCTGCCCCAGCATTCTCAATGTGAAATCTCTGAGGGCTTTCACATTGAGGCGTTTTGCTGGCTGGGCGTTGAAAAAAATCCTTCAAACAGCTTTTTTAGAGCAACTTTAGGGCGCATAAAATAGCGCTGTAAAAACGCCTATCCCCATTGAAATGAATGGGATTCGCGGTAAAAACGCGGTAAAAACGCATAGGTATAAGCGTTATGTTAAAAAATAGCGCTAACGCCTATGCGTTTTTACCGCGTTTTTTCCACGTTCGCGCTAATTTAAGCGCGAACGCGGTAAAATCGCGGTAAAAACGCATAGGCGTTAGCGCTATTTTTACCGCGATTGCGGTAAAATCGCGGTAAAATCGCGGTAAAAAATGTCATTATTTTTTTGCGTTTTTTCAACGCCTCAGTGTGAAAGGGGCCTAATGCATGTTGCTTTTGAGCGTTTTTGCCTTGCTTTTTGCGGTGCTTGCCGCGTTTTTCAACATGCATTTTTACCGCGTTTTTACCGCGTTTTGCGTTTTTTTTTTTTATTCATTTTTATAAATACATTTTTATTTTTATACATTTCCATCAAAAAAAAAAAACGCAAATCGCGGCAAAATCGCGGTAAAAACGCGGTAAAAACGCATTAAAAACTTGGTACTTGCGTTTTTGATGCAGGTCCATTGACTTCTATTACATGCAAAACGCTGCTTTTTGCATGAAAAAAAGTCCCCAACCCTTTCCAAAAACGCAGAGGTACAAAAATGCATTGATGTGAACATGTTCCATAGGAACCCATGTTAAAAAATTTCCATGCATTTCTGCAAAATGCAAAACGCATTAGTGTGAATCGAGCCTAACAATGTGTATTATGTGCTGCTTTTCACTACAGATGGATTTGTTTCTTATCGCTGCTTTGCATGGAAATACAAAAAAGCGATGTTCTGGGCTGTGATTTGACACAGCCAGTCAGCAGATCCCAGCAATGAATCATTGGCTGGGAGATCTGCTAACAGACTCCCACTGTGTACAACCACAGGGGAGTGGGTGGGCGGGGGAATGTGCGCAAAACCCTGAAACAAGCAGTGACGTATGGATACGTCCCGGTGCCTGTAAGCTGCTACCTGTGGCAGGTTGGCAAGTTGTTAATTACCACTGGTATTTGTAATATGCAGAAAGAAGGGGGTAAATGCATGCCAATGGTCACTGATGCATTAGTGACCAGTGGCAGGTAATTAACCCCTTTGTGCTGCATAAGTGGCACCAGTGTCAATTAACTCCTTCATGCAGCATATTACAGAAATACATTTGTGATTAATTAACCTCCCTTCAGCCCCATTTAAACAGTTCATTAACTCCTCTTCAGATGGCAATATGCTTACTGGGATGGTATTCACTGTCCCCAGGGAATATGGGTCCCTGTCCCCATGGAATATGGGGTCCCGGTCCCCAGGGGAGATGGTGGTCTCTGTCCCCAGGGAATATGAAGTCCCTGTCCCCAGGGGAGATGGTGGTCCCTGTCCCCAGGGAATATGGGGTTCCTATCCCCAGGGAATATGGGATCCCTGTCCCCAGGAACTATGGGGGCCCTGTCCCCAGGGGAGAGGATGGTTCCTGTCTAAAGGGAATAAGGGGTCCCTGTCCCCAGGGAATATGGGATCCCGGTCCCCAGGAGAGCTGGTGGTCTCTGTCCCCAGGAAATATGGGCTCCCTGTCCCCAAGGAATATGGGGTCCCTGTCCCCAAGGAATATGGGGTCCCTGTCTCCAGAGGAGATGTTGGTCCATGTTCCCAGGGAATATGGGGTCCCTGTCTGTTCTGTCTCAACTACAAAGCGATAAAGTTATCTCCAGGTTTAAGTAGGCCTTACTCAAGCTGGTTTGATATTCATCCCTTGCATCGATACAGGCAGTTTAACTCAATGAATAAACTCACAGTTAGGACGACAGACGATGAATCCTTTCGAATGTTCCGTTTAATGATGGATATTCATAGATAGAAAAACGTTGCAGTTGTAAGCCACATGTAAGATGTTAGCATGGAAGAAATACAGGAGTAATGACCAGAATCAGGAAGTGGAGGAGATATATAAAGAACTACGGTGAGAGAGAGAGTTCAGCTAGAAAGAAGGGGACAGATCTTAAAGACACAGAGCAAGAATAATCACATAGTGTAACACAACACTCCCCGTCTGAAATCTTTAGATTTCATAACCTCAAACTAAAATATATATTTTCAAAAAGTCCAGTACTGACGAATGTCCTGGAACCTGTAATGAAAAACATGCAACAAGCAAATAATAAACGTAAGTTCAACAGGATGAAGAACATAAAGTCACAGTATGATGTCTTCAAATAATTCCAAAGTTCTGAGTAGAACCTGTAGATGGCAGCAATGTACTCCCCGCCGTGCCAACAGCATGGCTAGTCCTTGCACAAGTCACTCACCTGGCAAAAGGAGTACTAACTCTGTAATTGGTCGACTAAAGGTTCGTGTCGATCCTCCCTTGGTTACCTTGACTTCTACCTTCCGGACTTTGTTATCGTCGCTGGGCATAACTTTAGTAATAAGACCCATAGGCCACTCATTCCGACAAACTTCCTTGTCTTTTAGAAGGATGAGGTCTCCAACCTTAATATTCGGCTTAGATGCTTGCCATTTGTTACGACCTTGAAGGTGGTGAAGATACTCCTTCCTCCAGCGATGCCAGAACACATTGGCTAGGTGTTGAACCTGCTTCCATTGACGCCTGTAGATATCCTTGGGTGCGATTTCACTTGAAGATATTACAGCAGTCCCAATCTTTTGAGTAAGAAGCGAGGCTGGAGTAAGGATCACTGGAGCATCAGGATCTGAAGATACTGGCACTAAGGGTCTTGCGTTCATTATGGCAGACACTTCAGCGAGAAAGGTAGACAAAGTATCATGGGTGAGTGGTAAAGACTTGTGAGTCTGCAACATGGAGTCAAGAATTCTTTGTGCTACTCCTATCATTCGTTCCCAGGATCCTCCCATGTGTGAAGAATGTGGAGGATTAAACAACCAAGTACATCCATTGTTGGCCAGGAAATTGTCCAATTGTAGCTCTTTACATGCTCCAACAAAGTTGGTACCACAGTCGGATCTCAGTTGCTTAACTGGTCCTCTGACAGAGAAGAATCTTCGTAGGGCACAGATGAAGGAAGAAGAATCCATAGACTCGATCACTTCTATGTGTATAGCTCGGATGCTGAGACAGGTAAACAATACAGCCCACCTTTTACTATTGGCAGCTCCACCACGAGTTCTCCGAGTGATGACGGACCATGGGCCGAAAATATCTACCCCAACGTAGGTAAAGGGTGGATCGGTACTTAGGCGATCAGCTGGAAGACTTGCCATTTGTTGCTGTTGATGTTTTCCTCTTAACTTGTGGCACTTAACGCATCTGAAGAGCAAGGAGGAGACACACCTCTTCATACCAATGATCCAAAGGCCGGCTGACCTGATGGCACCTTCTGTAAACTGACGGCCTTGATGATGTACCAGTTCATGGTGGTGGCGAACCAGAAGAGTAGTAACATGATGTTGACCTGGTATGATTATAGGATTCTGTTCTTTGCTGCATAAGTCGGATTTTGTTATACGGCCACCAACTCTCAGCAGCTGATTGGCGTCGACTACGGGGTTTAGATTGAAGAGTGGACTGTTTTTAGACAATTCGGTTCCATTTCTGATTCTCCCGAATTCCTCCTGATACACCTCTTGTTGCACACAACGGATAATTACCTCTTCTGCGTGTGAAACATCTGCTGCTGTAAAGTGTCCAGAACAGTTGTGCCAACCATGACACCCTGCGGCGGAATTATTCCCAAAGCAACGAGCAATATGAATTAGGCGAGCAATAGCTCGTACAGCGGATGACCAGGTGGAAAAACGCTCAAAACGGTGTGACCGCAGCTTCTGTTTTGTACTTACAGAAGTGTGTAGTGAGATGTTCACAGTTCTTATTTCCTTATCATCTTCAGGGTTTACTAGCCCATAGGTGGTGTCAATAGGGAGTAAGTAAGAGTCCTCACACAGAAACCTTGGAGGTGACAGCCATAAGCTATCCTGAAGAGCGGCAGGTGACACGGCTCTGGTCCCACAGTCAGCTGGGTTGAGTTCAGTGGGAACGTGATGCCATTGACTTGGTAGAGAGAATCTCTTGATACGTTCAACCCTGTTGCTGACGTACACATAAAATTGTTTTGTTTGGTTGTTTATGTAACCAAGTACTACCTTACTGTCTGTATAGAAGGTGAAAGAATCAATTCTAGTGTCCATTTCACTTCGTATGACCTCGGCAATTTCTACTGCTAGCACGGCTGCACAAAGTTCAAGTCTTGGTATGGTGTGTGCAGGCTTGGGTGTGAGTTTTGCCTTGCCTAGGACAAAACTACAGTGTGATTCTCCATTCAGTTCAGAGGTCTTCAAATAGGCTACTGCAGCAATAGCTTCAACTGATGCATCAGAGAAAATATGAATCTCTCTCCGGTTAGCAGTTGAAGTGGATCCTGGAACATAGCAACGGGGAATCTGAAGTTTTTCTAGTGACTTCAAAGAGTATCTCCACCTTTCCCACTTGTGTTGATTCTCACTAGGCAAGGGAGTATCCCAGTCTATGTTCTCAGTAGACAACTGTCTTAGTAAAATCTTACCTTGAATGGTAACTGGAGCAAGGAAACCCAGTGGGTCATAGATGCTATTCACCACGGACAGGACTCCTCTCTTAGTGAAGGGTTTGTCACAAGTTGACACTTGGAAGGTGAATTTGTCTTGCTTGATGTTCCACAACAAACCCAGACTTCGCTGTACAGGAGGCACATCTGTACCTAAGTCAAGGTTTTTTAGACTAGTGGCATAGTCCTCAGAGTGAAAGGCATTCATAAGTTCCTGGCTGTTGGATATAATCTTGTGCAGTCTAAGGTTTGCTACAGACAGCATCTCCTTTGTTCTGGAGAGAAGATCAATTGCTTCTTTAGCAGTTGGAAAGGACTTAAGTGCGTCGTCAACGTAGAAGTTTCTTTCAACAAATTGACGGGCATCAGATCCATATTCAACTTCTCCAGTCTGAGCTGTTTTCCTTAGCCCATAAGTTGCCACTGCTGGGGAAGGACTGTTACCGAAGACATGTACCTTCATGCAATAATCTATAACTTCCTTGTTGAGGTCATTGTCCTTGTGCCATAGAAACCTGAGGTAGTTTCTGTTGTCTTCTCTGACGATGAAGCAGTGAAACATCTGTTGAATGTCGGCCATTACTGCTACAGGCTCTTGTCTGAAACGAATCAAGACTCCTATTAGACTGTTGTTCAAGTTGGGTCCCGTAAGGAGCATGTTGTTAAGAGAAACACCTTCGTGCTGAGCACTGGAATCAAAGACAACTCTGATTTGGTCTGGTTTGCGTGGGTGATACACGCCAAAGGATGGAAGGTACCAGCATTCTTCTCCCTCCTTTAGTGGGGGAGCAGGCTCTGCAAGATCTCTGTCAAATACATTTTGCATAAAGTCCACAAAGTGCTTTTGCATCTCTGGTTTCCTGCTTAAGTTTCGCTTTAAGGAGGAGAATCTACTGATGGCCTGCTGTAAGTTGTTGGGCAATCTCTCTCTTGGGAGACGAAAGGGTAGGGGTGCTACCCAGTTATTGGAGTCATCTTGAAAGAACTCATTGTCCATTACCTTGATGAATTCTTTGTCTTCCATTGAAGGAGCCAGTATGTCATCTTCACTGGTTGCTTTAAACACTGTAGAGCCGAAGTCGCCATCATGGCAGGAGAAAGGGCTTGTGTCACCTGAGATACCATGTTGCCATTCGTGGCTGGCTATCTTCTCTTTCACCCAGTAGTGATGTGGGCATGGCTCAAAGTAAGTGTTTCGGCCATTTGGCAGAACATTTGTCTTGAATGACGAAATGTTGGTAGGTCTTTTCATTTTGCCTATGCAGACATTGCCTATGATGACCCACCCTAGATCCGTGCGCTGGGCAAATGGGGCATCTGGGGGTCCACTGACTTGTCTGTGTACCTTGTGAACTGTTAGAATGTCTCTTCCTAACAGAAGAAGGATCTGAGCATCTTTGTCAAGCGGCGGTATCTCATTTGCTATTACCTTGAAGTGAGGGTGATGGAAAGCAGCATCTGGAGTAGGGATTTCTTCCCTGTTAGCAGGTATCTGATTGCACTCAACAAGTGTAGGTAAGGGTAATTGCAAGTTACCTTTGAGAGAAGATACCATGAGTCCATGAGCCCTTCTTCCAGAAACCTCTATAGTTCCACTACAGGTACCCAAGGTGTAAGGATGAGCTTCGCCTTTTATTTCAAATAGATTGAACAATTCCGATTTTGCAAGTGATCGATTGCTCTGATCGTCTAAGATAGCATATGCCTTTAGAGAATTTTCTGGTTGATCCTTGTGGTATATGTTCACTAGTGATGAGCCGAACACCCCCGGGTTCGGTTCGCACCAGAACCCGCGAACGGACCGAAAGTTCGCACGAACATTAGAACCCTATTAAATACAATGGATGCGAACGTTCGGATTCTAAAGTGCTAATTATAACGACTATTATCCATGTTATTGTCCGAAACAGAGTTTGGGAACCCGGGTTCTGCACCAGGGGACATGTATCAATGCAAAAAGAAGTTTTAAAAACGGACGTTTTCCGGGAGCAGTCATTTTAATGATGCATAAAGTGAAAAAAAAAAGTCAAATATTCCTTTAAATATTGTACCTGGGGGGTGTCTAAAGTATGCCTGTGAAGTGCCACGTGTTTCCCGTGTTTAGAACTGTCCCTGCACAAAATAACATTTCTAAAGGAAAAAAAGCCATTTAAAACTGCTTGCGGCTTTAATGCAATGTCTGGTCCCGGTAATATGGATGAAAATCTTTAGGAAAAATGGCATAGCTACCCCATCAACCCCCCCCCCCTACCCCAGCCCATTACCAGCCCCTTTGGGTCTTGTATGGATATTAAGGGGAACCCCGCACACAAAATAAAAAAGGCCCTATATACTCTGAACAGCCGTATACAGGCGGTGCATACAAGACAGGGACTGTAGGTTTGTTCTTATGTAGAATCTGTTTGTAATTTTGAACAGCTGCATTGTTTAAGTGTAGCTCCATGCCAAATTCCTTTTTTTTAGCTTTTTGGAAAACATAGGGAACGGTTATCACCCCTGTCACATTTTTTTTTGCTGTCTGTGCCCCTGTTCAGAACATTTCACCTCACTTTGCGTCCCAATGACAACTGTTTTTGAAATGTGGTGTTTTTATTGAAACAAGGATTGGTGATAAAGCATCAGTAGAGAGGAGACACCTTTCTCCCATATTAATTCTTACAGGAGAGAATTTTCCTTCCAAGGGGTAGATTTCCTCTCACTTCCTGTTGTCTTCTTCCGTTTGCAAGTAGTAGTCGTTTGTAAGTTGGATGTTTGAAAGTAGGGACCTGCCGTATATACTCTGCAGAAATTGGCCCCTTAGGTGTTGGTGTTGGCACAACACTGAAAGCACTCACAGTTATTCTTGGTGGGTGCTGGAACGCCCTGCTGTCAACTATTATATCAGGAATTGTAATAACATATAATTGTTGATCAGTGGTAGTAAAAATTGGGCCTTTGATGGTGGTGCTGGTGCCACAACACTGTAAGGCCTGACAGTTACTCTTGGTGGGCGCAGCAATGGGCCCTGCTGTGAATTATTAGATCAATAATTATAATTGCATGCCCCTGTTGAATAGGGGCTGAAAAATTGGGCCTTTGGTGGTGGTGGTGGTGGTGATGGTGGTGCTGGTGCCACAACACTGTAAGGCCTGACAGTTACTCTTGGTGGGCGCAGCAATGGGCCCTGCTGTGAATTATTCGATCAATAATTATAATTGCATGCCCCTGTTGAACAGGGGCTGGAAAATTGGGCCTTAGGCACTGGTGGCACAACACTGCAACCCCTCACAGATACTGTACTTGGAACACAGCAATGAGGCCTGTTGCAAAGTATTGCATCAAAAATTGTAATTACACGCCCCTGTTAAACAGGGGCTGAAAAATTGGGCCTTAGGCACTGGTGGCACAACACTGCAACCCCTCACAGATACTGTACTTGGAGCACAGCAATGAGGCCTGTTGCAAAGTATTGCATCAAAAATTGTAATTACACGCCCCTGTTAAACAGGGGCTGAAAAATTGGGCCTTAGCCACTGACCCATAAACCAAAATGATCTTCCAAGCTATCATCATTAATCGGATCATTGAGGAGGAGGAGGAGGATAGCTAGTCAACATAACAGCACAGGAACTCAGCATCAGTCTTGAAGGGATGTGACATTTTAAAATCAATTAGTCTGTTATATCAGCATCGGGTGTGTGGTAGCTGGTGGTGATCCAAGACTGGTTCATCTTGATGAAAGTCAGTCGATCAACCGAGTCGGTGGACAGGCGCACCCTGTGATCCGTGACAAATCCTCCAGCAGCACTGAATGTGCGTTCTGAAAGAACGCTGGATGCAGGACAGGCCAGTAGCTCAATTGCATACTGTGCAAGCTCTGGCCAGTGATCCATCCTCAAGACCCAGTAAGCCAGAGGATTTTCGGTGGGGAAGGTGTCCAAGTCTGACCTTGCCCCTAGGTATTCCTGCACCATGTATATCAGACGCTGGCGATGGTTGCTGGAACCGATCATACTTTGGGGCTGCGGACTAAAGAATTGTCTGAACGCATCGGTCAGACGGCCACCTTCCCCACCGCTCCTTCTTTGACTGCCCGAAGCCTCAGCAACTCGTTGTCCAGGACCAGGAGTTTGTAACCTCCCAGTCTCTGGGAACGCGTTGCACAGACCTTTCTGCAAGGCCTCCCGGAGTTGTCTCATCCTCTGCTCCCTCTGCGACGGTAACATAAGGTCCGCAACCTTACCCTTGTACCGTGGATCAAGGAGAGTGGCCAGCCAGTAATGGTCCCTCTCCTTGATCCGAAGAATACGAGGATCCTTCCGCAGACTTTGCAGGATCAGGGAGGCCATGCAGCGTAGGTTAGCTAAGGCATTCAGTCCGGAGTCCTCTGGGTCACTAAGAACGACATGATCCGCAGCCACCTCCTCCCAGCCACGTACAAGTCCACTGGTTTCTTGGGACTGTAAATCATCCCTAAAAGACTGCTGCTGATGATGCTGAGTGCCAGCCTCCACCTCCATGCTGACACAATCCTCCTCCTCCTCTTCCTCCTCCTCCTCCTCCTCTTCCTGTGCGATGGGTGGGACAGAAGGAACACTGTCTGGGTAAAGGGGGCCTTGAGAGGCAAGGAAGTCCTCCTCTTCCTGCCTCTGTTCTGCCTCAAGTGCCCTGTCCATTATTCCACGCAGCGTGTGCTCCAACACGTGGACAAGAGGTACAGTGTCACTGATGCATGCACTGTCACTGCTCACCATCCTTGTGGCCTCCTCAAATGGTGCCAGGACAGTGCATGCATCCCTGATCATGCCCCACTGGCGTGGTGAAAAAAACCCGAGCTCCCCTGACCCTGTCCTGGTGCCGTAGTCGCACAGGTACTCATTGATGGCCCTCTGCTGCGTGTGCAGCCGCTGCAGCATGGCCAACGTTGAGTTCCACCTGGTGGGCATGTCACATATAAGGCGGTTCTTGGGCAGGTTCAACTCCTTTTGCAGCTCAGCCAGGCGAGCACTGGCATTATAAGATCTGCGGAAATGCACACAGACTTTCCTGGCCTGCCTCAGGACATCCTGTAAGCCCGGGTACCTGCCCAAGAACCGCTGCACCACCAGGTTAAGGACGTGAGCCATACAGGGCACATGGGTCAGTTGTCTCTGTCGGAGGGCGGAGAGGAGGTTGGTGCCATTGTCGCAAACCACCATTCCTGGCTTAAGCTGGCGTGGCGTCAACCACCTCTCGGCCTGCCCCTGCAGAGCAGACAGGACCTCTGCCCCAGTGTGGCTCCTGTCCCCCAAACACACCAGCGCAAGCACGGCATGGCATCTTTTTGCCTGCGTACTTGCGTAGCCCCTTGAACGCCTACGGAGCACCGCTGGTTCCGAGGACAAACCACAGGAAGAGGCCATGGAGGAAGAAGAAGAGGAGGGGGTGGAGGAGAGAGGTGTGTCACAACCAGTAGTAGCATTTTGGAGGCGTGGCAGTGGAACAACCTCCAACACTACTGCACCTTGTCCTGCATCCTTCCCAGCTGCCAAAAGAGTGACCCAATGGGCCGTGAAAGAAAGGTAACGTCCCTGTCCATGCCTGCTGGACCATGAGTCAGCGGTAATATGCACCTTACCGCTGACCGCCCTGTCCAGCGAGGCCAAGACATTGCCTTCCACATGCCTGTAGAGAGCCGGAATCGCCTTCCGTGCGAAAAAGTGGCGTTTGGGAACCTGCCACTGAGGAACCGCACATTGCACAAACTCACGGAAGGGGGCCGAGTCTACCAACTGAAAAGGCAGCAGTTGAAGCGCTAGCAATTTAGCCAAGCTAGCATTCAACCGCTGGGCATGTGGATGGCTGGGAGTGAACTTCTTTCGACGGTCCAGCAGCTGGGGCAGGGAAATTTGCCTGCTAGAATCGGACGTTGGTGTACTGCTAGCAGAGTGCCCGCAAGTACTTGGCTGTGACACACCTAATTCTACACCTTCATTCCTCTCAGAGCAGGTTTCAGAGAGGACTGAAGGTATAGTGGGGTTGGAGATCCCAGCTGATGCGGTGCAAGAAGAGGTCAGCTTTGTTCTTTGGTGTGGGTCTTTAAGGTAGGCTTGCCAACGAGCTGCATGGCAGGTCAACATATGTCTGATCAAGCATGTGGTGCCCAAGCGGCTGATGTTTTGGCCACGCGATATACGCTTGAGACATATGTTGCAAACAGCAGCTGTGCGATCTGATGCACTCGCCTCAAAAAAGGCCCACACCAAAGAACTTTTTGAATGATGGGCAGAGGCAGCGCCCTGCACAGGCGGAGCTCTGCGGTGTGATTCCGTCGGTGTGCTGCCCATAAGCTGGCCACTCAAGGGCATCCTGCCTCGTTGGAGATGTGCCTCCTCCTCATCCTCCTCCTCCTCCTCTCTCCTATTAGGCACCCACGTGGAGTCAGTGACCTCATCATCCCCTCCCTCCTCATCACTGGAGCCAATCTGGCAGTATGCTGCAGCTGCTGGAGCATGACTGCCAGATTGGTGTCCTTCTTGAGCATCCCCTCTCTCTGCTCTCACGCTACTGCCTTCCTCTAGCTGGGTATCATCATCAGATCCTTCGAAACGCTGGGCATCCTCCTGGAGCATGTACCCAACACTGTGCTCAAACAGTTCGGGGGACTCCTCAGGAGGAGGACATGGTGGGTCTAGGGAAGGATTGACTAATGAAGATAATGATACCAGAGAAGAGGACGCTTTGGCAGCTGCTTTGCCAGTACCCTGAGCCTGGGTGAGAGAGGATGAGGAGGATGAGGTGGGCTTGGTCATCCACTCTACCAAGTCTTCGGCATGATGTGGCTCAACATGTCCAGCTGCCGAAAAGAAGGACAAGCGTGTCCCATGGCCATGTGCTGATGACAATGCACCGCGTCCACGACCAGCACTTTTCCCCCCAGACACAGAGCCTGCTTGCCCTCTTTTTTTGCCTCCTGACTGTCTGCCTCTCCTTGTTTGCCTTCCAGACATTTTAATGGATGGCCTGCAGGGAGATGGGAAAAACAGCAATAAGGGCTACCTTCAGGTGTATACTGTGCAGGAGGCTTAGCAACAATGACACTGACACTGTCCCCTGCCTATCCTTCTCTGTCCCTAAACACAAGGATTTGCAATATGCTTCAGCAAGATTGGTTTAGCACAGAACAGCACACTGACAGTTTCCCTCACTGTCCTTCTCTGTCCCTACAAACAAGATTTAGCACAGAATAGCACACTGATAGTTTCCACGAGTGTCCTTCTCTGTCCCTAAACTCAAGGATTTCAAATATGGTTCAGCAAAATTGGTTTAGAACAGAATAGCACACTGACACTTTCCCTCACTGTCCTACTCTGTCCCTCCCTACAAACAAGATTTAGCACAGAATAGCACACTGATAGTTTCCACGAGTGTCCTTCTCTGTCCCTAAACTCAAGGATTTCAAATATGGTTCAGCAAGATTGGTTTAGAACAGAATAGCACACTGACACTTTCCCTCACTGTCCTACTCTGTCCCTACAAACAAGATTTAGCACAGAATAGCACACTGATAGTTTCCACGAGTGTCCTTCTCTGTCCCTAAACTCAAGGATTTCAAATATGGTTCAGCAAAATTGGTTTAGAACAGAATAGCACACTGACACTTTCCCTCACTGTCCTACTCTGTCCCTACAAACAAGATTTAGCACAGAATAGCACACTGACACTTTCCCTCACTGTACCTCTCTGTCCCTAAACTCAAGGATTGAAAATATGGTTCAGCAAGATTGGTTTAGAACAGAATAGCACACTGTCAGTTTCACTCACTGTCCTACTCTGTCCCTACAAACAAGATTTAGCACAGAATAGCACACTGACACTTTCCCTCACTGTACCTCTCTGTCCCTACAAAGAAGGTTTAGCACAGAATAACACACTGACACTCTCCCTACCTATCCTTATTTGTCCCTAAACACAAGTAATCCAGGATTAGTAAAGGAAAAAAAATGACACTGTCCCTGCCTATGCTTCTCTTTCCCTGCTCCGGAACACACTACACAAGGCCGCCGCGCTGGCGGCCTTTTATAGTGTGGGGCGTGTACTAAACCCCCTCAGCAATAATTGGCCACAGGCATCCTGCCTGTGGCCAATCATTGCTCTCCTCGCTGCCGGCGCTGTGATTGGCCAAGCATGCGGGGTCACAGTGCATGCTTGGCCAATCACAGCGCCTGGATGACACTGCGATGGCGTAGTGCATTGTGGGCCGTTCGCGTCACTCGAATTTGGCGCGAACGGCCCAAATCGTTCGATCTTCGTCGACCGATCGAACAGCCGATGTTCGAGTCGAACGTATGTTCGACTCGAACACGAAGCTCATCCCTAATGTTCACCAAGCATATCTTAGCACAGGACTTACCACAGCGGTCTTCTCCACAAACTTCAGTGCAGGATGAAGAAATGATGGTAGAATTAGGCATTTGGTCTGTATTCTCCCCACATGCGTTAACCTGGGAGGAGTGTTGGCAGGTTGTGCAGAGCTGGGCTCAAGAGGATGGAGGGCTTGCACATGTTCTTCAGAGCCACACTCTATGCACTTGATGGACACATTACAGTCCCTTGCAAAATGTTCTGTAGAAGCACAGCACCTGAAACATACCCTAAATGTCTTTAAAAGCTCCTTGCGCTCTTCCAGAGGCTTTTTCCTAAAGCCGATACATTTATTGAGGGGGTGTGGCTTCTTGTGTATGGGACACTCTCTGTTAGGGTTTTCAATCTTCCTACTCTGTTTGTTCGTGGCCAGAACTGTGGTAGGAGTGGGAAGGATGTCAGTCTTTTTCACGGACCCTGGGCCTCTATGGTTTCTATAGTTGCCCTGAAGACTGGTACTCTTAGGAAAGGGTGTGATGAGGCTGTACTCACCGTAGGAAAAACTTGGATCGTTCTTGGTCTCTGCAATTTTCCTGATGAATTCACAGAAGAAAGAGAATGGAGGGAAGGAAACCTTGTTCTCTCTTTTGTATGATGACCCTAGTGCAGTCCATTTCTCTTGCAAAGCATACGGGAGCTTGGAGACAATTGGGTTTACCCCTCTTGGAGTGTCAAGGTAACTGAGTCCAGGTAGTTTTGGGTCTGTCTTGGCTAGCTGAAGCTCAAGGAGAAGGTCACTCAGTCTCTGGAACTCCTTGTTGTCCTTACCGGATATCTTTGGGAAAGTTTCCAGACGCATGAACAAAGCATTTTCTATAGCTTCTGGACTGCCATAACTTTGCTCTAGTCGCTCCCATGCAGCTGTGAGGCCTGCAGTAGGCTTGTCCATGAAAATCGATCTTAATGGCTTAACACGTGCAGCAGATAGAGGACCAAGCCATTTGATCAGCAGATTCAATTCTTGATCAGCTGTAATGCCAATATTGCTGATTGTAGTTCTGAAGGCACATTTCCAACTTCTGTTGTTCTCAGGTTGGTCATCAAAACTTGTAAGACCAGTCTTTGTGAGCTCTCTGCGAAGCATGTACCTCACAAACTCTTCTGTCTCAGTTGTCTCCGCCTTTATGTGAGATGCTGTTGGCTGTATGGTGCTGATTGCGTTATCTTTGACATTGTTGTTAAAGGACACAGGGAAATATGGTGCAGCAGATGCATCCAGGTGAGTTGCTTGCTTGAAGTCAGTTGTTCCAATGGTACGTTGATTCAAGGCTGTACCGATGACTGGAGATTGATGACTTGCCTGAAGCTTGCGCTGATGCTCTGTGACGTATGAAGGCAGGCAAGGTAGGCAGGTAGGAAATGCAGTGGAGTGATTTTGAGTGCAAGAAGTTGCTGGAACCTCTTTAACTTGAAGCTGTGAAGGAGTCTCTATGTAGTCGGGAGCATTGGAGACAATGGAGTGTGCACTGCAGTGGCTTAGGACATAGTCTTTAGTGCGTTTGAGGGGGTCTTCCATATCTGCTATGTTTAGGTTAATGCTGTCTTTCTCACTTGCACCTTCGTCTGCACTGATAGCTTGCTGTAGGACCCTTAGCTTTGCCATAGCTGCGTCATGTTTACACTGTTCATTTAAGGTTTCCATTGTTGCTCTTTGTCGTGCTGACTGCGCTTCCAACTCTGCCCTTTGACGTGCTGACTGCGCTTCCGACTCTGCTCTCTGAGCTTCCAACTCTGCTCTTTGACGTGCTGACTGCGCTTCCAACTCTGCTCTTTTTTCTGCATATGCCACCTGCACTTTGCTGGCTTCCACTTCAGCGCGGGCATTAATAAGTCGCTCACTGAGTGTTGAGTATCTTGAACTATGGGATCTTGACGAGTTTTTAGAACGTCTGGTGGAAACAGATCTGTGAGATGCAGTGTCCTGTAACAGCTTTATTTTTGCTTCTGCCTTTAATCTGGTTTGCTGGATAAAACTGTCTCTTTCAATATTGAGAGCATTGACGCGCTTTAATTGCATCATCGCATTTTCTGACTTCATGTTTTGTAAGACATTAGTGAATTTGATGCTGGTAAGCTGATAAAGCTCATATGAGGCAGAAAGTTGTTTAATGGCGCCCTCTAGTGTCAGTAGTTCACGTTCAACAGACACTGTATTGGCTTCAGCAAGGATTTTCTCCCAGACTAATTCCAAGCTATTTGACAATTCAGTCCTTGAAGCTTCATAATTCTCCATTACTTTCCAAGTGGGTTTAACTGAGCGTTTGGGTAACTCAGTTTCTTCAGGAACTTGTGAGGAGGTAGATGTGAGTTCACATGCAGAAGCTTGGTCACTCATGATAGCAGACTGACTGTGAAAGCAGGCAGGATCTGTGTGCTGAAATATGACACTGTGCAGATTGTCTCAGGCTATAAGGCTGCCATGTGCTGCTCTGTCCCTTCTGTCTTGCTATGAGGGCAGTAAATCTTGTCTGTTTCAGTATTGACATGCAGAAATCTTGTAATTAGGCTGTGAAACTCAGTTTTTCTACTGTTCTGTCTCGTATACAAAGCGATAAAGTTATCTCCAGGTTTAAGTAGGCCTTACTCAAGCTGGTTTGATATTCATCCCTTGCATCGATACAGGCAGTTTAACTCAATGAATAAACTCACAGTTAGGACGACAGACGATGAATCCTTTCGAATGTTCCGTTTAATGATGGATATTCATAGATAGAAAAACGTTGCAGTTGTAAACCACATGTAAGATGTTTAGCATGGAAGAAATACAGGAGTAATGACCAGAATTAGGAAGTGGAGGAGATATATAAAGAACTACGGTGAGAGAGAGAGTTCAGCTAGAAAGAAGGGGACAGATCTTAAAGACACAGAGCAAGAATAATCACATAGTGTAACACAACACTGTCTACAGGAAATATGGGGTCCCTGTCCCCAAGGAAATATGGGGTCCCTGTCCCCAGGGGAGATGGTGGTCCCTGTCCCCAGGGGAGACGGTGGTCCCTGTCCCCAGGGGAGATGGTGGTCCCTGTCCCCAGGGGAGACGGTGGTCCCTATCCCCAGAGGTGATTGGGTGGGGTATATGATGGTGTTTGGGGGAGATGGGGTTGTCTCACTCACTGTAACCATGGTGCACTGTCAGGTTGATGCAGTACTAGATCTCGACCAGCATGGTCTGGCTGTACCTGCTGTGGCTGGCTACCCTACAAGCACTTTTCCATGGTCACTTTGCCTCCCCCCAGCAGCACAGAGAGGACGATCAGCATCGGAAGCTGCATCTATTCTCCATGGGCTCTCTGAGAGAGTTCCCTGCGTGAAGGGGGTGGGGGGACTGGGACTCTGGGAGACCAGCCTGTGATGTCCTCCGGTAAGCCTGCTCACACAGGGCTGCACTAGTGTGCTGGAAGTTTGTCCGTCACAGGAGGGCTCTGTCTAAAGCTGGGAATGGATGTGACTCGGAGGTCCCAGGATTGGGGAAGACACTACACTGAACAGCATTCTATGGGGCAGGAGAGAGGGGCCGGCCGAGGATGTCGATGGAGACTTGAATAGCGGCTGTCAAAAACTAGAGCGGTACCTGTCAGTGTCGCCCTGCTTGTTCACCTGGGGCGGGCCGTAACCCCCTGCCGTAACAACACCACTGGCTCCTCCCCCATTCCGCCTCCCAGCCGGCCTCTCAGTAGCGTTACGTCGTCTGGGACTAGGACGTGCCTGTCGGGCGGAGATTACTCCACCTGACAGGGGGGTGAAAGGCGGGGCTGGTCTTAAGCTTGTGCCAAGTGCAGGAGTGCACTCGGCAGTGGGCACATGTTGCAGCTATTAGCTCTGCAGCGCGATGTGTGCAGACAGTGAAGCCCTGTACACACGATTGGATAACCTATGGATTTTCGTCCGATGGATTTGACCATCGGAAATCCGATGAAACTGTTTTTCATCAGTCTTGGCCACACACCATCAGTTTAAAAACCGACGGCAACAAAACGACGGCACGTACAAAACGTACGACGCGCTATAAAAGGGCCGAACAAATCTAATGGCGCCACCCCTTGGGCTGCTTTTGCTGATTTCGTGTTACCGCGTGTTAGTAAAAGTTTGGTGAGAGCCGATTCGCGCTTTTCAGTCTCTGTGCTTTGCAGATCGTTTCCTGTTGTTCAGTTTGTGCTTGTGGGTTTGTATTTGTGATTCAGTGAGTGCCGTCAGGTCGTTACTGCCTTGCAGTGCCGACTTGGCCGTTCGTTTACTGTTTTTCAGGTCGTTCTTCTCAGGCCTTGCTGTTCCACGGTGCGTTCTGTTTGAGTGCGTTCTGACCAGCCGACCGGTTTAAAACCATGTTTGAAGTGCGTTCTCGTTCTCAAGCTCGTGCTGGCTTTGGGCTTGGTGTTGCAGTTAACACTGTAACCCGAGTTCAGTCTGTGAACAGGGTGAGGAGGAGTTCATGGACTAAGAATTGGTTGCTCCAGCGGGACCAATTCTCTCATATGCCTCTGCTGCGGGAAATCCATGAGAATAACCCTGATGATTTCAGGAATTATCTTGGGATGACGGACCACGTATTTCACCGTCTGTTGGATTTTCTGTCCCCCTATATCACGAGGCAGGACACTGTGATGCGCCAGGCCATCACTGCCGAGCAGAGGCTTATTGCCACGTTGAGATACCTGGCGACTGGGAGAAGCTTGCAGGACCTCAAGTTCTCAACAGGCATCTCCCCCCAGGCTCTCGGGATCATTATCCCTGAGACGTGTTCGGCCATCATTCAGGTCCTGCAGAAGGACTATATGAAGGTAATTATGCTCCTTTAACCTCACATTATCTTTTTTTATTCTCGTTTTTTTTTTTTTTTTTCCTCCTAACACAAATATGCCTGTTTGTAATATCCTGGTAATGTCCCCATTTTCCACATGCCTTTTTTTACCTGTAAATCCCTTTTTGGGCCCTACATGCCTATTTCCCTTCACTAACCTCTCCAGCATGCTATCGTGGGCGCAAACCCAGCTAGCCTTCTATTTTCCTTTTCATTTTTGGGGGGTCATTGCCCTCGTAGTTTGACAACCTTCCCTCCCCCCCTAAAGATGTTAAAAAATTAGTAGTTCTCAATCAAGCTCAGCAAAGTGGTAGAGCCTTTTTTGGGATCCCCCACAATCACCTTAGGCCCCCCCCCTTAGATTATTTTAGAATGTCCACTCAGCGGGGGTAAGGCATCTGCTAAGTGGGCCTTTGTTTATTGTTCGGAAAAACTCCCTTAAATAATAATGTTACTCAACAATGTTTTTTTGTGTGTAATCTGCTTGCACTGTAACCATAAACCGTACTAATGTCTTCTTTTTGTTTGACTCCACAGTTCCCTAGCACACCACAGGAATGGCTGACTGTGGCCTCCCAATTTGCCCAGCGGTGGGATTTCCCCAACTGTGGAGGGGCAATTGATGGGAAGCACGTCCACATAGTGCCGCCACCCCGTTCGGGGTCATACTATTTCAACTATAAAGGTTTTAATAGCATAGTGTTAATGGCGGTGGTGTCGGCACGATACGAGTTCCTGTATGTGGACGTGGGGAAGAACGGCCGGATGTCCGATGGCGGATCATTCGCGGAGACGGAGTTCGCTCACCGTCTGCAGGCTGGGGGTCTTGCACTGCCTCCAGATGCAGAGAACGTTGAAGGGCTCCCGTTCGTTTTCATTGCGGATGAGGCTTTTGGACTAGGACCACACCTGATGCGCCCGTTTCCCCAACGCACCCTCACCCTGGAGAGGAGGGT
Source organism: Rana muscosa (assembly GCA_029206835.1). Lineage (NCBI taxonomy): Eukaryota > Metazoa > Chordata > Amphibia > Anura > Ranidae > Rana > Rana muscosa. The sequence goes on from CM055128.1 coordinate 184,560,899, forward strand.
TTTTAATTACCGGCTGGCCAGAGCCCGGAGAGTTGTGGAGAATGCCTTTGGGATAATGGCCAGCCGGTTCCGCCTGTTCCAGACAGCGATACATTTGGCGGATTATAAACTGAACCACATCGTCTACTGCTGCTGCATATTGCACAATTTTCTACGCAAATTTGCAAACAATTATGTTTCATCGTTTGGGCCTGAGGCCGGTCCATCTGAACTGATTAATCTGACCGGCCTCAGCACTGCCCGTACTGGCTTGGCCCCCCAAAGTGCCCGTGAAGTACGCCAGAAATACGTAGAGTACTTCACGGGTAGGGGGGCCATCGAAATGCCAGACCACATCTGACCAAGTATTAAACCTTTTAAATGTAGCGCCTGCCCCTCTTCTCTCTCTGTGCGGCTCGCACTGTCTCTTGTCTAGGGGTATCTGGTAGAGTGGAGAGAGAAAGAGCGGGTGGGCTACGCCTAGCCTCCACCACATGGGAATGCCTGTAGTATCAGCAATGTCCTGTTTACCTTCGGGTCTGTGCCGTGCACCCGGATCCTCCCTCCAAGAGTCACCGTGAACTTCGTCCGCCAGGAAGTGAGCCTCACACCATTAAAGTCCAACACTCCTTTATTAGAACACACCATACAGGGACTTCCTTGATAGTTAGGACAGAAAAGGAGGTGTGAGTGTGAATAGGCCCAGACACAAATTCGCTCCTCCACTGAGGAGAGTGGGATATGGTCTCCGTACGAGAGGAAGGGGATCCTTCTGGACGGTCTCCGACAAGAGACTCACCCGTCACCGGCAGTCTGCTGCACCGGGTCTTCGAGTGAGGAGCTCTCCCCGGTCCATTGCGTCTTACTCAGATTCAGGCCTCCATCCCCGAAGTGCCTTAGGACCCTTCCCTCGCGGAACTCAGTGTTGGGCACTGAGCTCCGGACCTTCTTGCAAGTACCTCACCCCAGGGCTGAAGGTGCCTGGGGTGGAACACGATCTCCGTTGGTCCTCTAGGCCGAGGCCTCCTAGAGGACGAGCACGAACCCACGTCCGCAAGCTGAAGGTGCCTGGGACGAAGACCCCGTGACTAATGCCCCGTACACACGATCGTTTTTAATGTCATTTTTTAAACCGACGTTTTTCTCCTCGTTTTTTTTCATGTTTCCTCTCAAGCCTGCCTTGCGTACACACCATCATTAAAAAAAACGATCAAGCAAAGCGCAGTGACGTTCAACACGTACGACGGCACTATAAAGGGGAAGTTCCGGTCGAATGGCGCCACCCTTCATGTTAGTAAAGTTTTTTGGGCGACGATTCGCGCTTTTCAGTCCATTACTGTGTAATGAATGTGCTATCTCCATTACGAACGCTAGTTTTACCAGAACGAGCGCTCCCGTCTCATACTTGATTCTGAGCATGCGCGGTTTTTTTCACGTCGTTAAAGCATACACACTATCGTTTTTCACGTCGTTAAAAAAAACGACATGAAAAACGACGTGAAAAAAGAGAGCATGTCCGGAATTTTTAATGGCCGTTTTTCACGTTGTTAAAAATGCTCTGGAGCCTACACACGATCATTTTTAATGGCCATTTTTTTAAATGGCATTTTTAACGGCATGAAAAACGATCGTGTGTACGGGGCATTAGATGGCCGGCCCCCTTTATCCCCTCTCCCAGCAAGCATGGCGGGTTCCCCGCCCCACCATACCGCTGCCGAGAGAGGACAAAAAGGGCCTCGGCACACAGTGACATTCATCCCCCGGCCACGGTGACTGCGCCACCTAGTGAACCGCAGGGAACATGGCACTAATGTCACGGCCAGATTCAAAAAATGCACCCGGAAAGTAAGTACCCGCTACACATTCCCCCTGTCTTTTGACACTGGACCCCAGTGTCTGGAGTGAATCACGTCCTCAACGGCTGACATAATCCAATCCAGAAACCAACTAACAATTTGAAAAAACCAAACATTTTTAGGAAACTATCCTAACGGAGAAGTTGTGTCTGAGCCCCTGCAACAAAAGAGGAGTGAAAGACAACATTTAAAACATTATACTTTTCCCTCCCATCCTAACTAAGAACCACCCCAGGTTCCATAATCTTGACGGGACGCTCTCCTGCAGAGGGAAGAGAAAAGAAACAATAAAACCCTGACACATGTGTATGTGTGAGAGAAAAAGAAACTCCTCCGAAGAGAAATATCTTTTCCTCCAGTGTGAGTGTGTACAATGTGTAACGTTGCACAAGACTGCCACCTGGTGACAGCCTCGCGGTAACTGCACCCGTTGAACCATCTTCTCTTTTCTTGCTGCTTGACTCCCGGCCCTATCTACCCCAAAGTCTGCAACTTCTCACCGGAAAGGAAAGAACAACAACTGGAACAGTCCTTCCTTGGAATGACACAAGCACCCCTCTTGCGGGCAAAAACTGATGATAGCACCAACAAGAAAGTCAAACAGCAAAGTTCAGGGGGTGCAAGGTCCTTTTGAAACAAAGCAAATAAATGGAGTCTCTGAAGCCTTGACAGCGGAGGCATTGTGACTCTGTCCCCTTCGCCGGGTAGAACTATAGAGTCCGGGTGGCGAGGGGCCTTGACCACTTCTGGTTGGGGCATAGGTGCCCGTAGCATCAACTTCTGTTCCCCAGTACCTGATGCAGGTGGCACTGGAGATACAGATGTGGGCTGGGGACAGAACCCTTGTTCAGGCGCTGGTGCCTTCACCCAGGGTGTACTCTCCCAGATCAGAGAGCGACTCCAAGTCCAAAGTATCACACTCTTCCGCGGGTATGTAGCCCGTTGTAGAGACAGAGCTAACACCTCCCGCGGACATACTGGGCCATGCCTTCCCGGCATCTCCGCCCTTACACCAAGTCTCTTTGCCCGGCTTACCTCAGCCTTTACTTGAAGCAGGACGTCCGGAACACTCGTCGACGGATCCATCTAGGCCTGGCGTAAGCTGGCGAGATGGTCCGCCACCACCACTGGTCGGGGCCACCATCCTGGTTCTCTTCTTTGGTGGCGGACGCTGTGAGACAGTGGTGACCGAGTCAGCATCCTCGGATTTCTCCCGTTGAGTTTTAACGACCACCTCCTCGGTCGCTGCAGTGTGCGCTGGGATGGCTTTTACAGCAGTAATTCCTCCTTTGCGAGTAGTGTTACCTGAAGCCCGACCTGGGTAGATGGTTCTCGGCCTTTCAACTACCGGATCCACCTCGAACAGGAACTCCCCACAGGTCTCACATTGTCCGAAGGGCTTCAGGTGGCACACCAGTCCCGAGCACCCGGGACAAATTACACCCAGGGCCTCTACGTCCATGCACGAATACAGGGCGAATCGACCCCTTGGCTTCAGCCGGATCCCGGTATCCATTATCGGAGCAGCAGCAGTCATCGTAGTAGTAGCAGGGTGAACTGGAATCCATGAAGTATGTCCAAACATGGTGACTTGTTGCTGGTCCATCGCACACTGCAGAGTTTTCGCGCCAAAATCCCACGTGTAGCCCTCTCACGTATTGGACTCCTCCCCTTTGCTCAAGTTCGTGGGCTTTTTCACTTTCTTTGGATGAGCCACGCCCACGAACCAAGCAGCGGGGGTTGTGTCTGTTGGCGCAGTGCAATTAGAAACCCCCACGTGTAGTACCTCACACGGCTGGGCCTCCCCCCGTTCACCGCTCTTCCTGCGCGGGCCTTTCCCTGGTCTAGGGTCAATTCCACGACTTCGAGCAGGGCTGCACTTTGGCCTATTCAGTTAACTCATCCAGCAGACTTGTTCAATACTGTGATGCACAACACAATCCCGGACCCGAGCCCCCACGTGTAGCGCCTGCCCCTCTTCTCTCTCTGTGCGGCTCGCACTGTCTCTTGTCTAGGGGTATCTGGTAGAGTGGAGAGAGAAAGAGCGGGTGGGCTATGCCTAGCCTCCACCACATGGGAATGCCTGTAGTATCAGCAATGTCCTGTTTACCTTCGGGTCTGTGCCGTGCACCCGGATCCTCCCTCCAAGAGTCACCGTGAACTTCGTCCGCCAGGAAGTGAGCCTCACACCATTAAAGTCCAACACTCCTTTATTAGAACACACCATACAGGGACTTCCTTGATAGTTAGGACAGAAAAGGAGGTGTGAGTGTGAATAGGCCCAGACACAAATTTGCTCCTCCACTCTCCTCCTGGAGAGTGGGATATGGTCTCCGTACGAGAGGAAGGGGATCCTTCTGGACGGTCTCCGACAAGAGACTCACCCGTCACCGGCAGTCTGCTGCACCGGGTCTTCGAGTGAGGAGTTCTCCCCGGTCCATTGCGTCTTACTCAGATTCAGGCCTCCATCCCGAAGTGCCTTAGGACCCTTCCCTCGCAGAACTCAGTGTTGGGCACTGAGCTCCGGACCTTCTTGCAAGTACCTCACCCCAGGGCTGAAGGTGCCTGGGGTGGAACACGATCTCCGTTGGTCCTCTAGGCCGAGGCCTCCTAGAGGACGAGCACGAACCCACGTCCGCAAGCTGAAGGTGCCTGGGACGAAGACCCCGTGACTAAGATGGCCGGCCCCCTTTATCCCCTCTCCCAGCAAGCATGGCGGGTTCCCCGCCCCACCATACCGCTGCCGAGAGAGGACAAAAAGGGCCTCGGCACACAGTGACATTCATCCCCCCCGGCCACGGTGACTGCGCCACCTAGTGACCCGCAGGGAACATGGCACTGATGTCACAGCCAGATTCAAAAAATGCACCCGGGAAAGTAAGTACCCGCTACATAAAAAAAAAAAAAAACATGGAATTCATACAAACTTGTGTTGTCATTCTTGTATTTTGGGTTTATGTGTCTCCCAGGTTCTAGTAGTGCCAAGTGTAATTGTCCTTAGTAAATAGCCTCAAAACTCAGAGCGAAAACCACGTTTTTTGCATCTTCAGAACTGCTATTGAGCATAGAAAGAACAAGGCACACCTTTTTTAGACTTCCCGAATGTTTTTATTGATTGCACCACATTTTTGGTTGGTTTTCGAAATTCAAGCCTTTTTTTGGTTTGTGCGGCTTTTTTTGCAGAAACATGCATGGGTCAAAAGCCAAAAATTTTTGTCTGAAAAAGTAACAAAATAACACAGTGAAAAATACAAACATGAGATGGGGTGATGTTACCCCTGATCCAGCCCAAATGTGAAGAAACACACTTTCTTTTTGGGGCTCAAATGGGTATCTTCAACATGATCCCATGGCTAGGGTAAACATGTGCTATCTGCCATCATGGGGGATCAATGGACGTGCTTTGGGGGTGAAAACACTTCCTCTCAGCTACTTGAGGAGGGAGGAAGAGGTTGCACCCCCAAAACAGGGACTTAGATATCCTGTGACGGCAGATAGCACATGTTGAGTCAGTGTGTGCATCTTCACATTTGGGCTGGTGGAAATCCCATTTGAAATTTCTGATGCATAACAAAACACAAAAACAGGGGGGGTTCACACTATTCTCCCCAAAATATCTATCATGTTTTTATATTTTTGCTCAATCACAATCATTCTCTTTCTCATAATGTCCATTTCGCTACTGCATTCCATGATTTCCTGAATGATTATTTTGGCGCTGGCACTCGAGAATGGCGGATTTGGACTTCCTGACACACCCCCACGTTCAGTCCCTAAAACAAAAAAAAAGGTTTTACACTAGGCAGTCCTACATCTGTATTTACCTTGAAGTTGTGGTGACAGACACTGACCTGTTGTGCTGATAAGCTCCACCTCTCCTTCCTCCACCTCCCCTTCCTCCACCTCCGCTTCCTCCACCTCCGCTTCCTGAACCTGCTGATCTTGGTCTGCTTTGGGAGCTTCGGGGATTTTCTGTGGTGTTGGGTTCCTCGTCTCATGAGCATGGTGTCCTCCCACTCTCCTCTCCCCTATGGGAATTTACAACAAAAATGTATACTTTAGCACACAGACTTTTTTAAGGCCTGAAAAGGGATCCTCAATGTTTTGAAGTGGGGTACAATTGATATTTGGCCCTGAGTTCCAACATGAACATATGTGATCTTGCAAACTCAACAAAGCAACCTGTTATTTTTGAGGACATTCACAAATACACTTGGATAACCACCAAGGTATCCACTGGACCACCTGTGTGTGACACCGTTAATAAATTTGGTCATGTGGCCCAGAGTATAGTATCTTGCTGAAGAACAAAAAAGAGTACACAACTGCTGGAGTGTCATCTCCTTTACCCAGAATACAGTTTCTTCTTTCAGTCACATTCTAAATTTCCTTACAACACATCATCTAGCCAACAATGTGTAGATAAACATTGTTGAAGTAAAATGAGGCATGCCCACATGTAGTTTACGTGCATATGTGCCAAACATGTTTGGGGGAAGAGCAGCAAGTTATTGGTCAAAACATTGGGCAAATAAGTGGACTCTCCACTTAACCTAAAAGATGAGATTTCAGAATGTGAACCCAGTCAAGCCAAGCACATGGTGCAAAACAGCCAAGCACATGGTGCAAAGAATACATATTACAATGTGAAAGAACACAGTAAAATATACTTACTTTTTTCTATGCTTTTTATAAGCTTCTGTGACAGCAGGAAGGTAAAGTCACCTGGTTGCATCCAGGGGGGTAGATATATTTCGCCCAGATTCAGGCTTTACGCCGATTTATACAACTAGGTAGAGAGTTAATGAAGCCCAGCTGAGACTAGTGGGCTCATTGATGACTCATACCTCTAGGGAGAGGGCTGGGCGTCGTGCAGGCAGGGAGTTGATGAGGCCAGCTGAAGCCTGTCAGTTCGTTTAAGGCCTCTATAAAAACTCCCAGATTCATTAGGTGTTAGCTCATGCCTGGAAGCAGACCTGTGTGGACTGTCTAGGGAGAGTGAACCCCTGTGCGGTGAGAGAAAGCCTGTGTGGCTACATTTTGCTTGGACATTTAAAACCAGGGACTAGGACAGCACTAGGCTGATCCCAGTCGTTAGTTAGGAAACCTGTAAGTTTAGTCAGAGGTCAAGTTGACCAGGATTTATTTTGTTTATGTTTTTTTTTGCCTTGCTGTGTTTTTGTCACTGTAAATAGAAAATAAACCGCACCTTTTTGATTTTGAAAACCACCACCTCCGTCTGCTGGGCCTGTTTTTGGGTGGGGAGCCCATCCCGGGGGTCACACATACCCGCTGCCGAGCTAACCCCCTCACAGTTGGTGGAGAACCAGTGGCAGTTTTTTTTAAGCCAGCATGGAGGAGATACTGAAACAGCTGGCTCTAGCAAATGCCAATCAACAGCAGACAAATGCAGGTTTGCAAAGGAGCCTTGCAGCCCAGCAGCAAGCTCATCAACAGAGCCTTGCAACTTTACAACAGAGTCTGGAGGCTCAGCAACAAGCCCAACAGCAATCTGAGGCCCGCTTCATAGACCTGTTGCAGAAGCAAGAGCAGAGACTACAACAACAGATGGAAGCAGTAATGCAGCAACGTCCGCAGACCAGTGAGGAAAGCCGTCCCACTAATACCGCGTCCTTTGGGGTGAGTCGTTTATTGACAAAAATGACTGGAGAGGATGATCCAGAGGTATTTTTGACCACATTTGAAAGGACCGCTGAAAGAGAAGAGTGGCCTGAGGAGCAGTGGGCTGGACTAGTGGCTCCTCTGTTAACTGGTGAATCGCAGAAAGCTTACTATGACCTAGAGCCTAACCAAGCAAAAGACTATGTGATGCTAAAAGCTGAAATATTGGCAAGGCTGGGTGTCACCCTGGCTGTCCGGGCTCAGCGTGTGCATAACTGGACTTTCCAGCTTGGAAAACCCCCCAGGTCTCAAATGTATGATCTCATTCACCTGAGCAGAAAGTGGCTACAGCCAGAGACTTTGTCCGCACCAAAGATTGTGGAACGTGTTGTAATGGATCGGTTTTTGAGAGCTCTTCCTACTGCCATCCAAAAGTGGGTAAGCCATGGAGACCCAGAGACGGCCGATGGTCTTGTGGATCGTGTGGAGAAATACTTGGCTACAGAGAACCTGACGGCCTCTTCCAGAGACACTCGGACTTTCCACCCTAAGACCAGACCATCCCCAGGGGCGGATAAGATGATTCCAAGGGGTAAGGGTGGAGAGAGTGAGAGGGTGGGAGCTCTACCCCAAGTTTGGCGAGAACAGCCTGGGAAATCAGCAGCTCAAGAGGCGGCAAGAAGGATCGTTTGCTACCGCTGCCGGCAAGCGGGACATATTGCAGCAAATTGCCCGGTTGTGGAGGAACCCATGCAGTGTGACTTTCTGACGGGCAGACGTCAGTCGCTGTGTGCGACAGTCGCATGCACTGCCATTCGAGGAACTGAGAAACATTTATGCAAAATGTGTATTAATGGTAGAAATGTTGTGGTATTGCTGGATTCAGGTAGCCTTGTGACCCTGATAAAGGCTGAGTTAGTTAAAACAGAGGTCTCTGGGAATAGCAAGGTAGCCGTTATCTGTGTGCATGGGGACACCCGAGAGTATCCAGTGACTACAGTGTGTTTCGAGACCCCCAAAGGTACCCTCTCTCATCCAGTGGGCTTAGTATCTCAGTTACCGCATGACGCCATTGTGGGAAGGGATTTTCCGAAGTTCTGGGAACTGTGGGATGATCCTGAGCCCCCCACTGGTGCCCCTATGTACCAGGAATGTGATAGCCAGAACTCCCCTGAGAGTGGTGAGGACTCTCCGGAATTTCCCTTGTCAGTATTGGCAGGGGAGACTCAAGAAACTGGAGAGGAGCCCACCTCCTCAGACGAAAACCTACCGTCTGTGGAGTTTTCTGATCTTGAGGTTCACAGGGAAAACTTTGCCACAGAACAGTTGAAAGACCCCGCCCTAATAAAGGCACGGGAAAACGTAGTGAAAATAGATGGCGAGTTAGTGAACCCAGATAATACCGGCACTTACCCATACTTCAGCGTAGAGAAGGACCTACTGTATCGGGTGGCAAAAAGGGCAGAAGAAACCGTTGAGCAGCTTGTGGTGCCCAAACCTTACAGGAAGTTGGTGTTGGAGTTGGCCCATGGGCACATTCTTGGAGGTCATCTGGGGACAGAGAAAACCCGAGAGAGGGTATTACAGAGATTCTATTGGCCTGGGGTGATGAAGGACATAGAAAATTATTGTTCCTCCTGCCCTGTGTGTCAGAGGTCGGCCCCGATGCCACATTTCCGTAGCCCGCTGGTCCCTCTACCCATCATTGAGGTCCCGTTTGAGAGAATCGCAATGGATTTGGTAGGTCCTATAATCAAGTCCGCTAGGGGGCACCAGTACATATTGGTTATAATGGACTATGCCACCCGTTATCCAGAAGCGATCCCTCTCAGAAATACCTCGGCCAAAACCATAGCCAAAGAGCTATCTCTTGTTTTTAGCCGGGTGGGTATTTGTAAAGAACTGCTTACGGACCAAGGTACACCCTTTATGTCCCGGGTTATGAAAGAGCTGTGTAAATTGTTCAAAGTGACGCAATTGCGTACATCTGTGTATCACCCCCAAACCGATGGGCTGGTTGAAAGATTCAACAAAACCCTAAAACAAATGTTGAAGAAAGTGGTGGATAGAGATGGAAGGGATTGGGACTGTCTACTTCCTTATTTGATGTTTGCTATTAGGGAGGTGCCCCAATCCTCTACGGGATTCTCCCCCTTTGAGTTACTGTATGGGAGACACCCAAGAGGGCTGTTGGATATTGCCAAGGAAACTTGGGAAAGTGAGAGTTCTCCCCACAGGAGTGTGATTGAGCATGTCGCCCTGATGCAAGATCGAATTGCACAGGTAATGCCCATCGTGAAGGAACATTTGGCCCAAGCGCAGTTGGCACAGCAGAGAGTGTACAACCGTGGAGCCAAGACCCGTACCTTTTCCCCGGGGGATAGGATATTGGTACTTGTCCCTACGGTTGAAAGTAAATTCCTTGCCAAATGGCAAGGCCCCTACGAGATAATGGAAAAAGTGAGCGAAGTGAATTACAAGGTCAGACAACCAGGAAGGCGAAAGCCCGAACAGATCTATCACGTTAATCTGTTGAAAGCCTGGAGGGATAGAGAGTCCCTAGTCGCAGACACTTGGTCACCAGCTCAAACTGGTTGCGTGATTCCTGAGGTTGGAATCGCAGCCACCTTGTCACAACCCCAACAACAGGAGGTTAAGGAGTTTGTGCTTCGCAACAAGGAGGTATTCTCTGAGCTGCCGGGACAAACATCTGGGGTAGAGCATGACATTATTACCCCGCCCGGTGAAAGGGTGAAGTTAAAACCCTATCGGATCCCAGAGGCCCGACGGGAGGCAATACGGGAGGAAGTACAGAAAATGCTGAACTTAGGGGTGATAGAGGAGTCCCAAAGTGATTGGTCTAGTCCCATTGTGTTGGTGCCTAAACCGGATGGGAGCTGGCGATTTTGTAACGATTTTCGTCAGTTGAACAAAGTTACAAAATTTGACACCTACCCCATGCCACGTATAGATGAGTTGATCGACCGGCTGGGAACAGCCCGATACATGACGACTCTTGACCTCACAAAAGGGTATTGGCAAATTCCCCTGGCCAAGTCGGCCAAAGAGAAAACCGCATTTGTAACCCCAGACGGGGCGTTCCAATATAAGAGAATGCCGTTCGGGTTACAGAATGCGCCGGCCACATTCCAGCGGAAAATGGACCAGATACTGAGGCCCCATCGGAAGTATGCTGCGGCTTACCTGGATGACGTAATTGTCCATAGCACAGATTGGGCCTCACATCTGCCAAAAGTGCAAGCAGTCCTAGACTCTATCCGGGAAGCGGGGTTTACGGCTAACCCCAAGAAGTGTACCATTGGGCAGGAGGAGGCCAAATATCTTGGGTACACCATTGGCAGGGGAGTGATAAAACCCCAACTCAACAAAGTCGAGGCCATCCAGAGTTGGCCACGTCCCAACAGCAAGAAGCAGGTACGGGCCTTTCTGGGAATCGCGGGTTATTATCGGCGCTTCATTCCCCACTTTGCTTCTAAGGCTGTGCCCCTAACCAACCTGACGAAAGGGAAAGGGTCGGTCATGATTAAATGGACCCCCGAGGCTGAGGCAGCATTCCAGTTCTTGAAACAAGCCTTATGTAGCCAGCCAGTGTTGTACTCACCCGACTTCTCTAGAGACTTTGTCGTACAAAGTGATGCGTCAGATGTGGGGTTAGGAGCAGTATTGTCCCAGGTCTGGAACGGGGAAGAGCACCCAGTCATTTACCTCAGCAGGAAGTTGAAGTCCCATGAGGTAAATTACGCCACCGTTGAAAAGGAGTGTTTAGCGGTGAAGTGGGCTCTAGATTCCCTTCGGTACTACCTGCTAGGTAGGCACTTTGACATGGTTACGGATCACGCTCCGTTAAAGTGGATGGCTCAAAACAAGGAAACAAATAGAAGAGTGAATAGGTGGTTCCTGGCCCTCCAGGAATTCAACTTCACAGTAAAGCATCGCCCTGGCGTTCAAATGGGGAATGTGGATGCTTTGTCTCGAGTACATGAATGCCTGATTGCTGGTGTTCCAACCCCGAGGTTAAAACAAGAGGGGGGGGTATGTGACAGCAGGAAGGTAAAGTCACCTGGTTGCATCCAGGGGGGTAGATATATTTCGCCCAGATTCAGGCTTTACGCCGATTTATACAACTAGGTAGAGAGTTAATGAAGCCCAGCTGAGACTAGTGGGCTCATTGATGACTCATACCTCTAGGGAGAGGGCTGGGCGTCGTGCAGGCAGGGAGTTGATGAGGCCAGCTGAAGCCTGTCAGTTCGTTTAAGGCCTCTATAAAAACTCCCAGATTCATTAGGTGTTAGCTCATGCCTGGAAGCAGACCTGTGTGGACTGTCTAGGGAGAGTGAACCCCTGTGCGGTGAGAGAAAGCCTGTGTGGCTACATTTTGCTTGGACATTTAAAACCAGGGACTAGGACAGCACTAGGCTGATCCCAGTCGTTAGTTAGGAAACCTGTAAGTTTAGTCAGAGGTCAAGTTGACCAGGATTTATTTTGTTTATGTTTTTTTTTGCCTTGCTGTGTTTTTGTCACTGTAAATAGAAAATAAACCGCACCTTTTTGATTTTGAAAACCACCACCTCCGTCTGCTGGGCCTGTTTTTGGGTGGGGAGCCCATCCCGGGGGTCACACATACCCGCTGCCGAGCTAACCCCCTCACACTTCCTATACTGCTCCAGCTCCCTGATCTTCAGTTCTGACCACCTTTTACGGAGTTGTTCCTTGGATCTCCTGACCCCATATTTTTTATAGAGCGTCTTCGCCACTTTATCCATAATTTGTGACTTCCGGAGATTAGGGGTGTCGTATGGGCCATGTTTGCCGTCGTAATCCTTCCTCCGCAGAATGTCCACCATCTCCGCCATCTCAGAAAAAGACATATTAGTCGCCTTGTATCTTTTTTTACAGGATCGGGACGTTTCCGCCTCCGGGCTTTCCTCGTCGGTAATTTCAAGTAAAGAAGCCACCTGTGTCTGCGACATGTCGCCGTCTCACACTGTGCGCCGATCGTTAAGGGGCGGGGAAATGCAGAAAAAGTCCGTCATGGGCGGGCGACGAGGGCGGAGTTACACGCATGCGCAGGGTATAAAAAGGGGAAAGAAGTTATTAGGGATGCGCGGAGTAAGGACGACCGGAAGTGAACCCACGAAGTGAACTAAGGTAAGAAGGGAACTCGGGCCTGCAGTGGCATATTAATGGGTCATGATTGTAAAGGGCAATATTGTGATAAGTTGAGGAGAATCAATTCTGATCCTTTTTTTTTTTGTACTTGCTGATCCTAATAGATGCATAAACTAAGAGAGGCGGAGGTTATGCTTGTTTTTATTGAAAAGTATAAGGAACAGCGCAACCTTTGGGAGCTCAAACACCCTGCGCATCACAAAAGTGATGTACGACGGGCAACTATTACCAAATTAGCCAAGGATATGAAGCCATGGATCCCAGATGCAGACTACACTATGATCAATAATAAAATCAACAACCTGCGCAATTCTTATAAAAAAAAATTCAAGGAAGTGTGCCAGTCCAAGAGATCAGGAGCAGCAGCCGACAATGTAGTAAAGCCCAAGCTGTGGTACTACAGACATCTTCAATTCCTGGATGACCAGATCGAGGCCAGGGAATCTATTTCCAGCCTTCCCTGAACCCTTCCTTCCACCCTTCCCTCCAGCGTTCCTTCCACCCTTCCCTCCACCCCTGCAGAGGCGGAGGAGGAGCCTCCCGAGCTAGAAGAGCCAGATCTTCACATCTTCAGAACTGTTTGGCTTAGCCATAAATGATCCCACCCCCCCCCCTCCAAAATAAACCAGTAATGAGATCAAAATTGTGTGTGATTGATTCCTCAAATAATAGAAATCTACATTTTATTTTATAAACAGGATGAGGCAAGCCAGGAGGAAGAGGGTCAGGAGTGTGACAGGCAGGAGGAGGCAGGGCCCAGTGGGACTCAGCAGGTCCCCAGGCCTAGTGGCAGCACCGTCTTCCAAGTGGCTCCCCTCCACGTCAGACCGCCAAAACAACGGCGGATGACACAAGTGGAGGAGGAGTCACTAAAGATGATTCAGGAGGCTGCTGCCATTATGAGGGCCCCCCTCAACCCTACGGAGGGGTTTAGCACCTATCTGGCGGATAAGCTGCTCAGAATGGAGGCGGGACAACGGGCCCTCTGTGAGCATCTCATCTATATGGCCGTACACATGGGGGTGAGGGGGCTGCTGACTGAGGCCACCCGTATCTCGCAGCAGCCCAATCCCTCTCCTCCTTCTCCTCCTCCTCCTGCCACATCACCACCCACAGTGGCCCAGCCTGCAAGGGTGCATGGACGGGGCCGTGGAGAGAACGCTGCAGAGAGGCGTGGAAGGAAGGCTACAAGGAAGAGCAGGAGGTGATTCCCTGGCCTCGAGCTGCTCATCCAGAAATTGAAGGTTGATGGAGTACCACCACAGCTTGGGATGATGTATGTCTTTGGCTGCTGCTCCTGATTTCATGCTGTTGTTGATTTTATTATTGATCATAGTCAGGTCTGCATTTGGGATCTAATGACTTTATATTCTCTGCTAATTTGGGAATAGTTGCCCTTCGGCTTTTGATTTGTTTTTTCCAAAATAAAGGGAAATTTGATTTCAGCCAACCTACATGCCTGATGTGTTTTTTTGAGAAGTAGCAATAAGATTGCATAAATACAATCTGTAATTAAGAACAAGGGACACCAAACTCCATGATTTTTCTAAAATTAAATATTATGTTGTTCTGAGAAATTGACACACCAAAAAATGCACAACAAATTTTAAGAGTCAAAAAACATAAAGGTGTAATTTGGGAGGTGGGCCTTGCAGAATTTTAATAATTATTCCTAAGATCACTAGAAAAAAGAAAGACATACATTTGTCAGAACTCAGGAGAAAGTTCTGCTGCCAAAATGACATTTTAAAGACCGTTCGAAAGCAAAAAAACATGCGCTGCATTAAACGAAGCAATAACTTGCAGAATGACGAATGTGCTCTCTCCATTAGGAACGCTAGTTTTACAAGAACGAGCGCTCCCGTCTCCTAATTCAGTCTGAGCATGCGTAGGTTTTTAAACCGATGGACTTGCCCATAGACGATCGGAAATTCCCATCGGTTTTTTATCCATCGGAAAATTTTAAAACAAGTTCTATTTTTTCCATCCGATGGAAAAAAGACCGATGGGTACCATACACGATCGGTTGGTCTGATGAAAACCATCCATCGGACGGTTTTCATCAGTTAAACCGATCGTGTGTACAGGGCTTTAGTGTACTTTTTCAGCAGAACACTGTCAGCACTTCACCAGCGCCCCCCTTCCTCCAGTAAATGGTGCCGCCCAGGGCATCCGCCCCTTCCGCCCCTGCCTTGTACCGGCCCTGTTGATACATTTCCCCATGGGCAGGACCCGGGTCCCCAAACCCTTTTTAGGACAATAACTTGCATTTTAGGCATTATAATTAGCACTTTAGATTTCGAACATTCACGTCCATTGTATTTAATAGGGTTCTAAAGTTCGCGCAAACTTTCAGTCCATTCGAACGGGGGGGGGGTGTTCGGGGGTGTTCAGCTCATCCCTACTACAAACTATGGGATGGGATATATACTGAATTTTTTTTGTAATACTACTAATAGCGGTGATCAGCGAATTATAGTGGGACTGTGATAGAGCAGCGGGAAATCTGAAACGAACTGACACTGGGTGGGAACTGACTGACACTGACATCACCAGTGATACTAATACAGTGATCATTGCTATTACTATACACTGTCACTGTACTAATGACACTGCCTGGGAAGGGGTTAACATCTCGGGCAAACAAGGGGTTAAGTGTGTGCCTAAAAAGTGTTAATGTGTGTATTGTGTGCTGCTTTTTACTAAAATTCTCTTTGTTTATTCTCATTCTTTGCAGGGAGAATAAACAGAGAGATTATTCCCTCTGTACAGACCTCTGTGTTGGTTGTCAACACAGGGCTCTGGGTTGTGATTGGACATGATTGGGTGGGATCTGCTGACAAGCTCCCGCTGTGTACAATCACAGCGGGAGTTGGCGGGCAGGGGGGCATGCGCCCTGTACCTGGAAAAGGCCAGCGAAGTACAGGTACATCACTGTGCCTGTATGGGCCACTGATCTGCAGTACATTGCAGGTGGGTGGCCCTTAAGTGGATAAAAAGTATTTTACCAGGCAAAGCAAATGCTCATCCAGCTGAAGAACTAATAACTTTACGTAGTATACAGTATCTCTATCAGTGAAGTTTGTCCCAACCTGCTGGGTCATGGAATGATTAGGTACTGTATTGAGCAAAGTGTAAGGATGACAGTCCTAGAACGTGCACCTTCAACGCCAGCCTCCATATTACTATTGGGAAAAAAAATCATGGGGGCAGCCAGGGATGCTCAGCCCATACATTTCTTTTTGTTATCATAAGACAAGACTCGCACCTGGCAGTTTCTAGCTCTTCTAGTTGTAGAACCAGCAAACAAGCAGAATGACCACACTATTACCCAATAGTTCATAGCCACAAAATTGTCCACAGTTATGTGTAGTACTGGGGAGGGTTTTTTAAATCTTGCCCAGCAGTGCTGACAAAATATTCAGCAACAAGGACATTTGTTTCTCTTTTCTCCTGTGATGGACAGCTGCAGGGTGAGAGGAAGATGGATTATGCTCTGATTGGCTGGCGCTACAGCTGAAGAGGACCCCCCCTAGCAAATCTATGCTTCTTGTCAAGGATTTGATGCTGAGCATCCACAAAGTTAATTCAACTCTATTGTATGCTGATCAAAAAAAATATATATATTAAGTTGTGTGCAGAAGCCCCTCAACACTACAAAGATATGGTCTATGTATTGGAACCACTCCAGAAAAGCCTGGAGCAAAATAAACAAAATAAATAGGCGCAGGGCTGACATGACATAGGAAACAGGGTACATGCATAATAGGAGAAAGAGGAGATTGGTGGAGTTTAGAGTGGGAGGGGACAGGAGTTTGATAAAAAGGAGTGGGCCCCTCCCCATGAGTCACCTCAGCGTGAGGGAAAGTTAGGGAGCAGCAGCATGGCCGAGGCTAAACATCTCCTGGCCGAAGCGGCGAATCGGGGTCCTGGGTGGTTGCAGGAGACCCTGGGGCCGATGCTGGCACGGCCGGAGCCGGCAGCAGGTACAGGGGGAGGGATTCTGCACGAGCTCGGTGGTCTCGGCCTCCAGAGCGCTTTTCGTTAGACCCCTCTCCAAGAGCTCAGCGTCAGACCGGGAGTCCCCCGCGGGCCCCTTCGGGCCCCCCTGTGAAGCGTTCAGCTATGCTAGCAGGAATTCCGGAAAGAATCCCCCTCAACGACGGAGCTCTGCGGGTGGCCGTTCCAGGTGCTCTGGAGCGGTCTCGTGGCCCTGCAGCAGCGGGAATAGGAGAGCGCGGGCCCCTCCCCTGGTGTGACGTCAGTGGGCCTGGTGCCTCAGCGTGGGAGAAATGGTGCAGCGGTCCCCGGGCCTTACAATTCCTTGGCAGGGGACCTCCAGAGGAATGGCGTGGGGCAAGTAAGAGGGAAACTGAGGCGGGCGATGGTCGTCAGGGCTGAGGCTATACACGCTGGTCCTAAGAAGTCGGTTCAGTAGTCTGTGGGCGGGTATGCAGCGCGGAGGAGTGGTCGGATGGCTGCAGGTCCCTCGGCATCCAGGGCAGTGTCGCCTGGAGGGCTGTCTTCTGGAGAGGAGGAGATGTCTGGTCTGAGGTCGGAGGGCGAGCTGATGGGGTCTGAGGAAGATGGTGTTCCCCCTCTGGCATCGCCGGAGACGAGACGGTCGGCTGATGGGTCCATCCCTGTGCAGCCCGGTAAGTCAAAAGTTTAATTTACCTTCCTTGGGGTTGAATACTAGTGTGGTGAATGAGGGCCGTGGGGGGTGGGCCGGTTGAGCAGGCTGGGGTTGCTTCGGGGCTGGGGGGTGCTGCGAGTTCTTCCTCTCAGGTGGGCACTACTCCCGGTACGGCGGTGGGGGGTGCTGCAGGCTTAATGGGTTTCTTGGCGGGGATCAAGGAGTTGGTAAGCAGGTTTGAAACTGCTGACAGAGCTTCCGCCGGCGGCGGCTTGGGTCCCCCCCGCAGGGGTATCTGGGGCAGCCCCGGCTACTGGCTACTGGGGGGGGGGGGGCAGATGTCACGTGGTACCAGCTTTGTCCGCTGCGGCTGAGAACACGGGACAGGTTCAGCAGGTGCCGGCCAAGACAGCGGTGGTGGGGGATGTCATCCGTTTGGCGGATTCCACAAGATGTGAAGTGTATGTTTGTTATGAGGGGCCGCTAGGTGCGCACCTGAAGCCAGAGGTGCGGGAAAAGCTCTGGAAAGGTACATTGAGGTTAAGCCGGATGACTCCAAGAAAGAGGATGAAGAAAAGCGGAGATATAGGTTGATTCCACGGACGTTTGCCAACTGGCTGCAGACGTTCGCCATTATGGCGAGCGTTATTGGGGAAAAGAACCCCAAATACTGTTCGGTGCTCTTTTGTTATCAGGATTCAGTAGGTGAGGCCTATAGAGTCTACGGGGGCATGGCATGGCTGAGATACGACGAGAAGTTTCGGCAGCGGAGAGCGATACAGCCATCGTTGAGGTGGGATCTCAAGGACATTAGTCTGTGGATGCGCCTCATGACTTCTGCGTGGGCTCTGAGCCAGTTTTTTCCAAGTCATCTTCCAGGACGGCTTACAGAGAGATAGGCTCCTCCCACCTAGCACAGGAAACACATGATACACATCATTAAAAGCACTGCACATGTATTAGCTCCTCAGTATTTATGCTCTCTCCAGCCAGACAGGAACTCCAAACGGATGCAGGAAGCAGTCTGTGGTGAAAATAAGGGACCCCCTCTCCCGATTTATGGCTGTATCCACAGTGAGGATACCTGTGAGGAGTGGAGGAGGTGATCCATTGGGTCCATCCGGAATGGCACAGCAGGGTGTTCTCCTAGTGGAGCCGCAGGCCGCCGCATGGTCAGGGTGCCTTTTTTCTGCAGTTTCAAGAGATCCCCATGTTACAGGGCTTCTCTATCCCCAGCATGTGGACTGTGCTGAGGGCGCAGAGTGATGAGGTAGCTTCTGGCTCCAGGAAGTGACATGGCAGGAAGTCGGACGGCGGCCATCTGACACCCAGACGCTAGGAAGTGAAGCCCTAGCTAGGGTATCCGAAGGATAAACAGGCGTGCTGTGCCAGAGGGCTTTCTCCACACCTCCTTAAATAGGGGCCTGAATAAGAAGTTGGCGCCGAAGGCTTCCAAGCAACATGGAGATACCAGGATCCATGGAAGCAGGTCTGGAGGCGCCATTGGTTGATGCAGGCCCTAAGGTAAGAAAATAGGGGGCAGACTGCTCCTTCCCTTTTCTTATCCTCCTGTGGTGGGGGCACAGGGGGCGTTATGTTTTTTCCAGAGCCTGTTTATTGTGTATGCTTAGGGTGGACAATTGTCACACATACTAGCATAGACTCTGGTGGTGGGTATTTTTAAAAAATTCTTAGATTAGAATTTTGTTATTCACAGGGTGTTTTTTGTTAACGGGTATTTACTTCAGTGGGAGTAATGTGCTGGCGCTTGTCATTTGATTCATTAAAAGACAAAACCCACGAGCACAGAGATAACAAAACAGAGACACCCAGAAAAAGGTGCCCGATGTGCACCAAGAAAATGCCTTATGGGTGGAAGAAAAGTGCATGTCAGGACTGTATAGTTTGGTAGCAGACACTGACCAGGTGGTCAGGGCTACAAGCACCATGCACTGTTCCACACTGCTCGACCTTTCAGAGCCACAGACAGGGGAGGGCTGGCGGCCTTAGGCCTGGGGGGCAAGTCCAGTCAAGTGGCCCATTGAACCGCCGAATCAGCTCACCATCCATGGTCCAACTGGTTTTTCAATGCAGCCCCACCAGTTCCCATCAGTGCAGCCAACTCCAGTGCCCATCAATGCAGCTTGATCACTGGGGCAGGTTACATGGGGTGTATGGGGGGAGATGGGGGGTCAGCTAGGGGTGTCAGGGTCCCTCACCTCAGCAATCTCAGCTCAGCAGGTCCTTGCATGCCACGGTTTCTTGGGGGGTAACGCTCCTGATCATGGGGTCAAGTTGCAACCAGCGCCCAGCCCTGCAGCCCTGTGTCCCGACTCCCTGGCACGCCCTGCCTCTGTCTGCTTCCAAGAATCTGGTCCCAGGGAGTTGTAGTTTCCTCTGTGCTGCTTTGTTTTCCACCCACCAGAAGCTTGAGTGCGGACTACAACTCCCGGACCAGAATAAAAAAGAAAATGGTAGTGGGCAGTGGCTGCTGGCCATTTTGAACATAAGTTAGGGTGGCCTGGGAGGCAATTGCCACCCTGCCCCCTGGCCCAGCCCTCCCCGGCCACAGAGAAGATGGTGGAAGCCATTTTTTCCTGCGCTGGTAAGTAACCAGGAAGGAGTATGTAAGCAGGAAAGCAGGTCTGGGACACCTGCAGACTCTGGCCCTAGGGTAAGAAAGAGGCAAATGGGGGTTCCTCTTTTCTTGCTCCCTGGTGAAGGGGGCACCAAGGGTTTTGAGATTATTCTCTGTAATATCCACAGACCAACAGGGCTGGTCTGGGGAGTCTGGCTGTGTGTGTATCCCCAATATTTCCCTACTAGTTGTGGGACTTCATTTGGGTCTCCCTAGTTGGATGGGTGCTGGTCAGGGGGTGATCATCTGCACCTTGTCTCTCTTGGTAAAAGGCTCATTACGCCTTGTGTCCTCTCCCTCTAGGACAGAGGATGGGAGCAAAAGGGGAGCCACCTAAGGGACAGATACACAGCCTGAAAGTACAGGTTATCTACTACCTGGATACCAGCTCCAGTGCTGCAATGCTCTTTAAAGGGGAGTCCAGGTTAAGGGATTCCTAAAGAGCATTGGGGAAAAATAAATGACAATCCTTTTTTTCTTGATTTTTCACAAAGGCTCCTTCTCCGTCGGAGGAGAAGCAGCTATCCTCATGAGTGCTGAGGCTCAAGGGGAGCCCTCCCTTACTCACGTTTGGTCAAACACCATATCCTCTGTTACTGGCTGAAATCCTGTACCTCCTACAAACACAGGGTGAATGTGCTTTGTGTTCCTGTCCACCATTAATGTAGTCATTTGGAGGCAGAGGCAGTAACAGTTAAGTGTACAGCTCTTCTGGGTGTAACATCCATGCATGGTTGATCGTTAATACCTGCAGGTGTTGGTCTTCTGATTGCTCCTGTTGCACACTTCAGGGCTTATCCAAAGGTGTCAGAAGCTTTCATTTATCACTAGATTTGGACATGTCTGTCTCCAACCTAAGTGTGGGCTATATAAAGAAATATACAGCGATCTCTGTTAACATACATTATAGTTTAAGGAGACTCACTTTTGTTGTGGAGATTTTTATGGAAATGTATTAATGTATGTTGTCAGATGTCCCCCCAGTGTCAGTTTTGCTGTAATGCGCTCATCTGAGCGTATTTGCACATACAGACGTTGGTGGAAAATCTTCCTGTGGAGACAGCGATGTTTGCTGCATTTAGAGATGTTGTTTTGCGCCCCGTTAGGGGAACTGGCCAGCCCCTGGCGGGGGGCGTTAAATGACTCTGAGCGCACATATCTGTGTCCACAGGAACGGTAGCATAATTATAAAATAATTGTGGTCCATTGAGGCATAATTGTCATGTAGTTTCTGTCATTGGTAGCAGTGAGTTGGTTTGCACACGGCTCTGTACAAAGCCATGCTTTCTACTGTTCCTTTGTCTCACAGAAAGCATGACCCCTGTACACAGCCGTTTGCACACGTCACTGCTGGGATTATATTTGAATTTAAACATGTCTGTGATTGGTTCTTTTGAAAATATACAAAATGTCTGAATGGCTGTTCTGTGAAGCCACACCTTCTTTTGTTACTCATGTTTACTATAAATAAAGAGAGCTGGCTATCCCAGGGACACTCTGCTCTGAGATGACTTGACCATAAGACCTGTGTTGGTGGTTTCCTTGATTAAATGATGGAATGAACGGTGAGTGGATTCTAGCAAACTTAAAGATAGCATTATTGCAAAAAGATGAATCTAAAGTGTGTGCTTAGATAGCACAGGAATTATAGGCTGTGTGCTCTGCAAACAGCCTAGGAATTCCACAACAGAATGGCGACCACGAAGGGACCAATTGCGGCCTCTTTGAGCATCAGATCAGCAGAGGAGGAGAGTGGACCTGTGATGTGATTGATGCGTAAAGAGGCTGTACTTTGAAACGAACAAAAAAAAAAATTTGTCTTTTTGAAATCATGCTTTAAGTTTGCAGCGTGTGCATGTGTGTGTGTGATTTTGTCATGGATCGTATGCCTGTGAATTTGATTGTGTGTGGGTATGCCTGCATGTGCCTGTGTGATTAGATTGTTTGTGTGATGTAGGACATGTGTACCCATGAGTGCGATTGAAATTGTGTAAGAGATGGCTGTTTGTGCGATGTATTGAGCAGTCTGCTGCCAGCCATGGCTGCTGCATTGTTCTGGTCCTTGTGAGCCATGAGGTTTAGTGGGGGAGGGGCAGGCAACATCTCAGTTACAATGGTAAAAGTTGGTGACTTTCTGTAAATAGCATTGAGGAGGTATGTCTCTGCAATGGCTTTGTTATGGAAGCTGAGGCCACTGTGTGTGAACTTTAGGTAGAGAAATGTGGTGAATATCTCAGAGTATATGAACTTAGAGAAATGAATATGTTTTTAATATTGTCATGTAACTCACATTTATTGAATGTGCTGTTTAGTTGGCAAAAGGGAGGCTAAGTTTGTAAGTGTACATGTGGTCCTTGTAGAGTGTAGCTGACACCTTTTTCAGTGGATTTTGATGATAATTTAGAAAAGTTTCAATGGTGTAGTCAGTCTTTGTGGAGAAAAACATTTTTGATTTTCTTTTAAAGAGATGCTGGTTTTGGCGGGAAAAAGTAATGGCGCCATTATTGGCTTTTGTTAGCCTTGCAGGTTTGTCTGCCATTTTGAGGCACAGTTTTTCCTTAGCCTGTGGGTATCCTATAAGGGAAGGTGCAGCCACCTTTCTTTTGGGCACTATACCATGTGGCATTCGTCTGCTATTTCGCTGGTGGAATTTCTCAGCCTTTGGGGCAGATTTTGATGTTTGGTGCGAATATAGTGCGATCTTTTCTGCGTGGAACCTGGTGGAGGCAATTTGTGTTTTTCTTTGTGTAGGGGAACCAATGTGGTGTTCATTGTGACGTCCCATGCTGGTTTTGGCGGGAAAAATTGCATGCGTCAATGGCGCAATTTTTGTTGTCCATGAGGTGCTGTGGTGGGTCATCCACCATTTTGTAGTCCTGGCTTGTCGGCCATTTTGAGAGACGTTTACAGTTTGAGATAGGAAGTTCCAGTTTAGCAGACACGGCTCCTGAATATGCTGTATTGGCATTTGTTGATCGGCGCAGTTTTCTTATGTTTTATGCATTTAGAGTTTGACCTGTGCACTGCTGGGAAGAGTAGTGAGACACCAGGGGGACATACTGAGAGACTGGTTTTTGTTTAATGAATTCGCTGGTTTAAATTGCTTTTCTAAGCATCACCTTTTGAGGTGAGTTGAGAGGTATCTTAAAATAGCGCGGTTTTACCCCGAGGGGCCACAACGTGCTTGCGGGCACACGCACATGCTGGGGCCTATTTATGGATGGGATCTGGCTGACCTACCAGCAGTTGGAGTGTGGGAGGAGGCCAACGCAGAGACAGGGACAACATGCAAACTCCATGCAGATGGTGTTAGGAGAAAGGTTTCTCTGTTTTCATTTAAGTGAATGTAAGCTATTGCAGGGTCAGCTGACTTTGCAGTATATGCGCGGCGGTTTTTTTGCTTTGGATTTTGGTTTTAAGAAAAAACTTCACTTTACACTGAATTTTGATAGATTGTAAGACTAACAGAGTTTTTGTACAATGATGTGTTTTTATGTTTAAATATTTGGGAGTTTCCCAAAGGGCAATTCATTTTTTGGATCTTGTACTGTATAGCCATCTTTTGGCAGGAGTTTGTATTTTGAGTCCCAACTTATGGTTTGACTTCCAGGGAATGTGGGTCAGGGGGGATTCCCTCCCATTTGCAAAGGGGGGTTTACTCCATCATTTCCTTGACAAGGTTTTAAATGGTTGAAATATATAATGTGTAGCCATGGATTTTTTTTGGAGTCTTGATAGACAAGGCGATTATGGCTAACGCCTCCCCTCCCCCTCCCTCTTCCTGAACAATTGATATGTAAATAAACCAGTTTGGTTTTTTAAGAGCTGAGCATAACCGGAAGTTTCTTTTCAGCATTTATATATCAGCAGAAAGTTAGTGGGAGGAGCTTGGGGTTTTTAAAGGTGAGCAATGAGATTTGTGTCTGGAAGGAAAATGGAAAGCATTTTTGCGTTAAGTCTTTTATATTTTGTTCCAGTTTTGTGAAGTTTTGTACTGTAATACAGTTTTGGGTAGAGAGAAAAACAGGGGGTATCACCATTATTTTATCATCTAGATACAGAGAGAAGCCACATTGTTCTGCAGGTGGTAAACTGGCGTAAGTGTTCTGTGTGGTTTAGTCTGACAACGCAGTGTATGGGTGTATAGCGGAAAATGCTTGTGTATGCATACACTGTGAGGGGTAGAGGCCTAATTCGGGGGTTGATCTGTGGTTGTTGCTGTAGTTCCAAAAGTGTTGGGACAACAAGCCATAGAGTTGACGCCTCGGTTAGGGTTTCTAGTTGGGGGACTTGACCATATAGTGGTTGTAGTTCTGCAATTCACCGTATAAGAAGACACCGGGCGGTGATCTCCGAAATGGGTGCAACGGTTTAACCTGGACGCAGGTTTAAGACGATAAGCCGATTCAGATCGCCATGGACACAAGGAGGTCTGTGCAAAGGGAAGGAATGGAGGCTTCCCATAGTCAGACGGTCACACAGTGCACGAAGCCTAGTTTTGGGGCAAAGGCCTTTGAACCCCAAAAAGATTAACATAGGTGGTCCAAGGATACTATTTTGGGTATCCCTCTGGAATGGATGTAGTTGAGCTGCGGCTTCAGAAATCTGTAATGATGAGTGTTGATGGAGGTGTAGTCTCATGCCCGTTTGTTTGAACTTTGTATGGCTGGTCCATGCAAGCTTCTCGAGTTGCTCTCATATTCCCATTGTATTTTTTTCTATTGCTGAAAGAGTGAAGGGAGAATTCTGGCTGTTTGTTTTTTTTAATTTTTGGTTTTGGAAACTATGAAGTATCTCCCCCACGTTTTTATCTGAGTGTTTATATGTAGTAACGTGAATATGTTCGAACTTACCGCAGCGATCCTTCGATGCGTCGCGGCTGTTGTATTTTTGTAGGAACGGGAAAAGTAAGGGTTACAGAGGGTTTTGTTTGAATCAGTTTTGAAAGAATGTCATTGACAATTTACCAATGTACAGGAATGTCATTATTGTTTTACCATTCTTTGCAGGTTAAATATGAAGAATAGAGTAATGATTTTGCTTATAAGTATTTTTCAGGTCCAAGGAGTTTGTACACAGAGAACAGGTGTATGTAGACAGCGGTACATATGGATAAATATGAGTCTAAGGCGGTAAAAGTGTCATAGGCTATTTCATTGTTTCTTTTTTCCTGCACCACGCATTTCTTCCTTCAGTCTGTAATGAGGAAGAAAAGGGGGGAGAAGTGATAAATGTAAGAGTGACAGTTTTTTTTCAAACTAATAATAACCTCTGTAATTCTAACCAAGTTTGTGCCAAGACTGTCTTTCTTTGATAGAATTTGAATCGGCAAGCAGCAGTCTGGTGAAGTAGGTTCCCATCCCAGAGGCTAAGAACCTTTTGTCAGTGGTTCCAGGTATTGTAAGCCACGCACAGGTTATGCAGTGACCACAGTCCCGATGTCTGGGTTATTGTCATATGAGGGTTGTTGGGAGGTCAATCAAAATCAGGGTCGTACTCTCCTCATTAGCTGTCACTTATATTCTCGGCTGATGGGGTGGGTGCGATCGTTGTGACATGAACTTCAAAATGTCCACCACAGGGTTCACGATTCCCTCCCGGACCCTGACTTAATAATCAGTTTACATTCTTTCCAACCAGGTGACTGGGTCGTTGTAAAGAAGCTTGAGGGATGAGACCACGCCAGCCACTGCAAGAAGCGGCTCAACCACACCAAAGAATGAGGAGTATCTTTGTTTATTTATATTTTTGTTGTTTAGTAAATTTTAGCGAGGGTAGCGATGAAAAGCATCCCAAGTTATTATGTAAAGTGTATGTCCTGACTAGCTCAGAAAGCGAACAGGACCGATGGTCTGTTCTGAGTCTTCACCGAGTTTTAGTCCCCAGCGATGACAGCGGTACATGCCATTTATGATGTTATTATGGGTATGAGGAGTTTTAGTCCCCAGCGATGACAGCGGTACATGCCATTTATGATGTTATTATGGGTATGAGGAGTTTTAGTCCCCAGCGATGACAGAGGTACATGACATTTATGATGTTATTATGGGTATGAGGAGTTTTGACAAACTAGTGAAGACTCCAGACAGACACTTGTCAATGGAACCTAACGATGTATTTTTGGAGGGTAAAATTGGTTTTAGTTTTAATGGCTCTGTCTCTTGTCGGTTTGGGTATCTAGGCAGCCCACAAGTGTGTTTGAACTTTAGTTTGGTGTTTATGTGGATCTGCAGCTTATAAAGGTAATTCCCCCAAAGCAAGAGGTTCATGCGCGATGGTGAAGCTGTCCCAACATTTTAGGTCGCGGCCGATCGCGAGGATCTGATGGCGCAGGAAATTAAGAATGGCAGGGACAGCTAGAAGGGATTTGTTCACCAATCCCGACCAGGTCTGGGCATGGGGTCCTGCATGTACAAGGTGGGGGGGGGCTCGGGCTTGGGATACGATTGAACAATTCTCATCCGTTAAGGATAGGGTTCTTCATGTAATTGTTGAAGCCAGAGCTGTAGCTAAGTGAAGGTTGGGAGTCCTTTTTAAGGGTCTGGGAATCTTTGGGGATCTAATTTTTATTTTACAGCGGATCGTGGTTAAAGGAAGTGGGAATATATATACTCATGTCGTTTTTATTTCTATTCTTTCTATGTCGTGACGAGAGGCTCCTGTTGCCTGATTTGACGCGTGACCAGAGTTTCCTTGATGAGACGCCCCGAAACCGGACCCACATACAAGACACAGAGGATCACAGACGGATCAGCGATTACTACAGCTCACCATGTCGTGTCCTCCTTTATAAGTCATGCCCCTGAAGAGTAGAGTCTACATGTCAAGCCGTGTTTTCCTTTTTATGGACTGTAAGGACTGATTCATTTCCAGGTGTAAGAAGCAGATCAAGTTTCATCGATGGACACATGGGGTGCATATGACAAAAAAGGGAGGACTGTTGTGGAGATTTTTATGAAGATGTATTAATGTATGTTGTCAGATGTCCCCCCAGTGTCAGTTTTGCTGTAATGCGCTCATCTGAGCGTATTTGCACATACAGACGTTGGTGGAAGATCGGTGGCGGGAAAATCTTCCTGTGGAGACAGCGATGTTTGCTGCATTTAGAGATGTTGTTTTGCGCCCCGTTGGGGGAACTGGCCAGCCCCTGGCGGGGGGCGTTAAATGACTCTGAGCGCACATATCTGTGTCCACAGGAACGGTAGCATAACTATAAAATAATTGTGGTCCATTGAGGCATAATTGTCATGTAGTTTCCGTCATTGGTAGCAGTGAGTTGGTTTGCACACGGCTCTGTACAAAGCCATGCTTTCTACTGTTCCTTTGTCTCACAGAAAGCATGACCCCTGTACACAGCCGTTTGCACACGTCACTGCTGGGATTATATTTGAATTTAAACATGTCTGTGATTGGTTCTTTTGAAAATATACAAAATGTCTGAATGGCTGTTCTGTGAAGCCACACCTTCTTTTGTTACTCATGTTTACTATAAATAAAGAGAGCTGGCTATCCCAGGGACACTCTGCTCTGAGATGACTTGACCATAAGACCTGTGTTGGTGGTTTCCTTGATTGAATGATGGAATGAACGGTGAGTGGATTCTAGCAAACTTAAAGATAGCATTATTGCAAAAAGATGAATCTAAAGTGTGTGCTTAGATAGCACAGGAATTATAGGCTGTGTGCTCTGCAAACAGCCTAGGAATTCCACAACACCTTTTACTTCTGTTCCAGATAAAATATTTGATTATGTCTAGGAGCTGAAGCTGCACCTATTACGGGGTAACAGTATCTGCTATGCACACCTGTTTGTGTGCCTAGACTTCTATCACCTGGAGCTCCCTGGGTGCCTCCACTGAATAGATGTATAATAGATGGGTAGCCAGAGGTTAGGCTATATCTATGACATGTGTTTATACGAATAGTTCATATTAATTGCGTGTGAATTGTGTGTGTCTGTGGGGTATTAGTCGAATACTCTGGGGTTGATTTACTAAAGGCAAATAGACTGTACACTGTGCACTCTCTGCAAAGGCAGTTGCTCCGGAGCTTAACCACTTAAGCCCCGGACCATTTGGTAGCTAAAGGACCAGAGGTGAATTCAGAATTTTGCACTGCGCTGCTTTAACTGTAAATTGTGCGGACATGCAATGTTGTACCCAAACGAAATTTGCGTCCTTTTCTTCCCACAAATAGAGTTTTATTTTAATGGTATTTGATTGCCTCTGCGATTTTTATTTTTTGCGATATAAACGGAAAAAGACCCAAAATTTTGAAAAAAAATGATATTTTCTACTTTTTGTTATAAGAAAAATCGAATAAACTCAATTGTAGTCATACATTTAGGCCAAAATGTATTCAGCCACATGTTTTTAGTAAAAAAAATGTCAATAAGCGTATATTTATTGGTTTGCGCAAAAGTTATAGAGTTTACAAACTAGGGTACATTTTCTGAAATTTACACAGCTTTAAATTTATGACTGCCTATCTCATTTCTTGAGGTGCTAAAATGACAGGGCAGTACAAAACCCCCCCAAATGACCCCATTTTGGAAAGTAGACACCCCAAGGAAATTGCTGAGAGGCATGTTGAGCCCATTGAATTTTTTTTTTTTGTCCCAAGTGATTGAATAATGACAAAAAAAAAAAATTACAAAAAGTTGTCACTAAATGATATATTGCTCACACATGCCATGGTTATATGTGGAATTTCACCCCAAAATACATTTTGCTGCTTCTCCTGAGTACGGGGATACCACATGTGTGGGACTTTTTGGGAGCCTAGCCGCGTACGGGACCCCAGAAACCAAGCACCGCCTTCAGGATTTCTAAGGGCGCAAATTTTTGATTTCACTCCTCACTACCTATCACAGTTTCGAAGGCCATAAAATGCCAAAATAGCACAAAACCCCCCCAAATGACCCCATTTTAGAAAGTAGACACCCCAAGGAAATTGCTGAGAGGCCTGTTGAGCCCATTGAATATATTTTTTTTGTCCCAAGTGATTGAATAATGACAAAAAAAAAAATTACAAAAAGTTGTCACTAAATGATATATTGCTCACACATGCCATGGTTATATGTGGAATTACACCCCAAAATACATTTTTCTGCTTCTCCTGAGTACGTGGATACCACATGTGTGGGACTTTTTAGGAGTCTAGCCGCGTACGGGACCCCGAAAACCAAGCACCGCCTTCAGGATTTCTAGGCACAAATTTTTGATTTCACTCCTCACTACCTATCACAGTTTCGAAGGCCATAAAATGCCAAAATCGAACAAAACCCCCCCAAATGACCCCATTTTGGAATATAGACACCCCAAGCTATTTGCTGAGAGGAATGGCGAGTATTTTACAGCTCTCATTTGTTTTTGAAAATGAAGAAAGAAAATATATATATATATATTATTTTTTTTTCAATTTTCAAAACTTTGTGACAAAAAGCGAGATCTGCAAAATACTCACAATACCTCTCAGCAAATAGCTTGGGGTGTCTACTTTCCAAAATGGGGTCATTTGGGGGGGGTTTGTGCTATCTGGGCATTCCATGGCCTCCGAAACTGTGATAGGCAGTGAGAAGTGAAATCAAAAATTTACACCCTTAGAAAGCCTGAAGGCGGTGCTTGGTTTTTGGGGTCCCGTACGTGGCTAGGCTCCCAAAAAGTCTCACACATGTGATATCCCCGTACTCAGGAGAAGCAACAGAATGTATTTTGGGGTGTAATTCCACATATGCCCATGGCATGTTTGAGCAATATATCATTTAGTGACAACTTTGTGCAAAAAAAAAAAAAAAATTGTCGTGTTTCCGCAACTTGTGTCAGCATATAAAATGTTCCATGGACTCGACATGCCTCTCAGTATATAGCTTGGGGTGTCTACTTTCCAAAATGGGGTCATTTGGGGGGTTTTGAACTGTTCTGGCATTTTATACACAACATTAGGAAGCTTACATCCACTCTTCTAACCACTTGAAGACAAAGCCCTTTTTGACACTTTTTGTTTACATGAAAACATTTTTTTTTGCAAGAAAATTATGTTGAACCCCCAAACATTATATATATTTTTAAGGCAAAGGCCCTACAGATTAAAATGGTGGGTGTTGCATTTTTTTTTTCTACACAGTATTTGCGCAGCGATTTTTCAAACGCATTCTTTGGGTTAAAAAATACACTTTTTTTAATTTTAATGCACTAAAACACACTATATTGCCCAAATGTTTGATGAAATAAAAAAGATGATCTTGGGCCGAGTACATAGATACCAAACACGACATGCTTTAAAATTTCGCACAAACGCGCATTGGCAACAAACTACATACATTTTTAAAAGCCTTTAAAAGCCTTTACAGGTTACCCCAGTAGATTTACAGAGGAGGTCTACTGCTAAAATGATTGCCCTCGATCTGACCTTCGCGGTGATACCTCACATGCATGGTGCAATTGCTGTTTACATATGACGCCAGACCGACGCTTGCGTTCGCCATTGGGCAAGAGCAGGGCAGGACAGGGGTGCTTTTTTTTTTTCTTTTTTTTTCTTATTAATTTTGCTTTTTTTTTTTTTTTTTAAATTGTTCCTTCCAAGTATTTTTTTTTCATTTTTATTGTTATCTCAGGGAATGTAAATATCCCCTATGATAGCAATAGGTAGTGACAGGTACTCTTTTTTTGAAAAAACTGGGGTCTTCTAGACCCTAGATTTTTCCTCTGCCCTCAAAGCATCTGACCACACCAAGATCGGTGTGATAAAATGCTTTCCCAATTTCCCAATGGCGCTTTTTATATCCGGGGGGGCATTCCCTCCCACTGCTTGTAAAAGCAGTCCAGAGGCTAATTAGCCGCTAGGATTGCTTTTACATGAAAGCCGGCCGCAGGCTGAAAAGAATGATACCAAGATGATACCTAAACCCGCAGGCATCATTCTGGTATAAACATTCAAAGTCCAGCAACATACCAGTACGTTGCTGGTCCTTGTTGGACATGTATTGTAATCTTTTTTTTTCATGCAGCCAGTTGGCTGAACGAAAAAAGAGATTGATCGGTGGGTATGCCCACCATTAGAATACCGCCCTTCATCCACCCTCTTCCAATGATGGGCATACACGCACCATTTATATATGCCGAAGCATGGGGGCATCCTCCCGCAAAAAAGTTATGCCGCACACACATGGTCGGACTTTTCCACGGGCAAGCCTCCGTCGGAATTTCGACCGTATGTACGCGGCATTAGGAGCAAAATCACTCCTCCGCCCCTGCTGCCCCAATGCTTCGGCATATTTGCTTTTTTTTTTTAACTGTGGTGGTGAAATCACCTCCTACAGCACTGGAGTCGCAGGGATCAGGCCTGTCTCTGCGAACGCTGCAGTTATGTGTGTTTTTGTTTTGTAAGTGACAGTGATCGATCGATACTGCACTTGGGTGGCCTGGGCTGGACGGAGGGGCAAAACGCAGGTGCCAGCAGGTATCTGGGCTGATCCCGCTAACACTGCGTTTTTGGGAACCCTAAACTGTTGGGGACGCTAGTATAGATCTGATCAGATCAGATATTGATCTGTTCAGATACTATACCACTAAGGGGGGTGTATGCTTCACGCGTGGGTGTTAGCGTTACTGGCACTAACCTGACGCTGCCTGGGGTGTGACTCAGACCCTCTCTGACGCTAAAACCTAATTGATATCACCCGCCGGGCGATCAGGGGGTTAAACCTTTATTGGGTTATATATACGGCGGGTGCCCTGACACTATAAAAAGCAAACTAACTAACCAGCGTCACCCGTAACACTTATATGGTGATCACTGGTGAAAGGGTTAACTAGGGGCAATCAGGGGGTTAAAACCTTTATTAGATAATATATGGGGGTACCTGATGCTATAAAAACCTGCGGCAAACCTAAAAAAATTTACCAGCTACCGATCTGCATCACCGACACTAAGACAGCGTTTAGAAAAACGATCGCTTAGTGACAGTGGTGATGGGGGTGAAAGGGTTACCTGGGAGGCGATCAAGGGGGTTAAACCTTTATTAGATAATATATCGGGGTACCTGACGCTATAAAAACATGCGGCGAACCTAAAAAAAATTACTGGCTACCGATCTGCATCACCGACACTAAGACAGCGTTTAGAAAAACGATCGCTTAGCGACAGTGGTGATAGGGGGTGAAAGGGTTACCTGGGGGGCGATCAAGGGGGTTAAACCTTTATTAGATAATATATTGGGGTACCTGACGCTATAAAAACCTGCGGCGAACCTAAAAAAAATTACCAGCCACCGATCTGCATCACCGACACTAAGACAGCGTTTAGAAAAACGATCGCTTAGCGACAGTGGTGATGGGGTGAAAGGGTTACCTGGGGGGCGATCAAGGGGGTTAAACCTTTATTAGATAATATATTGGGGTACCTGACGCTATAAAAACATGCGGCGAACCTAAAAAAAATTACTGGCTACCGATCTGCATCACTGACACTAAGACAGCGTTTAGAAAAACAATTGCTTAGCGACAGTGGTGATAGGGGGTGAAAGGGTTACCTGGGGGCGATCAAGGGGGTTAAACCTTTATTAGATAATATATTGGGGTACCTGACGCTATAAAAACATGCGGCGAACCTAAAAAAAATTACTGGCTGCCGATCGGCATCACTGACGCTAAGACAGCGATCAGAAAAATGATCGCTTAGCGACAGTGGTGATAGGGGGTGAAAGGGTTATCTGGGGGGTGATCAGGGGGTTAAACCTTTATTAGGGGGGGTTAGGGGGCTACACTGGACCTAAGACTAAACTTTGGTGACACTTTTACAGTCACAAATGTCACTGATTGCAGTGATCACTAAATAAATGGTCACTGCAATCAGTGACACTGTGACTGGGGGCTGGGGGGGTGATCTGGGGGTTATCTGGGGTGTCTGGGGGGGCCTGGGGGGGCGATTTATGTCCCTATGTGTCCTGGTGTCAGTGTAGTGTTGTGTGCACTGACCTGATGTCTTCTCTTGTACGGCGCTCGGTATATGTGAGCGCCGCACCAGAGATGACATCACTTCCTCCTGCTCCCTCTGTCTGACACAGACAGAGGGGGCATTTCCATTCGCCGGGAGCGATCGCGGGGGGGTGGCCAGAAACGAATGGCTGCCCCCTCATCCCGGAACGCTCCCGGACACTTAGCCACCGCTCACTGTATAGGAGGGGGGTCCGATTGGACCCCCCAACTATACAAAGGCAATCACGTATGCTCTACGTGATTGTGCCTGTCGGTGCCATTCTGCCGACGTATATATACAGTGAGCGGTCGTTAAGTGGTTAATAAATACGCTGACTTCCATCATCCATTCACATGCAAGCAAATATGTGTTTTTTCTTTTTTTTTCTTCTACGTGATTGGTTATTCTTTACCAAATTAAGCTTTACCTCATTTACTAAGCTCTGGAGAAACTGCACTTGCAGAGTACAACTGCACTTTGCAAAGTGCACAGTCGATTTGCCTTTAGTAAATCAACCCCTCTATGTCTCTGACCTCACATTTCTCCAAGTATGTTATAAATCTATGGAGGGGCGTGGTCTGGTGCCGTTCCAGGATGGACGTGTAGTGTGCGAGCTCCCGTCCCGAGGTCCAGCAACTTCAGCTTATCAGCTTACCTGCTCCACCGGACATGGTGAGAACCGCTCGCAGTGCCTCGGCAACCCGTTCCCGATCCCCGCTGAACACCGACACCCCGCTGAGTCAGCAAATCCCCGAGATATTCCGGTCACGGCCTACGGCCAGGATGCAGGCCTCGCAAGCAGCCTCCTCCCAAGCGCCACGCGCCCAGAGCTCCAGCCCGCAGCGACCCGAGGAGCAGAGATCCCCAGGTCTGGCAACGGGGATGACTCACCCCCCGGCAGTGAGCCTTAATGACCTGCACAGCGTCGCTACGGATATTAAAAACACCCTCATGGCGGCCATCTTGGACATGAGGTCGGACATACACGCCATGACGCTTAGGGTGGAAGAGGTGGAATACGCTCAAGCCCGCCAAGACACAGCGATTTGTCACGTTCAACAGGTAACAGAGTCGCATGCGATCCACCTCAGGGAGATCAATCGCCACATGGAAGATTTAGATAATCGCGGAAGGCGTCACAACCTTAGAGTGAGGGGTATTCCAGAAATGATCGATGCCAGCCAGCTCCCAGTGGCAGTAACTACCATCTTTAACGATCTACTTGAAAGAGCCCCTGATACCCCGATCGCGTTCGAACGGCTCCACAGGGCACTGCGCCCGCGGGGAAGGGACACAGATCCCCCACGGGATGCAGTCTGCTGCCTCCCAGACTTTCCCTTGAAGGAGGAAATATTACGCAAGGCCAGACACCGCAACCAACTGTCTTTCCAGGGAACGGATATCAGAATCTACCAGGACCTATCTAACATCACCCTGCAGCGCAGACGCGAGCTACGTCCCCTCCTGGAAACACTGAGGGCCAGATCCATAATCTACCGATGGAAGTTCCCCTTCTGCCTGACAGCAACTCACCAAGGCCGCACAGCCAATCTAAAAGTCCCGGAGGATTTAGACCACTTCTGCACGGCCATGGAGATACCGTATGTGGAAGTACCAGACTGGTACAGCGACTTCCGTATACCGCCACTCAGAAGAGTCACCTCCATGGAAGGTATCGCAGAAGCAGGCAACTTTAGTATCGGCCGCCGACGCTCTCACCCACCTCCTCCCCACACTCCTTCAAAGGATCAAAGAGCCCCGCGTAATGGTAGCCCGACGGCTTCTCCAGTGCCCCGCAAAGCACGCATCGCCTAACAAGAAACATGAATACCGTCCTTCTGTTTCCACCTCACAGCTGGACTCTGGACCACTCCAATTCGCAGGTAACTTTATACAGCAATCCCTAGGGAACACTGGCAGAACGGTTGGTACCCTCTTTCCCTCTTGGACAACTCCCGAAGGTTTCCCCGGTCGCCCTAACTTCCTTATGTCGGGTCAGAGACTACCTTCTCCCGCACTGATTGTCTTTTCCTCCTTCTCCTCACACTGTATTCATTCTTGCTCATCGGCTGTACCCTTTTTCTATTGAAGCCTTCTTCCTACATTCTCCTATCTACTCCAATGCAGCTAATGACATGTCGATATATAATCCCCCGATTGCATTATGTGCTGTCTTTCTCCCCACAGGCCCTACTAGCTCCTAGCTCCTGAATTTTCTGCTTTACAGCACTGAGGGTGGTCGGGGATCCGAGGGGGACATGCACAGGTGTGTGGCCTACGTGGATGTCGGGTAGAATCCATTCTCAGGTTTGGGAATGGGCGTGCCCCCCTCGGATTTAGACAGCCTGCCCTTAACCCCTGGGTATGATTTTGTTTACTATGTTTTTGTTTACTATGTTTTGTTTGCTATGTTATCCATATTTGGATTTTTGATGTCAGCCATAACTGCAGATGCATACTTGTTCACGGTAACGCAAGCTGTACGTTCTGTTCTGTTCTGTTTTAACTAATTCACCATGTTACTGACTCTGTTCCCTGCATATTCCTCTAAACCAAAGTATATGCCCCCTATTCTCTGTCATGTGACATCTGAAATTTGAGCAATACACTTAATTTCTTATCCCCCTCTTCCACACAAACCCCCAGATTACACAATGCTAAACATCCTCCTCTAATTGCCGAATAAATGCCCTTACAACTCCACAGCCTTCATGCTTTATGAGAATAAGCCGTTACACACAGCCCTGACGTCACCTACGAATCACCCTCTCACCATGTCCTTATAGGATGACCTGTCCGTCATCTACACAACAAGATTACTCCTCTGACACCAAAATGAGCCATAGATGACGCTAACAATCAGCAGCGTCTGTTATCCTTAAGACCTCATAGAGAGACGCAGACCTCACCTCTCTCTAGTTGAACTCCACCTACCGCTCTCACACACAGCGGACTCTGGTAGACACCGCTGAACCTCACCGGTACCCCCACTCCTAATTGGTGGGCTTGCAGGTCAAGTCCCACACCCGGTATAATACCCCATCCCCCTACCTGTCCCCTCCTTCCTCCCTGGTTATCTTCCTCCTCAACGTCCTAACCTCACCTACCCCACATCTTCCCTTCTCCCCATCCGCATAACCCCCCCCTTTCTTTTCCTCCCGTCTCTGACTTCCCCATATCCTCCCGCCCCCCACTCGCTTAAACCTCTACTACCAACATGAGCCCCGATAATGTCCGAGGCGCCAACCTGTCCCTAAAGGTAGTCTCCCTTAACGCCAAAGGACTGAACATACCTGAAAAGCGAACACAACTCTTTTCCCTCATGCGCAGCATGAAAGCTGACATAATCTTCTTACAGGAAACCCACTTTTGTAAGAAATCAGTTCCCAACATGACTAATCGCCTCTTCCCCCATAGTTTCCATGCCACCTCACCTATCTCGAAATCCAAAGGAGTCTCCATAATCATTTCCAAAAACCTTCCCATCCAAATTACAGACACTCACCTTGACGAACTAGGCAGGTATATCTTCCTAAAAGGGACACTCAGGAACAAACCAATCACTTTGGCTAACATATACAGCCCCAACTCGTCCCAAGTTCCCTTTTTTAGGGCTGTAACAAGACACCTAACCAATTTCCAAGAGGGTATTCTTATACTGGGAGGGGATCTCAATGTACCCCTGAACCCCCTTTTAGACACCTCATCGGGGAAATCCCACCTACCATACAGGGCGCTCCGACAAATCAGAAAATGTTTCCAAGAACTCTTGCTCCACGACACATGGCGCACCTTACACCCGAACGTAAAGGATTTTACATTCTTCTCCGCCCCACATAACAAATATTCACGACTAGACTACATATTTCTTACCCAACAGGATCTCCCGTCCCTGAAAGCAGCAACCGTCGAACCGATGACCTTCTCGGACCACCACCCTATCTCAATGACCCTCACTTTCCCTGAAAAAGTATACCGCTCGCAAATTTGGAGACTAGACCCTTCCATCCTGACAGACAAAACCAAAGAATTAGAGATTCAAACTTGCCTAAGCAATTATTTCACTGAGAACAACACCCCGGACATTTCTAAACTTACTCAGTGGGCGGCTCACAAATGTGTTGTCCGAGGGAAATTGATTTCCCTGGGGGCCGCAATTAGAAAGGAAAAACGGGCCAAACTGGCTGATCTCTTTTCCAAACTTAATAAACTAGAAGCACTACACAAACGAAACCTGGCCCAGCAAACCCTTGTAGAACTACTAGAGACTCGTACACTCATTCAGGAAGAATTGGGCCATCACCTCAGGAAGAAATACACTCTATCTCAGAAACTTTTTTACGAATTCGGCAACAAAAGTGGCCATCTTCTTGCTCAAGCCTTACGCAAGAAAAGGGCTGCTAATACGATACACCACATACAATCCCCCACGGGTAAGACTCTCACGAATAACAATGACATAGCCAGAGAGTTTGAGAAGTACTACTCGTCCCTATATAATCTAGATAAATCCGAACCCCCTACTACCTTATCGAATGACAGACCCAATGATATTAACTCGTTCTTAGACCAATTTGCTCCAGGAAAGCTCCCCACTGACACCACCACGATTCTGGAATCCCCGATCTCTATTCAGGAATGGAAAAAAGCTTTAAAACAACTTAAGCCTGGTAAGAGCCCGGGACCTGATGGTCTTTCCGCCGTATATTTCAAGACATTCTCAGACCTTCTTCAACAACCCTTCCTTGACGCCTTCAATACACTCTCTCCCACAAATCCTTTCAAAAGCGAAATGTTAGAAGCACATATCGTTGTTATCCCCAAAGAAGATAAGGACCCCACCCAAACGGGAAATTATAGACCAATCTCATTATTGAATGTAGATGTCAAAATCTTTTCTAAGATTTTGGCAAACAGACTCTTACCGCTTCTCCCTTCCTTAATCTCTCATGACCAGACCGGCTTTATCCCTGGACGTGAAGCCAGGGACAACACTGTTAAAGCAATAAACTTACACCACCTTATGACACAGACAACCCAAAAAGGCCTGTTTTTGTCACTCGATGCGGAGAAGGCGTTCGACAGAGTAGCTTGGGACTATATGACAGCGGTTCTGAGGGCCATAGGATTGGGCCCATATATGTTAGGCCTAATCCTGTCACTATACACGGGACCATCTGCTAAGGTACGGGTCAACAATACTCTGTCGGACGCCTTTCCCATCGGAAATGGCACAAGACAGGGCTGCCCCCTGTCCCCCATCCTCTTTGTACTCACACTTGAACCATTCCTCCGTAAACTGACATACAACCCAGATATCCAAGGTATAAGTTCCTCCAAAAGAGAATATAAATACGCTGCTTTCGCAGACGATATTTTGTTGTTCCTGTCGAACCCACTGATCTCCCTACCAAACCTTCTTTCTGAATTTAAACAATTTCAGTTCCTCTCCCACCTTAAAATTAATTTCTCGAAATCCTTTGCCCTTAATATAACATTACCTCAACACATAGTTGATCAATGTAAGGCTAACTTCCCGTTCCAATGGAAACATGATTCCATCACATACCTAGGGATACAACTCCCTTCCAAACTCTCAAACCTCTACGCTAAAAACCATGTTCCTATCCTACACAGAATATCCTCTGATCTTGAAACATGGAACAAACCGCTTTTCTCTTGGTTTGGCAGAGCGGCGATCCTCAAAATGAATGCCCTCCCGAGAATACTCTATATATTGCAGGCGATCCCTATACATATACCTCCGGCCTTTTTTAAATCTTATAGAAACATATGCACTAAATTCTTATGGGGGAACCGTAGACCCAGAATCAGCTTTACGCAGCTCACCCGACCTAAAAGACTTGGGGGCATAGGCCTCCCCAACCTTCTCAATTATTACACTGCTACACACCTTACCAGGATAGTGGACTGGAATACTCAATCTCTCCACAAAGATTGGGTTTCCCTAGAAGCATCTTTTTCTGCTCTCCCTTTGGAGTCTCTCCCATGGTTACTCTCACCCCACGTCCCCTCTGAATTACACGTACACCCACTTATAGGCCCAACCTTGCAATGCTTCAAAAAGCTTTGCTACCGATCACCCATATCTTCGATTCCCGGCCCACTGACACCTGTAAAAATGAACCCTGGGTTCCCACCAGGTATGCACGCAAAGTTTCTTACCGATAACTGGACACAGAGCCCAATTAGATCACATCAGTTCTTCCTCCGGGGCAAACTATTGTCTACATCCCAACTCTCCTCCCAACTAAACAAGCCACCCATTCCCCCTTGGACATATATTTTAATTGCTCATTTTCTAAAATCCCTTAACAAGAATATACAATGCTCCAGAGAACTCACCCCTTTCGAAAAGCTATGTATCCAAACGACACCCCAATCTCATCTAGTTTCTACCACACATGAACTCCTCTTCGCCGAGATGAAAGCTAACGAGACCTTAGCCTGTAAGAACTGGGAGTCAGACCTCTCGGTATCTCTTTCAGCGGAACAATGGGAACTAATTTTCCTCAACATACATAAAGGGTCGACGAATGTGTCGACCCAGGAAAACGGCTTTAAGATCCAATCTAGATGGTACCGCACGCCCACCCTTCTGCATAAATATAATCCCACAATCCCAGAGGTTTGCTGGAGATGTCTCCGGGAAAGGGGAACCCTTCTCCATATCTGGTGGTCCTGTCCATCTCTAAAAGACTTCTGGGAAAAGGTATGCCATATAACCTCTCGAGTCACCTCATATCATTTGGACCTTTCCCCTTCTCAATTCCTTCTACACCATTCACCCCTGTCGCACAATTCCTATCACAAATCCCTAGCAATGCACATGATCAATGCGGCAAAGCAGTGTATCCCTATACACTGGAAATCGACTCACCAACCAACCATAAAATAATGGTTTAACAGAATATGCAAAATTGAGGAAATGGAAAATCTTATACATATTGCAAGAGAGACTCCGTCATCATTTAGTAGAAAATGGGCCTGCTGGTTACACTATAAAACGACCCCAGAATTTGCAAACTCCCTGAACCCTGACAAAGGATAAATTACTCCTCTGAGAATTGTCATTAAAAATCTACGACGTGCCAGGATCTCCCCTTAACCCTAAACCTTACAAAGACACCTCTCTCCTCCTATATCTCCCCCTATACAGATCCGCCCCTAGTTTCTCATAACACGCCCCTTGAACACCCCAAGGGGTCGGGGAAGTCAGAGACGGACCCCCTGCCAACGCCATCCCTTCCTGCCTCACTCCCCTCCCCTCGATCCCCACCCCACCCCTTCTCCTTCCACCACTTACCCCCTCCTACTTTCTCATCCACAAGCTTCTGTACAATACAACCACTAACATAGCTCCAGCCTACACTCCCGCATTCATACACTCTCAACGAAATAAACCTGTTTATAGCTCCTTCCCTCCCTTTCTGCCATATTGCACCTGTTGGCCTTTCCCTCCCACACAGACCAAAAGTCCATAACGGCATCCGTGAACCTACCTAGCTCTAACCTACCAACAAGATCTATCCCCGTCAATGGTAGTGGACTTTGACTAGACCCCACAACTACCTTGAATTAAGGTAGCCCACCCCAACACGGCCTAGTTCATGAAGGATGCACATAGCCATTTCATTTTCACTACCCGCAAGTTGAATTGTATGTGACACATGTTATTCATCCATGTTTTGTGGTTGTATTAATACCTTATTGTACTACTATTGTTCAAGATATCTGTAAATGCTTTTTACATTTCAATAAACTGTTTTTGGAAAAAAAATAAAAAAATAAATCTATGTATTCAAATACACAACATTGGAGCTTATGTTTGTGTTATTTGAGTTATATTCTTTTGGTACTGTAGCGGGTATTTGAATTCTGTAAGGACTCTGGTGGTCTGAGGTTCCTTGGGGTCCCTGGGTGGCGCTGTTGCCTTTGGCCGGAGTGAACTCACACCGCGAACTGTGCCTTTTTGTCCTCCCCTGGAGCTGGTGCAGCGGGGCGGGGAACCCCCTGTGATGCAAAGGGAGAGGTCATAAAAGGGGCGGAGGCCCTGATTTTGGGGGAGAGAGTCGGAGGACGTAGCCGCACCCAGGCACCTTCAGCTTGGGTGCTGGCGTTCCGGTGTTCCAGGCCTAGGCGCCCTTGGCCTAGCTGGAGCGGAGATGGAGTCCATCTCAGGCACCTTTAGCCTCGGGTGAGGTACTATGGCGGATGCCTGGGGCTCAGTACCTTTGACTGAGTTCCGCGAGGGTGGAGGAATCCGAGGGGGCCCTAATGCCTTGGGTGCCCGTGTCTGAGTTCGTGAGGACTGGTGCCCAGTAACTTCTCCGAAGAGCCCGGCGCAGCATCGCTGGTGATGGAGAGGCCTCCACTTCTCCCTTGGACGGATTTCTTCCTCTGACAGGGGCAAAGTGAGCGAAGGTAAATTCACGTTCTATATTACCTAGTCAGTGGCAGTGACTATTCACCACTGGTGACAGCACAGTGGGCAGCAGCAAGAAGGGAAAGGATTGTGCCTCGATCTGTTCCCCATGTTCCAAAGGAGAAAGACTGTTTTATTGCTTGGCAAGAAGAATAAAACTGAGTTGTACCTACTCACTGTGTGGAACTTGGGTTACTAAGCAAAGGAGTCAGGGACGAAGGACTGGACTTGGCTCTAGGACACCTACACGAAAGCCCAATCTCTGGCCTTCACCTCCTAGTTACGGGAGGACATGGGCCGTGGTGTGTATCATCTCTCTCTCCCAGGTACCCCTAGACAACAGCCATACAACCGATAAAGCAAGGGAGAGGGGTGAGGCCGCTACACCTGGGGGCATCGTATCCGGGATATGTGTATGGTGTCTGAATTTGAACTTTGCTGCCCAGAGGAGTTCCGAGTAGGTCGGCCATATTGGCCAACGCGCCACGAGGCAACCCACAACTGCGTAGTTCGTGGGTGGGGCAAGGGAAAAGCCCGCAAACAAGTGCAGAACGTGGGAGGAGTCCAGCCACGTGGACGTACGCACATGGAGATTTCGGCGCGGGTGGGTCAGTGCGCA
The DNA here is from genome assembly GCA_029206835.1 of Rana muscosa. Taxonomy (NCBI): domain Eukaryota; kingdom Metazoa; phylum Chordata; class Amphibia; order Anura; family Ranidae; genus Rana; species Rana muscosa. The sequence continues at coordinate 184,602,862 of CM055128.1, forward strand.
ATGGAGCAGCAAAGAGAGAGGATGGCTTCAAGTGCTCCGTGGATTTCTGTTCCTTCCTTCGCGGATATGTCTTCTCTAGCTGCTCCGATTATGGATACGGGGATAAGACTAAGGCCCCGAGGGCGATTGGCTCTCTTTACCTGTAGAGACATGGAAGCCCTTGGTGTGATCTGTCCAGGCTGTTCGGGACTGGTGGTCCAGCTGAAGTCGTTTGGGCGCTGTGAGGTCTGCAAAGAATTCCTCTTCGAGGTGGAACCATCCACAGAAAAGCCTCGGGCTTTCCACCTCAACTACCTCACAGGGACTGCCACTCCGGAGGGAGAGATCGATGCTGGTGCGTTCCCCGTGCGCGCTGATCCGGGCGAAGGGACTGCCCAAACAGAGGTAAAAAGAGAAAAATCCGAGGATGCTGCCTCGGTCACCAGCAGCTCCCTGCTCCGGCCGCCGAAGAGGAAAGTCGGCCTAGTGATGGCCTCGTGTGGTCGTGGAAGAGCTTCGCCCCACTGCTTGCCTGGCCTGGATGGCTCCGGTAGGAAAAGTCCTGGACATCCCTGTTCTTCAAGAGGCCCAGGTGAGCCAGGGGTTGGGACTGTCTGTGTGGTTGAAAGTGGCGGTAGTCCACAGTCGGTAGAGGCCGTCAAGGGGGATAGTTCTGTGACTGGGAATTATCTGCCCGCGGAGTGCTACGACACCTCTGACCTGGATTCATTGTCTGACAATGGCGATGATGGGGAGATAGACGAAATCTTCCACCATAAGGGATGGGACAGAATGAAGTTACCCTCGGCCTGTGTTGCAAGGGACCCACCTATGTCTACTGGGGATAGTACACACCGGGTGGAGGCCCCGGCTCCTAGGGAAGAATCTGGCTCTCTGTCTGGAGTTCCCCTTCTGGATTCAACCTCCATTTCACCTACTCCTGTTGCGGGAGTGCAACGTCAGTCACTGCGGGCTCCTAGGCCCAGGTCTACCGAGGTGGTGAACACACCTTGCCACCCAGAAGCGATTGTTCCACCTGGAGAAGGAGACCGAGCCACTATGCCACCTTTGTCAAGGCTACAGCGTCTTTTTGGCCAGAAGGTTGCTCAAGAGTATGGGTGGGAATACCCGTATCTGCCTCGGGAACTGCTTTATGAGGTGGAGGTCTTTCGGCAAAGATGGTATGATACCTTTGTGTGGGACAAACTGAAAGTACAGAAAGCACGGCGGTACCTTTCCTGCTCACCAACGGTCACCAAGAAGTTTCAGGACTGTAAAGCTAAGTGGATGCTGGGAAGACACATTCATGCGGACAAAGTGGTGATCTGCCACAAAGAAGGAAAGAGTGTTGAGTACCATGTGGAGGCTTTTGATGACCGTTTGAAGCCTATATCATTGCCTCATCCAAGGTTTTATCTGTAAGAGAAGAAGAGAGAAAAAGACTCTCGGTTGCTTTCTTTTCTATTCCTGGTTGAACTTTCCAGAGTGCCTTTTCCAGAACACAGAGACTGTGCCCTAGTTTTTTTTGTATTTGGGCGATTCTACTCTTTGGAGATATGGGAGCTGTTTTTGTTTGTTCTCCCTTTCTTCTTCTGACGCTCACGAGAAATCAGTGACTTTGGGTTTTAAAAAAATGTTCAAGCGGCAAGTTCATCTGGAAGTAATGAGTGTCTTGACCGCGGCACTGTCACCAGGTGGCAGTGTTGCGCAACGAATGTTTGTTTTTTTCACATTATGCAGCACTTATTGGAGTGAATGGGTTTCTCCTAGGATAGACTCGTTCATTCTAAGCAAACACACATGTTGGTAGGATGTATGTTTCTTTTCTTTCCCTCTGCAGGAGATTCGTCTGTCAAGACTACAGAGAATGGGTGGTTTTTAGATAGACAGAGGGAGGAATATAAATGTGTGAAATATTTAAAGTGTTTTATTGAAAAGTTTTATAGTTGTATCCCTTTCCCATTCAGGTCGTGGCACAATTCAGGGTTAAATTGTGTAGTTGTTTTCTGGGCTGAACTTATGACACCACCTTTTGTGGGGAGTGAGTTTGTACCAGACACTGGGGACCAGTGTCAAATCACCAGGGGGAGAGTGTAGCGGGTATTTGAATTCTGTAAGGACTCTGGTGGTGTGAGGTTCCTTGGGGTCCCTGGGTGGCGCTGTTGCCTTGGGCCGGAGTGAACTCACACTGCAAACTGTGCCTTTTTGTCCTCCCCTGGAGCTGGTACAGCGGGGCGGGGAACCCGCTGTGATGCAAAGGGAGAGGTCATAAAAGGGGCGGAGGCCCTGATTTTGGGGGAGAGAGTCGGAGGACGTGGCCGCACCCAGGCACCTTCAGCTTGGGTTCTGGCGTTCTGGTGTTCCAGGCCTAGGCGCCCTTGGCCTAGCTGGAGCGGAGATGGAGTCCCTCAGGCACCTTTAGCCTGGGGTGAGGTACTATGGCGGATGCCTGGGGCTCAGTACCTTCGACTGAGTTCCGCGAGGGTGGAGGAATCCGAGGGGGCCCTAATGCCTTGGGTGCCCGTGTCTGAGTTCGTGAGGACTGGTGCGCAGTAACTTCTCCGAAGAGCCCGGCGCAGCATCGCTGGTGACGGAGAGGCCTCCTCTTCTCCCTTGGATGGATTGCTTCCTCTGACAGGGGCAAAGTGAGCGAAGGTAAATTCACGTTCTATATTACCTAGTCAGTGGCAGTGACTATTCACCACTGGTGACAGCACAGTGGGCAGCAGCAATAAGGGAAAGGATTGTGCCTCGATCTGTTCCCCATGTTCCAAAGGAGAAAGACTGTTTTATTGCTTGGCAAGAAGAATAAAACTGAATTGTACCTACTCACTGTGTGGAACTTGGGTTACTAAGCAAAGGAGTCAGGGACGAAGGACTGGACTTGGCTCTAGGACACCTACACGAAAGCCCAATCTCTGGCCTTCACCTCCTAGTTATGGGAGGACATGGGCCGTGGTGTGTATCAACTCTCTCTCCCAGGTACCCCTAGACAACAGCCATACAACCGATAAAGCAAGGGAGAGGGGTGAGGCCGCTACAGTACCTTTGTAGTTCATGCCTCATATGTGACCTAATGTATGGACTCTCTGAGGCTACGTTTCCGCTGTTGCAACTTTGGAGTGCAGCTTTGATACAACTTTACAGCCTCGGGATCAGGGTTGCATCAGAGGTCGCATCGGGGTAATGCTGGGACCTTTTTCTAGGTCGTTGCAACTTTGAGTCGCATAGATTGGAACAGGTGCCATTGAAATCAATGGGCCGTGACTCGTATTGCGACTTTGTGTCCAGGGTCACATGGCATGTCGCACTAGTGGAAACTGAACTTAATAGTTCTAATGACCTGCTTGAAGTTGAGCCCTTATTTGTATATGTGGCTGTATGAATTGGAAGGCTTTTACCTGACCTTTACCTTGTACGAGACAATATTCAATAGGTTGTCTTAATGCATTAATGTTCATAGACAGCAGGTGTGTAAATGTCTTAGAGAGGAAATCTCTGGTCGCTGAGACCTTACCAAGGTATTTTGTCTTTTGCATATATACAGCGAAGGTTCGTGTTTTCTTTTTTGCTGCTGAGCCTTCATTCAGCAGAGGATCAAATCCCTTACGTTCAGCATGCAATGTTTGCTGCTGATTAATATGAGGTGAAGGAGCCATAGCCTACAGGTTAAGTACTCTGATGGTTGGTGCAGCCATGGGAGACTTTCTGAACATAAGTCTAATCCCCGTGTCTGCTTTTGCCCGTGAAGGAGCCACAACTCGCAGGTTAAGTACTCTGAAGGTCAGTGCAGCCATGGGAGACTTCCTGGAAGATGTTGGATGTTATCCTAGCGTCGGCTTGTGACCTTGGACAAATCACTTTAAAAGATAGATCATGGCCGCTGGCTTCCCCAAATCTTTTGAAGGGAGTACTTCATGGCTGGAGCAGAGGCATCCAGAGTCCCTGACTACCTCTCAGATGGGGGAGGGGTACATGTCTGCCGAGGAAGGTAAACTAGGTTGGTAACCAGGACAGTATGCAGCCTGCTACGCTGCATACCCCCCTGAATGGACAGCTATAGGGTGGTTTTGTGAGTATTCTCTGGTGCCATCATCAACTGACACCAGGGAGGGAGCACGTTCAGGGAAGCAGTTGGCGGACCTCAAACTTCCCAGGAGTATTACAGCAGACTTCTTCTGATTTACAAAGCTACACCATGTACTCTGGTTCCACCATGATGACACCTGCTTTAATTTTGGTAGATGGCCACAAGGTGGTTACCCTTAGGAGGATGTCCTCTTTGTGTACTGGTTGCTGTGGGTGTTTGCAACAGCACTAAGGGGCAGGAATATGGCCTGTAGATGTGGGTTCACATCTTGCTATATCTCTGATTCCTATACCTGACTGGGTATGTTTTAGGTTCAGTACTTTGTATATGTTAAAAACATCATTGCATCTGTAGCGATACACCTGAAGGAGCTGCTGGAAATAATTTTGGGTCCTGCCGTTACCCCACACCTCCACCGTCCCAGAACTTAAGAGTCTATGTTGGTAGTTTTGAAAAAGGTGATTGCCAGTCACTTCAGTCTTTTTCTCAATTGCTTTATTACACAACTTCAGGTAGGGGATAGAGGGTTAGGGGAAGTTCAGATACCTTGGTTCTGCAGATCACTAATGCGGTTCGTTCTTGAGTTCAGATGACCACTGCTTTCGGTCTCTGGTTCTTGCGACAACCGGATAGGCCTCTGTCGTGGAAAAATTCCCTTGGGCTTTGTACGCAAATCAACACCGCGCCTAAATGTGGACTTCCAGCATCTAAATGCACACAAAGCACAAAACAATTCCTTTGTGATTAAAAGCACGTTTGTATCAAGCTCTTTGGTACAAGGAATATGAAGTACTTCAATGGCACCAGGTAGAATCAGAAACAATGCTGCTTCAAGCTGGAGTATCAAGCGTCTGGGGGCCTGAGCACAGAAAGTCGGGTTCTTTCATTCATTGGAAACAAAAGGATAACAAAACAGGAAGCGATGGCCCCAACAGCCAATCGCTTCCCTTAATACAAAATGACATCACAGGAAATGACAAACAGTAAAGGGGAGGGCACTCACAGGAGGTAAAGGGGAGGAAGTGCACACACCCCTTCTTAATCAGCATGGAGTTCACTCAATACTGTTCAAAGTAAACAGTATCTAGTAAGATCATTCTACTTGTTCTTATAGTTTTGGGACAATCTGCGGGGACATTGCTACTGCTGTTGTCAATATACGGTACAAGTACACCGACAAGGCAGATATCAATGTCCTCTTATAAATACAGATATGTATCCATAAAGGGGATAACGAAGTCCGCAAGAGAGATATAATAGGTTTCTCTCATTATACAGACTTCGCTTCTCTAATGTGCATAGTCATTGGAAAGCAAGCAGTCCAGCGCATTGCGCTTGATATCTACAAACCAACAAACGCCCACACACACAGAGAACAGGTTTCAATCCCATAAGAAGGTTTTCATATTGACCGTTTTTACCGCTGGTCTTGATTCAACCCAAGTGCGCTCTGCTAGAGCGCTGCTCGATTAAACATCAGACACAGGGAGACGCATAAAACGCACATCCTAGAATAAAATGTCCACATAAATCTTATATAATAAAATTTCCACAACAGTCCTTCCTTTTTGTCATATGCTCCCATGTGTCTCTCAAAACTTGATCTTCTTACACCATGAAATGAATCAGTCCTTACAGTCCATAAAAAGGAAAACACGGCTTGACATGTAGACTCTGTTCTTCAGGAGACATGACTTATAAGGAGGACACGAAATGGTGAGCTGTAGTAATCGCTGATCGGTCTGGGATCCTCTGCATCTGATAAGTTGGTTGGGCTTCGGGGCGTCTTATCTCATTGAGGAAAATGTGGTCATCTGCTCGGGCTCTGGTCACACGTCCAATCAGGCAACAGGAGCACCTCATCAGGACATATAGAAGGAATAGAAACAAAAATGACATGAGTATATACACCCCTACTTCCTTCAACCACGATCCAATGGAAAATAAAAAATCCCCAAAGTTTCCCAAACCCTTAAAAGGATTCCAACCCTCACTAGTAGTGATGAGCCGAACACCCCCGGGTTCGGTTCGCACCAGAACCCGCGAACGGACCGAAAGTTCGCACGAACATTAGAACCCTATTAAATACAATGGATGCGAACGTTCGGATTCTAAAGTGCTAATTATAACGACTATTATCCATGTTATTGTCCTAAACAGAGTTTGGGAACCCGGGTTCTGCACCAGGGGACATGTATCAATGCAAAAAGAAGTTTTAAAAACTGACGTTTTCCGGGAGCAGCCATTTTAATGATGCATAAAGTGAAAAAAAAAAGTCAAATATTCCTTTAAATATTGTACCTGGGGGGTGTCTAAAGTATGCCTGTGAAGTCCCACGTGTTTCCCGTGTTTAGAACTGTCCCTGCACAAAATAACATTTCTAAAGGAAAAAAAAGCCATTTAAAACTGCTTGCGGCTTTAATGTAATGTCTGGTCCCGGTAATATGGATGAAAATCTTTAAGAAAAATGGCATAGCTACCCCATCAACCCCCCCCCCCCACCCCAGCCCATTACCAGCCCCTTTGGGTCTTGTATGGATATTAAGGGGAACCCCGCACACAAAATAAAAAAGGCCCTATATACTCTGAACAGCCGTATACAGGCGGTGCATACAAGACAGGGACTGTAGGTTTGTTCTTATGTAGAATCTGTTTGTAATTTTGAACAGCTACATTGTTTAAGTGTAGCTCCAGCCCAAATACCTATTTTTAAGCTTTTTGGAAAACATAGGGAAGGGTTATCACCCCTGTAACATTTGTTTTGCTGTCTGTGCCCCTGTTCAGAACATTTGACCTCACTTTGCGTCCCAATGACAACTGTTTTTGAAATGTGGTGTTTTTATTGAAACAAGGATTGGTGATAAAGCATCAGTAGAGAGGAGACACCTTTCTCCCATATTAATTCTTACAGGAGAGAATTTTCCTTCCAAGGGGTAGATTTCCTCTCACTTCCTGTTGTCTTCTTCCGTTTGCAAGTAGTAGTCGTTTGTAAGTTGGATGTTTGAAAGTAGGGACCTGCCGTATATACTCTGCAGAAATTGGCCCCTTAGGTGTTGGTGTTGGCACAACACTGTAAGCACTCACAGTTACTCTTGGTGGGTGCTGGAACGCCCTGCTGTCAACTATTATATCAGGAATTGTAATAACATATAATTGTTGAACAGTGGTAGTAAAAATTGGGCCTTTGATGGTGGTGCTGGTGCCACAACACTGTAAGGCCTGACAGTTACTCTTGGTGGGCGCAGCAATGGGCCCTGCTGTGAATTATTAGATCAATAATTATAATTGCATGCCCCTGTTGAACAGGGGCTGAAAAATTGGGCCTTTGGTGGTGGTGGTGGTGGTGTTGACACAACACTGTAAGGCCTGACAGTTACTCTTGGTGGGCGCAGCAATGGGCCCTGCTGTGAATTATTAGATCAATAATTATAATTGCATGCCCCTGTTGAACAGGGGCTGAAAAATTGGGCCTTAGGCACTGGTGGCTCAACACTGCAACCCCTCACAGATACTGTACTTGGAGCACAGCAATGAGGCCTGTTGCAAAGTATTGCATCAAAAATTGTAATTACACGCCCCTGTTAAACAGGGGCTGAAAAATTGGGCCTTAGCCACTGGTGGCGGCACCCATAAACCAAAATGAACTTCCAAGCTATCATCATTAATCGGATCATTGAGGAGGAGGATAGCCAGTCAACATAACAGCACAGGCACTCAGCATCAGCATCAGTCTTGAAGGGATGTGACATTTTAAAATCAATTAGTCTGTTATATCAGCATCAGGTGTGTGGTAGCTGGTGGTGATCCAAGACTGGTTCATCTTGATGAAAGTCAGTCGATCAACCGAGTCGGTGGACAGGCGCACCCTGTGATCCATGACAAATCCTCCAGCAGCACTGAATGTGCGTTCTGAAAGAACGCTGGATGCAGGACAGGCCAGTAGCTCAATTGCATACTGTGCAAGCTCTGGCCAGTGATCCATCCTCAAGACCCAGTAAGCCAGAGGATTTTCGGTGGGGAAGGTGTCCAAGTCTGACCTTGCCCCTAGGTATTCCTGCACCATGTATATCAGACGCTGGCGATGGTTGCTGGAACCGATCATACTTTGGGGCTGCGGACTAAAGAATTGTCTGAACGCATCGGTCAGACGGCCACCTTCCCCACCGCTCCTTCTTTGACTGCCCGAAGCCTCAGCAACTCGTTGTCCAGGACCAGGAGTTTGTAACCTCCCAGTCTCTGGGAACGCGTTGCACAGACCTTTCTGCAAGGCCTCCCGGAGTTGTCTCATCCTCTGCTCCCTCTGCGACGGTAAGATAAGGTCCGCAACCTTACCCTTGTACCGTGGATCAAGGAGAGTGGCCAGCCAGTAATGGTCCCTCTCCTTGATCCGAAGAATACGAGGATCCTTCCGCAGACTTTGCAGGATCAGGGAGGCCATGCAGCGTAGGTTAGCTGAGGCATTCAGTCCGGAGTCCTCTGGGTCACTAAGGACGACATGATCCGCAGCCACCTCCTCCCAGCCACGTACAAGTCCACTGGTTTCTTGGGACTGTAAATCATCCCTAAAAGACTGCTGCTGATGATGCTGAGTGCCAGCCTCCATGCTGACACAATCCTCCTCCTCCTCCTCCTCTTCCTGTGCGATGGGTGGGACAGAAGGAACACTGTCTGGGTAAAGGGGGCCTTGAGAGGCAAGGAAGTCCTCCTCTTCCTGCCTCTGTTCTGCCTCAAGTGCCCTGTCCATTATTCCACGCAGCGTGTGCTCCAACAGGTGGACAAGAGGTACAGTGTCACTGATGCATGCACTGTCACTGCTCACCATCCTCGTGGCCTCCTCAAATGGTGCCAGGACAGTGCATACATCCCTGATCATGCCCCACTGGCGTGGTGAAAAAAACCCGAGCTCCCCTGACCCTGTCCTGGTGCCGTAGTCGCACAGGTACTTATTGATGGCCCTCTGCTGCGTGTGCAGCCGCTGCAGCATGGCCAACGTTGAGTTCCACCTGGTGGGCATGTCACATATAAGGCGGTTCTTGGGCAGGTTCAACTCCTTTTGCAGCTCAGCCAGGCGAGCACTGGCATTATAAGATCTGCGGAAATGCACACAGACTTTCCTGGCCTGCCTCAGGACATCCTGTAAGCCTGGGTACCTGCCCAAGAACCGCTGCACCACCAGGTTAAGGACGTGAGCCACACAGGGCACATGGGTCAGTTGTCCCTGTCAGAGGGCGGAGAGGAGGTTGGTGCCATTGTCGCAAACCACCATTCCTGGCTTAAGCTGGCGTGGCGTCAACCACCTCTCGGCCTGCCCCTGCAGAGCAGACAGGACCTCTGCCCCAGTGTGGCTCCTGTCCCCCAAACACACCAGCGCAAGCACGGCTTGGCATCTTTTTGCCTGCGTACTTGCGTAGCCCCTTGAACGCCTACGGAGCACCGCTGGTTCCGAGGACAAAGCACAGGAAGAGGCCATGGAGGAAGAAGAGGAGGGGGTGGAGGAGAGAGGTGTGTCACAACCAGTAGTAGCATTTTGGAGGCGTGGAGGTGGAACAACCTCCAACACTACTGCACCTTGTCCTGCATCCTTCCCAGCTGCCAAAAGAGTGACCCAATGGGCCGTGAAAGAAAGGTAACGTCCCTGTCCATGCCTGCTGGACCATGAGTCAGCGGTAATATGCACCTTACCGCTGACCGCCCTGTCCAGCGAGGCCAAGACATTGCCTTCCACATGCCTGTAGAGAGCCGGAATCGCCTTCCGTGAGAAAAAGTGGCGTTTGGGAACCTGCCACTGAGGAACCGCACATTGCACAAACTCACGGAAGGGGGCCGAGTCTACCAACTGAAAAGGCAGCAGTTGAAGCGCTAGCAATTTAGCCAAGCTAGCATTCAACCGCTGGGCATGTGGATGGCTGGGAGTGAACTTCTTTCGACGGTCCAGCAGCTGGGGCAGGGAAATTTGCCTGCTAGAATCGGACATCGGTGTACTGCTAGCAGAGTGGCCGCAAGTACTTGGCTGTGACACACCTAATTCTACACCTTCATTCCTCTCAGTGCAGGTTTCAGAGAGGACTGAAGGTATAGTGGGGTTGGAGATCCCAGCTGATGCGGTGCAAGGAGAGGTCCGCTTTGTTCTTTGGTGTGGGTCTTTAAGGTAGGCTTGCCAATGAGCTGCATGGCAGGTCAACATATGTCTGATCAAGCATGTGGTGCCCAAGCGGCTGATGTTTTGGCCACGCGATATACGCTTGAGACATATGTTGCAAACAGCAGCTGTGCGATCTGATGCACTCACCTAAAAAAAGGCCCACACCAAAGAACTTTTTGAATGACGGGCAGAGGCAGCACCCAGCACAGGCGGAGCTCTGCGGTGTGATTCCGTTGGTGTGCTGCCCATACGCTGGCCACCCAAGGGCATCCTGCCTCGTTGGAGATGTGCCTCCTCCTCATCCTCCTCCTCCTCCTCTCTCCTATTAGGCACCCACGTGGAGTCAGTGACCTCATCATCCCCTCCCTCCTCATCACTGAAACCAATCTGGCAGTATACTGCAGCTGCTGGAGCATGACTGCCAGATTGGTGTCCTTCTTGAGCATCCCCTCTCTCTGCTCTCAAGCTACTGCCTTCCTCTATCTGGGTATCATCATCAGATCCTTCGAAACGCTGGGCATCCTCCTGGAGCATGTACCCAACACTGTGCTCAAACAGTTCGGGGGACTCCTCAGGAGGAGGACATGGTGGGTCTAGGGAAGGATTGACTAATGAAGATAATGATACCAGAGAAGAGGACGCTTTGGCAGCTGCTTTGCCAGTACCCTGAGCCTGGGTGAGAGAGGATTAGGAGGATGAGGTGGACTTGGTCATCCACTCTACCAAGTCTTCGGCATGATGTGGCTCAACATGTCCAGCTGCCGAAAAGAAGGACAAGCGTGTCCCATGGCCATGTGCTGATGACAATGCACCGCGTCCACGACCAGCACTGTTGCCCCCAGACACAGAGCTTGCTTGCCCTCTTTTTTTGCCTCCTGACTGTCTGCCTCTCCTTGTTTGCCTTCCAGACATTTTAATGGATGGCCTGCAGGGAGATGGGAAAAACAGCAATAAGGGCTACCTTCAGGTGTATATTGTGCAGGAGGCTTAGCAACAATGACACTGACACTGTCCCCTGCCTATCCTTCTCTGTCCCTAAACACAAGGATTTCAAATATGGTTCAGCAAGATTGGTTTAGAACAGAATAGCACACTCATAGTTTCCCTCACTGTCCTTCTCTGTCCCTACAAACAAGATTTAGCACAGAATAGCACACTGATAGTTTCCACGAGTGTCCTTCTCTGTCCCTAAACTCAAGGATTTCAAATATGGTTCAGCAAGATTGGTTTAGCACAGAAGAGCACACTGATAGTTTCCCTCACTGTCCTTCTCTGTCCCTACAAACAAGATTTAGCACAGAATAGCACACTGATAGTTTCCACAAGTGTCCTTCTCTGTCCCTAAACTCAAGGATTTCAAATATGGTTCAGCAAGATTGGTTTAGAACAGAATAGCACACTGACACTTTCCCTCACTGTACCTCTCTGTCCCTAAACTCAAGGATTTCAAATATGGTTCAGCAAGATTGGTTTAGAACAGAATAGCACACTGACAGTTTCCCTCACTGTCCTTCTCTGTCCCTACAAACAAGATTTAGCACAGAATAGCACACTGATAGTTTCCACGAGTGTCCTTCTCTGTCCCTAAACTCAAGGATTTCAAATATGGTTCAGCAAGATTGGTTTAGAACAGAATAGCACACTGACAGTTTCCCTCACTGTCCTTCTCTGTCCCTACAAACAAGGATTAGCACAGAATAGCACACTGATAGTTTCCACGAGTGTCCTTCTCTGTCCCTAAACTCAAGGATTTCAAATATGGTTCAGCAAGATTGGTTTAGAACAGAATAGCACACTGACAGTTTCCCTCACTGTCCTTCTCTGTCCCTACAAACAAGATTTAGCACAGAATAGCACACTGAAAGTTTCCACGAGTGTCCTTCTCTGTCCCTAAACTCAAGGATTTCAAATATGGTTCAGCAAGATTGGTTTAGAACAGAATAGCACACTGACACTTTCCCTCACTGTACCTCTCTGTCCCTAAACTCAAGGATTTCAAATATGGTTCAGCAAGATTGGTTTAGAACAGAATAGCACACTGACAGATTCCCTCACTGTCCTTCTCTGTCCCTACAAACAAGATTTAGCACAGAATAGCACACTGATAGTTTCCACGAGTGTCCTTCTCTGTCCCTAAACTCAAGGATTTCAAATATGGTTCAGCAAGATTGGTTTAGAACAGAATAGCACACTGACAGTTTCCCTCACTGTCCTTCTCTGTCCCTACAAACAAGATTTAGCACAGAATAGCACACTGATAGTTTCCACGAGTGTCCTTCTCTGTCCCTAAACTCAAGGATTTCAAATATGGTTCAGCAAGATTGGTTTAGAACAAAATAGCACACTGACACTTTCCCTCACTGTACCTCTCTGTCCCTAAACTCAAGGATTTCAAATATGGTTCAGCAAGATTGGTTTAGAACAGAATAGCACACTGACAGATTCCCTCACTGTCCTTCTCTGTCCCTACAAACAAGATTTAGCACAGAATAGCACACTGATAGTTTCCACGAGTGTCCTTCTCTGTCCCTAAACTCAAGGATTTCAAATATGGTTCAGCAAGATTGGTTTAGCACAGAAGAGCACACTGATAGTTTCCCTCACTGTCCTTCTCTGTCCCTACAAACAAGATTTAGCACAGAATAGCACACTGATAGTTTCCACGAGTGTCCTTCTCTGTCCCTAAACTCAAGGATTTCAAATATGGTTCAGCAAGATTGGTTTAGAACAGAATAGCACACTGACACTTTCCCTCACTGTACCTCTCTGTCCCTAAACTCAAGGATTTCAAATATGGTTCAGCAAGATTGGTTTAGAACAGAATAGCACACTGACAGATTCCCTCACTGTCCTTCTCTGTCCCTACAAACAAGATTTAGCACAGAATAGCACACTGATAGTTTCCACGAGTGTCCTTCTCTGTCCCTAAACTCAAGGATTTCAAATATGGTTCAGCAAGATTGGTTTAGAACAGAATAGCACACTGACACTTTCCCTCACTGTACCTCACTGTCCCTAAACTCAAGGATTTCAAATATGGTTCAGCAAGATTGGTTTAGAACAGAATAGCACACTGACAGTTTCCCTCACTGTCCTTCTCTGTCCCTACAAACAAGATTTAGCACAGAATAGCACACTGATAGTTTCCACAAGTGTCCTTCTCTGTCCCTGAACTCAAGGATTTCAAATATGGTTCAGCAAGATTGGTTTAGAACAGAATAGAACACTGACAGTTTCCCTCACTGTCCTTCTCTGTCCCTACAAACAAGGATTAGCACAGAATAGCACACTGATAGTTTCCACGAGTGTCCTTCTCTGTCCCTAAACTCAAGGATTTCAAATATGGTTCAGCAAGATTGGTTTAGAACAGAATAGCACACTGACAGTTTCCCTCACTGTCCTTCTCTGTCCCTACAAACAAGATTTAGCACAGAATAGCACACTGATAGTTTCCACGAGTGTCCTTCTCTGTCCCTAAACTCAAGGATTTCAAATATGGTTCAGCAAGATTGGTTTAGCACAGAATAGCACACTGATAGTTTCCCTCACTGTCCTTCTCTGTCCCTACAAACAAGATTTAGCACAGAATAGCACACTGATAGTTTCCACGAGTGTCCTTCTCTGTCCCTAAACTCAAGGATTTCAAATATGGTTCAGCAAGATTGGTTTAGCACAGAATAGCACACTGATAGTTTCCCTCACTGTCCTTCTCTGTCCCTACAAACAAGATTTAGCACAGAATAGCACACTGATAGTTTCCACGAGTGTCCTTCTCTGTCCCTAAACTCAAGGATTTCAAATATGGTTCAGAAAGATTGGTTTAGAACAGAATAGCACACTGACAGTTTCCCTCACTGTCCTTCTCTGTCCCTACAAACAAGATTTAGCACAGAATAGCACACTGATAGTTTCCACGAGTGTCCTTCTCTGTCCCTAAACTCAAGGATTTCAAATATGGTTCAGCAAGATTGGTTTAGAACAAAATAGCACACTGACACTTTCCCTCACTGTACCTCTCTGTCCCTAAACTCAAGGATTTCAAATATGGTTCAGCAAGATTGGTTTAGAACAGAATAGCACACTGACAGTTTCCCTCACTGTCCTTCTCTGTCCCTACAAACAAGATTTAGCACAGAATAGCACACTGATAGTTTCCACGAGTGTCCTTCTCTGTCCCTAAACTCAAGGATTTCAAATATGGTTCAGCAAGATTGGTTTAGCACAGAATAGCACACTGATAGTTTCCCTCACTGTCCTTCTCTGTCCCTACAAACAAGATTTAGCACAGAATAGCACACTGATAGTTTCCACGAGTGTCCTTCTCTGTCCCTAAACTCAAGGATTTCAAATATGGTTCAGCAAGATTGGTTTAGCACAGAATAGCACACTGATAGTTTCCCTCACTGTCCTTCTCTGTCCCTACAAACAAGATTTAGCACAGAATAGCACACTGATAGTTTCCACGAGTGTCCTTCTCTGTCCCTAAACGCAAGGATTTCAAATATGGTTCAGAAAGATTGGTTTAGAACAGAATAGCACACTGACAGTTTCCCTCACTGTCCTTCTCTGTCCCTACAAACAAGATTTAGCACAGAATAGCACACTGATAGTTTCCACGAGTGTCCTTCTCTGTCCCTAAACTCAAGGATTTCAAATATGGTTCAGCAAGATTGGTTTAGAACAGAATAGCACACTGACACTTTCCCTCACTGTACCTCTCTGTCCCTAAACTCAAGGATTTCAAATATGGTTCAGCAAGATTGGTTTAGAACAGAATAGCACACTGACAGTTTCCCTCACTGTCCTTCTCTGTCCCTACAAACAAGATTTAGCACAGAATAGCACACTGATAGTTTCCACGAGTGTTCTTCTCTGTCCCTAAACTCAAGGATTTCAAATATGGTTCAGCAAGATTGGTTTAGAACAGAATAGAACACTGACAGTTTCCCTCACTGTCCTTCTCTGTCCCTACAAACAAGGATTAGCACAGAATAGCACACTGATAGTTTCCACGAGTGTCCTTCTCTGTCCCTAAACTCAAGGATTTCAAATATGGTTCAGCAAGATTGGTTTAGCACAGAAGAGCACACTGATAGTTTCCCTCACTGTCCTTCTCTGTCCCTACAAACAAGATTTAGCACAGAATAGCACACTGATAGTTTCCACGAGTGTCCTTCTCTGTCCCTAAACTCAAGGATTTCAAATATGGTTCAGCAAGATTGGTTTAGAACAGAATAGCACACTGACACTTTCCCTCACTGTACCTCTCTGTCCCTAAACTCAAGGATTTCAAATATGGTTCAGCAAGATTGGTTTAGAACAGAATAGCACACTGACAGATTCCCTCACTGTCCTTCTCTGTCCCTACAAACAAGATTTAGCACAGAATAGCACACTGATAGTTTCCACGAGTGTCCTTCTCTGTCCCTAAACTCAAGGATTTCAAATATGGTTCAGCAAGATTGGTTTAGAACAGAATAGCACACTGACACTTTCCCTCACTGTACCTCTCTGTCCCTAAACTCAAGGATTTCAAATATGGTTCAGCAAGATTGGTTTAGAACAGAATAGCACACTGACAGTTTCCCTCACTGTCCTTCTCTGTCCCTACAAACAAGATTTAGCACAGAATAGCACACTGATAGTTTCCACAAGTGTCCTTCTCTGTCCCTGAACTCAAGGATTTCAAATATGGTTCAGCAAGATTGGTTTAGAACAGAATAGAACACTGACAGTTTCCCTCACTGTCCTTCTCTGTCCCTACAAACAAGGATTAGCACAGAATAGCACACTGATAGTTTCCACGAGTGTCCTTCTCTGTCCCTAAACTCAAGGATTTCAAATATGGTTCAGCAAGATTGGTTTAGAACAGAATAGCACACTGACAGTTTCCCTCACTGTCCTTCTCTGTCCCTACAAACAAGATTTAGCACAGAATAGCACACTGATAGTTTCCACGAGTGTCCTTCTCTGTCCCTAAACTCAAGGATTTCAAATATGGTTCAGCAAGATTGGTTTAGCACAGAATAGCACACTGATAGTTTCCCTCACTGTCCTTCTCTGTCCCTACAAACAAGATTTAGCACAGAATAGCACACTGATAGTTTCCACGAGTGTCCTTCTCTGTCCCTAAACTCAAGGATTTCAAATATGGTTCAGCAAGATTGGTTTAGCACAGAATAGCACACTGATAGTTTCCCTCACTGTCCTTCTCTGTCCCTACAAACAAGATTTAGCACAGAATAGCACACTGATAGTTTCCACGAGTGTCCTTCTCTGTCCCTAAACTCAAGGATTTCAAATATGGTTCAGAAAGATTGGTTTAGAACAGAATAGCACACTGACAGTTTCCCTCACTGTCCTTCTCTGTCCCTACAAACAAGATTTAGCACAGAATAGCACACTGATAGTTTCCACGAGTGTCCTTCTCTGTCCCTAAACTCAAGGATTTCAAATATGGTTCAGCAAGATTGGTTTAGAACAGAATAGCACACTGACACTTTCCCTCACTGTACCTCTCTGTCCCTAAACTCAAGGATTTCAAATATGGTTCAGCAAGATTGGTTTAGAACAGAATAGCACACTGACAGTTTCCCTCACTGTCCTTCTCTGTCCCTACAAACAAGATTTAGCACAGAATAGCACACTGATAGTTTCCACGAGTGTCCTTCTCTGTCCCTAAACTCAAGGATTTCAAATATGGTTCAGCAAGATTGGTTTAGCACAGAATAGCACACTGATAGTTTCCCTCACTGTCCTTCTCTGTCCCTACAAACAAGATTTAGCACAGAATAGCACACTGATAGTTTCCACGAGTGTCCTTCTCTGTCCCTAAACTCAAGGATTTCAAATATGGTTCAGCAAGATTGGTTTAGCACAGAATAGCACACTGATAGTTTCCCTCACTGTCCTTCTCTGTCCCTACAAACAAGATTTAGCACAGAATAGCACACTGATAGTTTCCACGAGTGTCCTTCTCTGTCCCTAAACTCAAGGATTTCAAATATGGTTCAGAAAGATTGGTTTAGAACAGAATAGCACACTGACAGTTTCCCTCACTGTCCTTCTCTGTCCCTACAAACAAGATTTAGCACAGAATAGCACACTGATAGTTTCCACGAGTGTCCTTCTCTGTCCCTAAACTCAAGGATTTCAAATATGGTTCAGCAAGATTGGTTTAGAACAGAATAGCACACTGACACTTTCCCTCACTGTACCTCTCTGTCCCTAAACTCAAGGATTTCAAATATGGTTCAGCAAGATTGGTTTAGAACAGAATAGCACACTGACAGTTTCCCTCACTGTCCTTCTCTGTCCCTACAAACAAGATTTAGCACAGAATAGCACACTGATAGTTTCCACGAGTGTCCTTCTCTGTCCCTAAACTCAAGGATTTCAAATATGGTTCAGCAAGATTGGTTTAGCACAGAATAGCACACTGATAGTTTCCCTCACTGTCCTTCTCTGTCCCTACAAACAAGATTTAGCACAGAATAGCACACTGATAGTTTCCACGAGTGTCCTTCTCTGTCCCTAAACTCAAGGATTTCAAATATGGTTCAGCAAGATTGGTTTAGCACAGAATAGCACACTGATAGTTTCCCTCACTGTCCTTCTCTGTCCCTACAAACAAGATTTAGCACAGAATAGCACACTGATAGTTTCCACGAGTGTCCTTCTCTGTCCCTAAACTCAAGGATTTCAAATATGGTTCAGAAAGATTGGTTTAGAACAGAATAGCACACTGACAGTTTCCCTCACTGTCCTTCTCTGTCCCTACAAACAAGATTTAGCACAGAATAGCACACTGATAGTTTCCACGAGTGTCCTTCTCTGTCCCTAAACTCAAGGATTTCAAATATGGTTCAGCAAGATTGGTTTAGCACAGAATAGCACACTGACACTTTCCCTCACTGTACCTCTCTGTCCCTAAACTCAAGGATTTCAAATATGGTTCAGCAAGATTGGTTTAGAACAGAATAGCACACTGACAGTTTCCCTCACTGTCCTTCTCTGTCCCTACAAACAAGATTTAGCACAGAATAGCACACTGATAGTTTCCACGAGTGTCCTTCTCTGTCCCTAAACTCAAGGATTTCAAATATGGTTCAGCAAGATTGGTTTAGAACAGAATAGAACACTGACAGTTTCCCTCACTGTCCTTCTCTGTCCCTACAAACAAGGATTAGCACAGAATAGCACACTGATAGTTTCCACGAGTGTCCTTCTCTGTCCCTAAACTCAAGGATTTCAAATATGGTTCAGCAAGATTGGTTTAGAACAGAATAGCACACTGACAGTTTCCCTCACTGTCCTTCTCTGTCCCTACAAACAAGATTTAGCACAGAATAGCACACTGATAGTTTCCACGAGTGTCCTTCTCTGTCCCTAAACTCAAGGATTTCAAATATGGTTCAGCAAGATTGGTTTAGAACAGAATAGCACACTGACACTTTCCCTCACTGTACCTCTCTGTCCCTAAACTCAAGGATTTCAAATATGGTTCAGCAAGATTGGTTTAGAACAGAATAGCACACTGACAGTTTCCCTCACTGTCCTTCTCTGTCCCTACAAACAAGATTTAGCACAG
Source organism: Rana muscosa (assembly GCA_029206835.1). Classification (NCBI taxonomy): domain Eukaryota; kingdom Metazoa; phylum Chordata; class Amphibia; order Anura; family Ranidae; genus Rana; species Rana muscosa. The sequence continues at coordinate 184,621,663 of CM055128.1, forward strand.
AATAGCACACTGATAGTTTCCACGAGTGTCCTTCTCTGTCCCTAAACTCAAGGATTTCAAATATGGTTCAGCAAGATTGGTTTAGAACAGAATAGAACACTGACAGTTTCCCTCACTGTCCTTCTCTGTCCCTACAAACAAGGATTAGCACAGAATAGCACACTGATAGTTTCCACAAGTGTCCTTCTCTGTCCCTAAACTCAAGGATTTCAAATATGGTTCAGCAAGATTGGTTTAGAACAGAATAGCACACTGACAGTTTCCCTCACTGTCCTTCTCTGTCCCTACAAACAAGATTTAGCACAGAATAGCACACTGATAGTTTCCACGAGTGTCCTTCTCTGTCCCTAAACTCAAGGATTTCAAATATGGTTCAGCAAGATTGGTTTAGCACAGAATAGCACACTGATAGTTTCCCTCACTGTCCTTCTCTGTCCCTACAAACAAGATTTAGCACAGAATAGCACACTGATAGTTTCCACGAGTGTCCTTCTCTGTCCCTAAACTCAAGGATTTCAAATATGGTTCAGCAAGATTGGTTTAGAACAGAATAGCACACTGACACTTTCCCTCACTGTACCTCTCTGTCCCTAAACTCAAGGATTTCAAATATGGTTCAGCAAGATTGGTTTAGAACAGAATAGCACACTGACAGTTTCCCTCACTGTCCTTCTCTGTCCCTACAAACAAGATTTAGCACAGAATAGCACACTGATAGTTTCCACGAGTGTCCTTCTCTGTCCCTAAACTCAAGGATTTCAAATATGGTTCAGCAAGATTGGTTTAGAACAGAATAGCACACTGACAGTTTCCCTCACTGTCCTTCTCTGTCCCTACAAACAAGGATTAGCACAGAATAGCACACTGATAGTTTCCACGAGTGTCCTTCTCTGTCCCTAAACTCAAGGATTTCAAATATGGTTCAGCAAGATTGGTTTAGAACAGAATAGCACACTGACAGTTTCCTTCACTGTCCTTCTCTGTCCCTACAAACAAGATTTAGCACAGAATAGCACACTGATAGTTTCCACGAGTGTCCTTCTCTGTCCCTAAACTCAAGGATTTCAAATATGGTTCAGCAAGATTGGTTTAGAACAGAATAGCACACTGACACTTTCCCTCACTGTACCTCTCTGTCCCTAAACTCAAGGATTTCAAATATGGTTCAGCAAGATTGGTTTAGAACAGAATAGCACACTGACACTTTCCCTCACTGTACCTCTCTGTCCCTAAACTCAAGGATTTCAAATATGGTTCAGCAAGATTGGTTTAGAACAGAATAGCACACTGACACTTTCCCTCACTGTCCTTCTCTGTCCCTACAAACAAGGTTTAGCACAGAATAACACACTGACACTCTCCCTACCTATCCTTATTTGTCTCTAAACACAAGGAATCCAGGATTAGTAAAGGAAAAAAAATGACACTGTCCCTGCCTATGCTTCTCTTTCCCTGCTCCGGAACACACTATACAAGGCCGCCGCGCTGGCGGCCTTTTATAGTGTGGGGCTTGTTCTAAACCCCCTCAGCAATAATTGGCCACAGGCATCCTGCCTGTGGCCAATCATTGCTCTCCTCGCTGCCGGCGCTGTGATTGGCCAAGCATGCGGGGTCACAGTGCATGCTTGGCCAATCACAGCGCCTGGATGACACTGCGATGGCGTAGTGCATTGTGGGCCGTTCGCGTCACTCGAATTTGGTGCGAACGGCCCAAATCGTTCGTTCTTCGTCGAACGATCGAACAGCCGATGTTCGAGTCGAACGTATGTTCGACTCGAACACAAAGCTCATCCCTACTCACTAGCTATAGCTCTGGCTTTGCCTTGCAGGGATCTAGCCTTATCCATATGGGCCTGAACTTTGTCATTGGTATCCTCAATCCAGGTACAACAATCTTCACCTATGAATTCACAGAACCCCCCTTGGATGCTAACAGGTAATCAAGGGCCATCTTTTCCTGTAAAAGAAGGGTCCTGATCTGCCGTTGTTCCTGTGAGATTTCCCTTACAGCCTCTATGGTTTCATTGAATATCCCATCCACAATGGATGAGAAATTATTCAATCGTTTCATAAGTTCATTCCCCCACCCCGTCCAAGCAGGAAACCATGCCCAGGCCTGGTCAGAGTTGGTGAACAATTCCGTTCTAGCTTTTCCTGACGTTCTTACCTTCTCTCGTGCCATCAGATCCTCTCGATCATCCGCGCTGTAAGATGCTGGGACTAGTTTAACCAGGACGCATGAACCTCTTGCATTAGGGGGGATTACCTTATAAGCTGAGGTACCGCATAAGAAGTAGTAGGGGCCAGTCAGAGTCGCACAGGGGGAATCACTCTGACGATTACGTGCATTGAGTAGTAACAGGATAGACTGGGGGATTGCTCCCTCGGGTCTGAACGTCACACCCTTCCTTCCAACAGATGTAATCTGGTCTATTTGTGTTATTAAAGAAGACGAGGGTTTCGTTGGTTAGATTAACTGTTATACCTTCTTTACAGGTGGTGGACCCAACAAAGTTATCCCCTCTACCGAAACTAAAGTTGAAGCACACTTGTGGGCTACCTAGTTGTCCCGATACCCATACTGGTTTTGTGAGGGAGGGGCAAAAGCCAGAGCTAATGTTAAAACTATAACTAATTTTACCCTCTAGGAATGTATCGTTAAGTTCTATTGACAAGTGTCTGTTTGGAGTCTTTAGTTTCCTCTTACCGATACGGACATCATATATCGCATGTACTGCTCCCATTGCCGGGGCATCAAGGCTTGGTGGAGGTTTGGAGCATACCCAGCAGTTGGTCCTGTTCGCCATTTTTGCCAGCTGGAGATGCATTTTAAACATTAAATTGGGATGCTTTTCATCATTACCCTTGCTAAAATACACTAAACTAAAACTATAAATAAAGAAGATACTCCTCATTCTTTGATGTAGTTGAGCAGCTTCTTGCAGTGGCTGGCGTGGATCCAGTTGTCCCGTTCTTCAAGCTTTAGTGAGGTCGATGTGGTCAGCTGGTCCGAGGTATCTCGATTCTAGTCCCAACCTCTGGTGTTTCTTTACAACGACCCAGTCACCTGGTTGGATAGAATGTAAACCGGTTATTGAGTCAGGGTCTGGAAGGGACTCATGAACCCTGTGGTGGATTTTTTTTAGCTCACGTTGCAGTGACTGCACATACCCCGTCAGCTGAGAATGTAAAGACGACAGCTGCTAGGGAAAGTACAACCCTGTTTTTGGTTGACATCCGAACAAAACCTCATATGGAGATAACCCGTGAGGTCGTCTAGGAGCATTTCTGATGGAGTGGAGAGCTATGGGGAGACATTCAGGCCAAGGTTTCCCAGTATCAGCTATTATTTTGGAGATTTTGTTTTTAAGGGTTCCATTTAACCTTTCAACCTTACCACTACTTTGGGGGTGATAACGAGTGGGTAATCCCTAATTGATATGGAGGGCTTTACACACTTCTGCAAATATTTGACCAGTGAAGTGGGAGCCTCGATCCGACTCGATCGTTTCAGGTAGGCCCCAGCGACACACTATTTCGGACAGGATCTTCTTGGCTGTGGTAGTGGCGTTTGCTTTCTGAACCGGCCATGCCTCCGGCCAACCTGAAAACATATCTACACAGACCAAGACGCGTTCGTACGGCCCACTCCTTGGCAATGTAATGTAGTCTATCTGGATGCGCTGAAATGGATATTCTGGTCGGGGGGAATGTCGTTTGGGTACTGGTACCGTCCTACCTGGGTTGTGCAATGCGCAAACCAGGTAGGCTGCTGCAAAATTAGCAGCTGCGGTAGTAAATCCAGGGGTGATCCAATGCTCATCCACCTGCGCACACATAACCATCTTTGACTGATGCCCTGGATAATGAGCCGAATGGGCCATCATTGGAAAAAGCGATCTTGGCAGACACCATTTATTACCAAGACCCCAGATGTCATCTGGACCTCTTGTGGCCCCTAGTGCCGTCCATCTCCTCTTTTCATGTAATTCCGCTTGTGACTGTAGTCTCTTAAACTCTTCCAGAGACACATCAGAGGGGATGGCTAGCATCAGGGTTTCCCCAGGAGGGTGCAGAGCACCTTCTTTAGCAGCTCTATCTGCCAAGGCATTGCCATCAGCCTCCAAAGTCCTATCAGTCATGTGGGCCTTAACTTTTAGAATGGCTATCTCACGCGGCAGGTTGAAAGCAACGAATAACCTGTTGATTAACTGCGCATGTTTCACGGGCTTCCCCGAACTAGTCAGAAACCCTCTTGCTTTCCAGATAGGACCGAAATTATGAGCTATCCCAAAAGCATACCTAGAATCCGTGTAGATATTGATCCTTTGACCCTCTTGGGTCTCACAGGCTCTTGCCAGTGCCCACAGCTCAGCTTCCTGTGCAGACATGTTGGAACTCAATGAACCCTTTTCCATAATTTCACTGACTGTAGTCACTGCATAACCTGTGTGTGGCTTACCATCTGGGGTGTAATACCTGGAACCATCGACAAAAAGGTTTTTAGCGTTTGGGATGGGGTTCTCCTTCACCGGGCTGATGTTGTTGACTCGAGTTTCATCAGAGAAACACAGTCGTGGTGATCATCAGCATGTTGTCCTTCTAAATTAACAAGTTGGTTAGAGGTAGAGAGGTTGGTATTGTTAGTCTGGAAAGTTTGAGTATCGTTTTTAAACACCATTATCTCCTCCTTCTCTTCCTCCTCAGTTGGAAGAAGAGAGGCTGGGTTTAAAATGGTGCATCGTCATAAAGTCAGGTTAGTGGGGGTTAGGAGAGCCACTTCGTACTTAGTCAATCTGGCAGCAGAGAGGTGTTTTGTCTGAACATGATTTAGGATTTCCTGCACTGAATGGGGAGTATAGAGGGTCAGTGGGGAGTCCAAGACTATGTCACCTACCTTCTGTAACAATACAGCGCAGGCGGCTACGGCTCGTACACAACCTGGTGAACCTCGAATTACTGGATCTAGGGCAGTTGATAGGCACATGATGGGTCGGTACCTGGACCCATGTAGTTGGGTCAGTACTCCAGTGGCATGGCCTTTGCTTTCATAGCAGAAAAGGTAGAAGGGGAGGTCGTAGTTGGGCAGACCTAAAGCAGGTGCTTTGGAGAGTTCTTGGATCAAGTCCTGTAGGGTTGACCAGTTATCATCAGTCAGTTGAAAGGGAGTTTGGGATAGGATTTCGTAAAGGGGTCCTAAAGTCGAAGAGATGTTAGGGACCCAGTCTCTACAGTAGTTGATAAGACCGAGAATGGCTCTCGTTTGTCGTGCGTTTTGGGTAGTCTTTCAGTGTCTGAATTCTCTGGGTTGTCAGGTGTCGAGTACCCTGAGATATACAATGTCCTAAAAAGGTGACATTTTCTCCCTACAAAACTGTAATTTCTCCTTGCTAGCTTTATTCCCTGTGGTTAAGCAATGAGACAGTATGCTGATAACAGACATCCCTTGCAGGGCAACAAAGCAGCAAGTCATCAACATACTGGACCAGCACCACCCCTGGATTCGTTGGGGTCCATTGATCCAACACTATTTTAAGTTTGCAACTGTACTCCGAGGGACTAGTCACAGACCCCTGAACGAGACGTGTCCAAGTCAGTTGTCGACCCTGGAATGAAAAAGCAAAAAGGTACTGGCACTGGGGGTCCAGTGGTACTGAAAAAAATGCATTAGTCAGATCAATAACACTGAAGAAAATTGCGTTAGGTGGTATAGAGGCCAACAAGGTGTGTGGGTTGGGTACCAAAGGGGCATTGCTGATAATGATTTTATTGATAGCCCTTAAATCATGTACTAAACGGAAAGTTGTTTCTTGACCCTTGACAGACTTTTTAGCCACTGGAAACAAAGGAGTGTTACAGGGGGATTTGGTTGGCGTAAGAACTTTTATCAGCAGGTACCGCTCTATTTGGATTTTAAGGCTATCCATCTGAGCCACACTCAAAGGGTATTGTGGTAATTGGGGCAAAATGCTCCCTGGTCTGATGTTTACTGTGGTTGGCGGGACAGGCAGAAGACCCACATCATGCTTGTCAAACGCCCAAAGTTTGGGATCCACTTCTGCTTGCACATCCAACCCCAGAAAACAACCAGGTTCTATCATATACGGTAGAGCCACCATTGCACATAGGCGCTCATCCGACAATGCACTGCTAACCACAACACCTATTGGAGTGTACTCAATGACCGCTTGTATTTCAGATAAAATATCAGCTCCCAATAGGTTGATGGGAACATCATCCGATACCAGTACCGACTTAATGGCTTCTGTGTGTTGGCCCAACCTACAATGGAGTGGTTTGGTGGTATGTAGAGATACTGTCTGACCTGTGAGACCCACAGTGGGTATAGTCTCCCCAGAAAGGGGAACCTTGCCTCTGAGATCTTTGGATCTCAGAACAGTTCGACGACACCGGTGTCAATGAGGCAAGGGAGGGGATATTTTAATTCCTCGATAAACAGGTTGATATGTCCTGACACCGCTTTGCCAACGTCCTATAAAGAATCATAGTCGTGGCTGGCCATCCCTACAACTGAAGTTGTCGGATCACATGAGCCTGGTGATGAACTGCCACTTACCCTTGGGTCTGTTAGGACAGTCACACCTTAGATGTCCTTTAGGGTTGAGCGAACCCGAACTGTAAATTTCGGGTCCGTACCGAACTTTAGCTTTTTCCCGAACTCAAACCCGAACCCGGACTTTGCGCGAAAGTCCGGGTTCGGGAATCTAATGGCGCAGTTAGAAATGCTTCAGGGGCCAGCCAATCACCTTTTGATTAGCTGTTGTGCCCTTAGAAGCCATCATAGCCATGCCTACTAATGGCATGGCTGTGATTGGTCAGTGCAACATGTGACCCAGCTTCTATATAAGCTAGAGGCACACAGCACACACGTCACTCTGCTTCAGAATAGATAGGGAGAGGATCTTGTCTGCTGCTGTTGCTTTTAGGGAGAGATTGAAAAATACATGAGTTAGTCCTGATTCTGGAATCTGAGGGAAAAGATAGAGAGACAGTGTAGTGTAGGGCCAGGTTCCTGTTGGTGCTTTCAGGGAGAGAGATTTATTATATAGGAATAGGAGTCCAGATTCAGAGATATAACTCAGCGATCTGCATAGGTTTACCTGTTTGTGTTGCAGTGCAGTCTTTTTACACTGCCATGAGCCCAGTGTCAGAGAAAATCTACCTTTTATCTGCAAGCTCAGTGCACCAGCACTGCATATATTACGTTGAGAGATACACCGTTTCCATACTGTGGGTGTATTCTGCTCTTGGAAAAAGATCCATTTAGGGCAAAAAAAAGGCACTTTATTGTGCTCTTTTCCAAAAGACCCATTAAGGGCAAAAAAAATAAAAAATTTGCATTTTATTTTGCTCGTGCAAAAAAAGACCCGTTTAGGGCAAAAAAAAAAAAAGAAAATTTGCACTTTAATGTATGCTTGCAAAAAGACCCATTTAGGGCCACAAAAAATATTTTGCAGTGTGTTATACATATGTGGAGGCGTGTGAAATAAACCATTTCCATATATTTGTCTTCTACTGTGCTATACTAAAAAAACAACATTTTTTTTGAATAGCATTTTCTGCAGTTCTGTAGCTGTGCGATTCAGCGGTTACGTACTGTGGGTGTGTTGTGGTCTTCCAAAAAACGCCATTTAGGGCCACAAAAAATATTTTGCAGTGTGTTATACATATGTGGAGGTGTGTGAAATAAACAATTTCTATATAGGTTTCTTCTACTGTGCTATACTAAAAAAAAAACATTTTTTTTAATTGCATTTTCTGCAGTTCTGTAGCTGTGCGATTCAGCGGTTACGTACTGTGGGTGTATTGTGGTCTTCCAAAAAACGCCATTTAGGACCACAAAAAATATTTTGCAGTGTATTATACATATGTGGAGGTGTGTGAAATAAACAATTTCTATATAGTTTTCTTCTACTGTGCTATACTAAAAAAAAAAAAAAATTTTTGAATAGCATTTTCTGCAGTTCTGTAGCTGTGCGATTCAGCGGTTACGTACTGTGGGTGTGTTGTGGTCTTCCAAAAAACGCCATTTAGGGCCACAAAAAATATTTTGCAGTGTGTTATACATATGTGGAGGTGTGTGAAATAAACAATTTCTATATAGTTTTCTTCTACTGTGCTATACTAAAAAAACAAAAAAAAATTTGAATAGCATTTTCTGCAGTTCTGTAGCTGTGCGATTCAGCGGTTACGTACTGTGGGTGTGTTGTGGTCTTCCAAAAAACACCATTTAGGGCTACAAAAAATATTTTGCAGTGTGTTATACATATGTGGAGGTGTGTGAAATAAACAATTTCTATATAGTTTTCTTCTACTGTGCTATACTAAAAAAACAACATTTTTTTTTAATAGCATTTTCTGCAGTTCTGTAGCTGTGCAATTCAGCGGTTACGTACTGTGGGTGTGTTGTGGTCTTCCAAAAAACGCCATTTAGGGCCACAAAAAATATTTTGCAGTGTTATACATATGTGGAGGTGTGTGAAATAAACAATTTCTATATAGTTTTCTTCTACTGTGCTATACTAAAAAAACAACATTTTTTTTAATAGCATTTTCTGCAGTTCTGTAGCTGTGCGATTCAGCGGTTACGTACTGTGGGTGTGTTGTGGTCTTCCAAAAATGCCATTTAGGGCCACAAAAAATATTTTGCAGTGTATTATACATATGTGGAGGTGTGTGAAATAAACAATTTCTATATAGTTTTCTTCTACTGTGCTATACTAAAAAAAAAACATTTTTTTTAATAGCATTTTCTGCAGTTCTGTAGCTGTGTGATTCAGCGGTTACGTACTGTGGGTGTGTTCTGCTCTTCCAAAAACACCCATTTAGGGCAAGATCCTAAATTTGGAAAATATGAGGAGAAGGTCAAAGGGACGTGGTGGCCCCGGTCGTGGTGCTGCTGGTGGAGCTCCTGTTGCAGGGAGAGGACGTGGTGGATCTGTGCCAGATACACGCACAAGTGAAACACCTCGATGCCCTGTCTAATTGGGCGACTATGTGGCAGATGAGGTTTAATGTTGATAAATGTAAAGTTATGCACTTGGGGGCTAAGAATATGAATGCATCATACATACTAGGGGGAATACAACTGGGGGGATCCGTAGTGGTAAAGGATCTGGGGGTTTTGGTAGATCATAAGCTCAATAATGGCATGCAATGCCAAGCTGTGGTTTCCAAAGCGAGCAAAGTCCTTTCTTGTATTAAGAGAGGTATGGACTCCAGAGAGAGAGACATCATTTTGCCCCTGTACAAATCATTAGTAAGGCCTCATCTGGAATACGCAGTTCAGTTTTGGGCACCAGTTCTCAAAAAGCATATCGGGGAACTGGAGAAAGTGCAGAGAAGGGCAACCAAACTGATAAGAGGCATGGAGGAGCTCAGCTATGAAGAAAGATTAGAGGAGCTGAATTTATTCACTCTTGAGAAGAGGAGAATAAGGGGGGATATGATTAACATGTACAAATATATAAGGAGTCCATATATTGATCTTGGTGATGAGTTATTCACTTTACGGTCAACACAGAGAACAAGGGGGCACTCTTTACGTCTAGAAGAAAAAAGATTTCATCTCCAAATGCGGAAAGGTTTCTTCACAGTAGGAGCTGTGAAAATGTGGAACAGACTCCCTGCAGAGGTGGTTCTGGCCAGCTCAGTAGATTGCTTTAAGAAAGGCATGGATACTTTCCTAAATGTACATAATATAACTGAGTACTAACAGTTCTAGGTAAAGTTGATCCAGGGTAAATCCGATTGCCTCTCGGGGGATCAGGAAGGAATTTTTTCCCCTGCTGTAGCAAATTGGATCATGCTCTGCTGGGGTTTTTTGCCTTCCTCTGGATCAACTGTGGGTATAGAATTGGGTATATGGGATTGCACGATATTTTTTTTATTTTTATGGTTGAACTGGATGGACTTTGTCTTTTTTCAACCTGACTAACTATGTAACTATGTAACTATGTAACCTTCCTCAGGTGCGAGTAGGCGACCGAGCCTGCGGCAGTATTTTGTCGCGCCTAATGAGGCTGTACGAATGTTTAGGCCAGGACAAGTACAGGCGATAGTAGATTGGGTTGCTGACAGTGCCTCGGGTTCCTTCACATTGTCTCCCACCCACTCTTCTGATGAAAGATCAGAGTTGGCACCTGAAACCCATGTCCATCAGTCTTTCACCTCACCCCCTTGCAAAACAGCCAAGCAGTCTGAGCCCCAAATCATGCAGCAGTCTCTTCTGCTTTTCGATGACTCTGTTAGCAGGGTTTCCCAGGGCCATCCACCTAGCCCTGCCCCAGAAGTGGAAGAGATTAAGTGTACAGATGCCCAACCACTTATGTTTCATGATGAGTACATGGGAGGACCATCGCAGCACGTCTCGGATGATGACGAAACACAGGTGCCAACTGCTGCTGCTTTCGCAATTGTGCAGACAGACAAGGAGGGCAGGGGTGAAGACTGGGTGGAAGATGATGTGGAGGATGATGAGGTCCTCGACCCCACATGGAATCAACGTTATGCAGGTGACCAGTGTAGTTTGGAGGAAGAGGCGGTGGTCGCACAGAGCCACCAGCACAGCAGAAGAGGGAGCAGGGTGCAAAAGCGGAGCGTCTGTCAGCTAGACAGTATGTCTGCTACTGCCCAACGCAGCAAGGGACCGAGCACACCAAAGCCAGGTCCAAGGAGTTCCCTAGCGTGGCAGTTCTTCACACAATGTGCTGATGACAAGACACAAGTGGTTTGCACGCTGTGAAATCAGAGCCTGAAGCGAGGCATAAACGTTCTCAACCTGAGCACAACCTGCATGACCAGGCATCTAAGTGCAAAGCACGAGCTGCAGTGGAGTAGACACCTCAAAAACCAAGAAAGGTCTCTGGCTCCTCCTGCTTCCTCTTCTGCTGCAGTCTCGGCCTCTTCATCCACCTCTGTAGTGACAGTGGCACCTGCCACCCCGCAAACAGAGGATCTGCCAGCAACACTACCACCTGGGTCACCAACCATCTCCACAATGTCCCATGGAAGCGTTCAGCTCTCTATCTCCCAAACATTGGAGCGGAAGAGGAAGTACCCCCCTAGCCACCCGCGATCCCTGGCCCTGAATGCCAGCATTTCAAAACTCCTGGCCTTTGAAATGCTGTCATTCCGTCTGGTGGAGATGCAGAGTTTTAAAAGCCTGATGGCATTGGCTGTCCCACAGTACGTCGTGCCCAGCCGCCACTACTTTTCCAGGCGAGCCATCCCTTCCCTGCACAACCAAGTGGGGGACAAAATCAGGTGTGCACTGCGCAACGCCATCTGTGGCAAGGTCCACCTAACTACGGATGCGTGGACCAGTAAGCACGGTCAGGGATGTTATATCTCCCTAACAGCACACTGGGTAAATGCAGTGGCGGCTGGGCCTGAGGCAGATAGCAGTTTGGCGCATGTCCTTCCACCACCGAGGATTGCAGGGCGCTTCAGTTTGCCTCCTGTTGCTAACTCCTCCTACTCCGCTTCCTCATCCTCTACCGCCTCCTCATCCGGTCAGCGTAACACCTTCACCACCAACTTCAGCACAGCCAGGGGTAAACGACAGCAGGCAGTTTTAAAACTTTCCTGTTTGGGGGAAAAAACCCACAGGAGTTGTGGAGGGACATGGAACAACAGACCAATGAGTGGTTGCTGTCAGTGAGCCTCAAGCCCGGCCTGGTGGTGTGCGATAATGGGCGAAATCTCGTAGCAGCTCTGAGCCTAGCCGGTTTGACGCACATCCCTTGCCTGGCGCATGTGCTGAACTTGGTGGTCCAGAGGTTCCTTAAAAATTACCCCAATATGCCAGAGCTGCTGCAGAAAGTGCGGGCTGTGTGTGCGCACTTTCGGCGTTCTCACCCTGCTGCTGCTCGCCTGTCAGCGCTGCAGCGTAACTTCGGCCTTCCCGCTCACCGCCTCATATGTGACGTGCCCACAAGGTGGAACTCCACCTTGCACATGCTGGCCAGACTGTGCGAGCAGCAGCAGGCGATAGTGGAGTTTCAGCTGCAGCAATCACGCGTGAGTCGCTCTGCGGAACAGCACCACTTCACCACCAATAACTGGGCCTCCATGCGAGACCTGTGTGCCTTGTTGCGCTGTTTCGAGTACTCCACCAACATGTCCAGTGCCTATGACGCCGTTCTCAGCGTTACTATCCCAGTTCTATGCCTCCTTGAAAAAACGCTTCGGGCGATGATGGAAGAGGATGTGGCACAGGAGGATGAGGAGGAGGAGGAGGAAGCGGGATAATTTCAAAGGCTTTCAGGGCAGTCTTTCACAAGTGGCTACGAGGGTGGGTTCCTGCACCAACAAACGCCGGGTACACAATTGTCCGGCAGAAAGGGCACAGTTCTGGAGGATGACGAGGTGGAGGAGGAGATGGAGGAGGAGGAGGAGCCATTTTCACAGCAGGGTGGCACCCAGACCAGCTCGTGGCCATCACTGGTGCGTGGCTGGGGGGATACAGAGGACACAGATGATACACCTCCCACAGAGGACAGCTTTTCTTTGCCTCTGGGCAGCCTGGCACACATTAGCGATTACATGCTGCAGTGTTTCCGCAATGACCGCCGAGTTGCCCACATTTTAACTGGTGCTGATTACTGGGTGGCCACCCTGCTGGATCCCCGTTACAAGGACAACGTACCGTCCTTAATTCCCTCACTGGAGCGGGATCGTAAGATGCGCGAGTACAAGCGCACGCTGGTAGACGCGCTTCTGGTGGCATTCCCACCTGACAGCGGACGTACGGTGGAAGCACAAGGCGAAGGCAGAGGAGGAGGAAGAGGTCGCCAACACAGCCGGGGCACCGGCAGCACCTCAGAAGGCAGGGTTAGCATGGCTGAAATGTGGAAAAGCTTTGTCAGCACGCCACAACAACCAGCACCACCAGCTGAGATGGAACGTCTTAGCAGGAGGCAGCATTTCACCAACATGGTTGAGCAGTATGTGTCCACAGGCCTACACGTACTGGATGACGGGTCTGCCCCCTTTAACTTCTGGGTCTCCAAATTGGGCACATGGCCTGAGCTTGCCCTTTATGCCTTGGAGGTGCTGGCCTGCCCTGCAGCCAGTGTATTATCTGAACGTGTATTTAGCACGGCAGGGGGCGTTATCACAGACAAGCGCAGCCGCCTGTCCAGAGCCAATGTGGACAAGCTCACGTTCATTAAAATGAACCAGGCATGGATCCCACAGGACTTGTCCGTACCTTCTGCAGAATAGACATGTATACCGGTGTTGTGACAAAAACTGTCCGGCCATCGGATTGTGTCCGGCCCATACTGCGAAGGCGCAGCGCTTGCGCAGTACAGAGGACAAGGAGATTCACAAAATCTCTGAAGATGAACGGTACCTGCGCCGTGAGTGCAGGTTCAAGCCCCACCATCCAAGTGGACATACGGTAGCACATAGTAACAGGGCCCCTCACGGGCTCGGTTCGATCGCCACGCTTCGGGCACGGCCTCACTTGGCTCGGCTTGAACCACGGATGGTGTGGCCTTCACCTGAACTCACCACGCAGGCGCCGTTCGTCTTGGGAGATTTTCGAAATCCCCTTGTCCTACATACTGAGCAAGCGCAGTACAGGGTGGACACTATTTGACGGGGGACAGAATTCCACACATCACCGGCCTTACCCAGCCATTGTTGTATTTTTGAACCAGTGTTGGCTACCTCGTTCCTCCTCCACCGCCGCTTCCACCTACACAGCCACATCCACCGCCACCTCAACCTCCTACTCCATATGGACCTCGTCCTCCTAGGTCAAGATTATAATTTTTATTTTATTTTTTTGTAGCACACAGATCCTTTCCCCCTTACCTGCCTTTATGTTGTTGGCTCCTCGCAGGAGGGAGAAAGGCACACCGCACTACCAGCCCGTACCCTCCTATATAAAGAGGTTGAGCGGTGTACTTGACGGGCTGTCAGGGAACCAACAGCAGGCGAAGGACTTTAGGACCCAGCATCTCTGGCAGGAGAAGGGCTCTAGGACCCAGTATCTCTACAAGCAGGTCACATGGGCCTATATAAGGAAGTCTGCTAGTGTCTGCATTTGCTGGATTATCGTCAGCTTCTCCTGTGTTCCTGTGTCTTGCATCTCCTGCCTGTCTGATCTCCTGTGTACCAAACCCGGCTTGCCTGACCTGCTCCTGTTGACTTCCTAGCGTATACCTGACCCCGGCCTGGCTAACGGACTCCGCTTACCTTGTCTTCTGTGCTAAGACTCAGCTCTGCTGTGTTCTTGGACTGTCTTGCTGTGTTTGACCCTCTGGCCTGGCTTTGACCCTGTTATCGGAACATTCCATTGGTCCTTACCCTTTGGACCTCCTAAGCACGCCTGCTGTCCTGCAGTCTGCCTGTCCTACCAAGTTCCTGGCAACCAGCACTACCTACCAGGCAACCCATGCTTCTGTGGGCACCACATCCCCTGTGTCATCTTCAGGGCTGTGCTGCACTCGGCCGCAAGGGGCGCCCTCTCTGCTACTCGACCTCACATCAGAGACTTGACAGTATAATCCAGCCATGTCTGAGGCCGGCAGAGGTGCGTCCCCGTTAGAGGCATTATGTCAACAGGCCGCTACTCTGACCCAAGCAATCCAGACACTGCAAGAAGGATACCTCCAGCTAGAGGAGAGATTGCAACACCTGTCAGAGTCATCTGCTTCTGCGGACCCGGTCCCAGCTTCTCCCAGTTCCACCCACGTACGTTCCTCTGTGGCTCCTACGATGGTGTTCCCTCCTCCAGAACCCCGTGTTCCTGTCCCTGAACGGTTTTCCGGGGATCGAAGAAAGTTTAGATCCTTCAGGAATGCCTGCCTATTGTACCTATCCTTGCAGCCCCGGACTTTTGCTTTAGAAACTGTTAAGGTCGGGTTCCTCATCTCCCTGCTATCTAATGAACCCCAGACCTGGGCCCACAGTTTATGGGAACAAAGAAGCCCAGTCATTAACACAGTGGACACATTCCTGGCAGCCATGTCACAACTCTACGAGGACCCCCAGCGTACAGCCACCGCCGAAGCCGCTCTGCATTCACTACAGCAGGGTAGTCGACCAGTGGAGGACTATACCGTGGACTTCCGTCGGTGGTCTGCAGACACAGGCTGGAACGAGGCTGCCCTCAAGCACCAGTTCCGCTTAGGACTTTCTGAGTCTCTCAAAGATGAGCTGGCCAGGATTGGGGTCCCCACTACACTTGAGGATCTCATCCAGTCATCCATCCAGCTGGATCGACGTTTACGTGAGAGACAGTCCGAACGAGCTCAGTCCTCCAGGCCCGCCATGATGCCGCCTAAGGTTTCCACTTCATCAGTGCCTGCTCCCACTGGTACTTCTATCCCAGTTCCTAGACAAATCGGCCTGCTACGTTCCGCATTATCCCCTGATGAAAGGCGTCATCGTATGCAATCAAGGCTCTGCCTCTATTGTGGAGGAAGCGGACATTTCTTGTATAACTGCCCCAGAAGGCCCAAGAAGCCACCTTCCTACCCTCCGGTGTATTTCCAGGTTTCCGGAGCTTCTCCTTCACACCTAGTGCTACCCATTACGCTGCAATTTGGAAAAGAAGAGATCCGGCTGCAGGCCATTATTGATTCTGGAGCATGCATCTGCTTTGTGGACTTGAACCTGGTGAGAAACCTGAAGCTGCCCCTCCTCCAAAAGAAACAGGGACTTGAAGTCCGCCTGGCCGATGGCACATTGCCTAGTTCTGGCCCTGTTACCCAGGAGACTGTCCCTCTGCTTATCACCACTCCTGATGGCCATCAGGAATTCATACGCTTTGACGCTCTAAGCTCGCCTATGTCTCCAGTTATCCTAGGAATTCCATGGCTCCAAGCCCACAACCCTCAGATCAATTGGATCAAGAAGGAGGTCCTGTTCACCTCTCCCTATTGCCAGCAGCATTGCTTTATTCCTGAACCCAGAGACATTACCAGTTGCTTGACAGTCCACCCTGTATCTACCACTAACCAGAATATACCCCAGGCATACCAAGAATTCCTGGATGTCTTTGATAAGAAAAAAGCTGACGTTCTACCACCACATCGGCCATATGACTGTCCAATAGAATTACTTCCAGGGGCCGAGATTCCATTTGGACGAATATTCCCTCTCTCTGAAATGGAATTGGGAACTCTGCGACAATATATCGATGAAAATTTGGCTAAGGGCTTCATCCGAGCTTCCTCCTCTCCTGCCGGTGCCGGAATCTTTTTTGTCGAGAAGAAAGACAAGTCTTTAAGACCATGCGTGGATTATAGGGAGCTCAATAAAATCACAATAAAGAACCGCTACCCACTGCCATTAGTTCCTGAACTTTTCCAGAGATTCCGTACGGCCCAAGTATTTACCAAGCTCGACCTCCGGGGTGCCTATAACCTTGTTCGGATCCGTGAGGGCGATGAATGGAAGACAGCATTCAGAACGAGGTTCGGACACTTCGAGTATCTTGTAATGCCCTTTGGGCTCTGTAATGCCCCGGCGACGTTTCAGCACTTCGTCAACGATATTTTCCGGGAATATCTTGACTACTTCGTCATCATCTATCTGGATGACATTCTCATATTTTCGGCTACTCTGGAGCTCCACCGGACCCATGTAAAGACAGTGCTGCTCACACTAAGAAAACATGGACTTTATGTGAAAGCGGAAAAGTGTGACTTCGAGAAGAAATCAATACAATTCCTAGGACTGATCATCTCCACGGGCGGTGTAGCTATGGATCCACAGAAAGTGCAGGCAATCCTGGATTGGCCAACTCCATCAGATAAGAAAGGGGTGCAAAGGTTTGTGGGCTTTGCGAACTTCTATAGGAGGTTTATAAGAAACTTCTCCTCCATCATCTCACCCATTACCCAGTTGACCCGCTTACATACCCGTTTCCAGTGGTCCTCCAAAGCCCAAACTGCTTTCGAGAGACTAAAGTTATTGTTTACCTCTGCACCAATCCTTCAACACCCTGAGCCTGCCCTGCCATACATCTTGGAGGTCGATGCCTCAGAAGTAGCTACAGGGGCAGTCCTTTCACAACGCCAGGGACCCAAGTCCTTGCTTCACCCCGTGGCCTTCTCCTCGCGGAAAATGAGCCAGCCCGAGAGGAACTATGATGTAGGAGACCGCGAGCTCTTGGCCATTAAAACAGCCTTAGAGGAGTGGAGATACCTTCTTGAGGGGTCTGCTCACCCCATAATGATATTTACAGATCATCGGAACCTCGAATACCTCCGTACTGCCAAACGTCTGAGACCCCGTCAAGCCCGCTGGGCTCTGTTCTTTTCAAGGTTCAACTTCCACATCACCTACCGTCCCGGCTCCAAGAACGGAAAGGCCGATGCTTTATCCCGAATGTTTCCCGATACTCCGGAGGAGACAATATCTAGTACAATCCTGTCACCTCAGAACTTTCTTCTGATCCAACCCGATCTAAGATCTTCTCTTGAACAGGCTTCCCTCCAATGCCAGGAACCAGAAGCATCCTCTCTAAGAAACCAGGAAGGGTACCTCTGGCATCAGGACAAGATCTTCGTTCCGCAACAAACCCGAATACAGGTACTGAAGACCTTGCATGACCACCAACTCGCTGGCCACTTCGGAGTGCGGAAAACTACGGATCTTATCCAACGATCCTTCTGGTGGCCTACCTTGAAATCTGATTGTAGGGAGTTTGTTAGCTCCTGCACTACCTGCCAGCGAAATAAAGGGTCCAATGTCAAGTCGTGGGGTCTGTTACGTCCTCTGCCAGTGCCAGAACTACCATGGAGAAATATATCTATGGACTTTATAGTAGAGTTGCCCCCATCCGAAGAATCTACAACAATCCTGGTAGTTGTGGACCGTCTATCCAAAATGGCGCACTTCTTGCCCATGGCAGGAACTCCTTCTGCTGCAGAAACAGCAAAAATTTTCATAAGGGAGATAGTCAGGCTCCATGGCCTTCCTGACAGCATTGTGTCTGATAGAGGGGTACAATTCACCTCCCGGTTCTGGAGAGAGCTCTGCAAAGCACTATCAATCAAGGTGTGCCTGTCCTCAGCCTATCACCCCCAAAGCAACGGTCAAACTGAAAGGACCAACCAGACCTTAGAACAATATTTGCGTTGCTTCTGCTCCTTCTCCCAGGACGACTGGATCTCTCTACTCCCTTGTGCGGAGTTTGCTTACAACAATGCAGTACACTCAACCACCAATCAATCTCCGTTTTGGGCCAACTACGGTTTCCATCCTTCATTTCTACCTAATGTCATTCCGGAAGCCTCAGTTCCAGCAGTTCAAGACAGGATAAGCTCCATTCAGGCTAATTATCAAACCCTCCGGCTAACCATGCAGAAAGCGCAAGAGGACTACAAGAAACAATATGACAAGAGGAGAGGAGAGAGTCCTAGCTTTGAGGTTGGAGATAAGGTCTGGCTCTCTTCAGCAAATCTCAGGCTCCCTTGCCCCTCCCGGAAATTGGGTCCAAGATTTATCGGTCCATTCGACGAAAAATTAACCCAGTAGCTTTTGAACTGTTACTACCAAGTTCGTATAAAGTGCATCCTGTGTTTCACGTTTCTCTTCTTAAATCTGTTGTCTCTAGTCCTTTTCCAGGAAGAGAAGAAGACCCTCCGCCTCCAGTCTCAGTGGGAGATGAAGCCGAATTCGAGGTAGAATCCATCCTGGACTGTCGCAAAAGAGGTAGGACTATTCAATTTCTTATTAAATGGAAGGGTTATCCAGCAGAAGAGAATTCTTGGGAACCTGCAGGCAACATACATGCTCCTAGACTTCTCCAGAGATTCCGTGCCAGATACCCTGAAAGATGGGCCCGGGTGGGCATCCGGAGGCTGCCCCTTGGGGGGGGGCACTGTCAGGGAACCAACAGCAGGCGAAGGACTTTAGGACCCAGCATCTCTGGCAGGAGAAGGGCTCTAGGACCCAGTATCTCTACAAGCAGGTCACATGGGCCTATATAAGGAAGTCTGCTAGTGTCTGCATTTGCTGGATTATCGTCAGCTTCTCCTGTGTTCCTGTGTCTTGCATCTCCTGCCTGTCTGATCTCCTGTGTACCAAACCCGGCTTGCCTGACCTGCTCCTGTTGACTTCCTAGCGTATACCTGACCCCGGCCTGGCTAACGGACTCCGCTTACCTTGTCTTCTGCGCTAAGACTCAGCTCTGCTGTGTTCTTGGACTGTCTTGCTGTGTTTGACCCTCTGGCCTGGCTTTGACCCTGTTATCGGAACATTCCATTGGTCCTTACCCTTTGGACCTCCTAAGCACGCCTGCTGTCCTGCAGTCTGCCTGTCCTACCAAGTTCCTGGCAACCAGCACTACCTACCAGGCAACCCGTGCTTCTGTGGGCACCACATCCCCTGTGTCATCTTCAGGGCTGTGCTGCACTCGGCCGCAAGGGGCGCCCTCTCTGCTACTCGACCTCACATCAGAGACTTGACACGGGCCGTGTCCATAGCCGGAGTCAAAACTCCTCCAGAGGATGATTCTCACCTCTACTGTAGGTAGAGGCAAGTCTTTTAATTCCCAGTAAAGTCAATGTCCACACCAGCTGAAATTACAACTCTTATTCTCTCATGGCAAAATAAACTCTACTCGGATAGAAAATGTTAGAGCAAAGAAACAGGACAGCTTAAGGTGTGGAGGAGGTCCAGGCACAAACGTAGCACATTCACTTCACTGCTTAGGTTTCTCAAACAGTTTTAGGTGCACGGTCTCTGCCACAGACCTTGAGGTTGGTCTCTGCCACAGACAGGGTGTACAAGGCCCCTGCCACGGACCTGGAGAACTTTGGTCTCTGCCACAGACCAGGGTGTATAAGGCCCCTGCCACGGGCCGGGTGAATAAGGCCTCTGATACAGTCAAGATGACCTTGAGCTTCTCCTTTTACGAACCTAGCCCATATCAAGGGGAAGACATCTCTCCAGGGAGTCAACAGACCCTTCCTTCACCGTGACTCCCGCATCGGTCCATCAGAATGATCCTCCCTTCCCTGGAACATGGTCCCCTACACGAGGCGGCACCCTAAGACTCCTCAACCCTTAGCGTACTCCAGACGAAGGCTCTGGACTCCAGGCTTTACTCCCGCACCTAGGCCTCCATACCCAGGGCAGCAGGAACTCCAGGATAGTACCTCACCCCGGGCTAAAGGTACCCGAGATGGAACAGGAACACATGCACCCAGGCCGAAGGCACCTGGGCGTGGACCCCACTGGACATCAGCCCCCAGGCCAAAGGTCTGCCCCTTTTATATGCTCTCCCGGCATGCACAGCAGGTTCCCCGCCCCGCTGTACTACTGCCAAGAGGGGACACAAAAGGCACAGCACTGTATCGGCGGTTCAACCCTAGCCTACCATGGCAGCGCCACCTGTAGGCCGCAGGGAACTGCACACCAATACTGTCCCCCGAGGACAAAATGGTCCATGAATCCTACAGAATTAGGGTGTTTGAGCCTATTTACCACTCAAACACTTCCCTTAAATTTAGCACCCCGCTACATTTTTATTTCAAAGTATTTTATTTTCCCACTAGCTTATCCATTAAATTGAATAATTTATTCCAGAAAGGGCGAATTCTGGGGCATTCCCACCATATGTGTGGCATCGTGCCGTTGAGTTTCTGAGGTTCTTAATGACTTCCCATACCTCTTCTGCTGAAAAGGGGGCCTCCAGCATATTTTTTTATTTTTTTTATGTTATTTTAAGTTATTTCCCTATCCACATTTGTTTGCAGAGCACTTGTCATGCTCTTAACAACATTTTGCTGCCATTTGCAGCCCCCTAGCCCTTTCCATTACTTTTTTAGAGCCTTTTTAGTCCTTAGAAGTCCGGGTCCCCATTGACTTCAATGGGGTTCGGGTTTGGATTCGGGTTAAAGTTCGGTCCCGAACCCGAACTTTTTTCCGAAGTTCGGCCGAACCCGTTGAACCCGAACATCCAGGTGTCCACTCAACTCTAATGTCCTTCCTTTCCACAGATGTAACAAGTTCGGGCTTTCCAGCGTTGTGTCTTTTTCCCACCATCCTGGCCCGTTTGTCCTGCAGAAGGGGCTTGAGACACAAGGATTTTGGATGCTTTGTCCTGTTTCTTCCTATCCATCTCTCTCTCTATAGCGGAGAGAGTGGATAGAATGGCAGATATTGTCATTTCATTAAATTCGGGTCTGGCTAATAATTAGGGATGAGCTTCGTGTTCGAGTCGAACATACGTTCGACTCGAACATCGGCTGTTCGA
The DNA here is from genome assembly GCA_029206835.1 of Rana muscosa. Classification (NCBI taxonomy): domain Eukaryota; kingdom Metazoa; phylum Chordata; class Amphibia; order Anura; family Ranidae; genus Rana; species Rana muscosa. The sequence goes on from CM055128.1 coordinate 184,642,910, forward strand.
TCGTTCGACGAAGATCGAACGATTTGGGCCGTTCGCGCCAAATTCGAGTGACGCGAACGGCCCACAATGCACTACGCCATCGCAGTGTCATCCAGGCCCTGTGATTGGCCAAGCATGCACTGTGACCCCGCATGCTTGGCCAATCACAGCGCCGGCAGCGAGGAGAGCAATGATTGGCCACAGGCAGGATGCCTGTGGCCAATTATTGCTGAGGGTGTTTAGTACACGCCCCACACTATAAAAGGCCGCCAGCACGGCGGCCTAGTGTAGTGTGTTCCGGAGCAGGGATAGAGCAGCATAGGCAGGGACAGTGACTTTTATTTCTTTCTTGCTTAACCTGGATTCCTTTAGTTTAGGGAAAGAGAAGGATAGGTAGGGAGAGTGTCAGTGTGTTTTGTGCTTGTGCTATATTGTGCTTAAAAAAAACATTTTTTCTAGGGACAGAAAACTGTAGGTAGGGAGAGTGTCAGTTTCTTTCACTGTCAAAGTCCTTGTTTCCAGGGACCTGGAAGGACAGTGAGTGAATTCTCCTTGTGCTAAATTGTGCTTAAAAAAAACATTTTTTCTAGGGACAGAAAACTGTAGGTAGGGAGAGTGTCAGTTTCTTTCACTGTCAAAGTCCTTGTTTCCAGGGACCTGGAAGGACAGTGAGTGAATTCTCCTTGTGCTAAATTGTGCTTAAAAAAACATTTTTTCTAGGGACAGAAAACTGTAGGTAGGGAGAGTGTCAGTTTCTTTCACTGTGAAAGTCCTTGTTTCCAGGGACCTGGAAGGACAGTGAGTGAATTCTCCTTGTGCTAAATTGTGCTTAAAAAAAACATTTTTTCTAGGGACAGAAAACTGTAGGTAGGGAGAGTGTCAGTTTCTTTCACTGTGAAAGTCCTTGTTTCCAGGGACCTGGAAGGACAGTGAGTGAATTCTCCTTGTGCTAAATTGTGCTTAAAAAAAACATTTTTTCTAGGGACAGAAAACTGTAGGTAGGGAGAGTGTCAGTTTCTTTCACTGTCAAAGTCCTTGTTTCCAGGGACCTGGAAGGACAGTGAGTGAATTCTCCTTGTGCTAAATTGTGCTTAAAAAAACATTTTTTCTAGGGACAGAAAACTGTAGGTAGGGAGAATGTCAGTTTCTTTCACTGTCAAAGTCCTTGTTTCCAGGGACCTGGAAGGACAGTGAGTGAATTCTCCTTGTGCTAAATTGTTCTTAAAAAAAACATTTTTTCTAGGGACAGAAAACTGTAGGTAGGGAGAGTGTCAGTTTCTTTCACTGTCAAAGTCCTTGTTTCCAGGGACCTGGAAGGACAGTGAGTGAATTCTCCTTGTGCTAAATTGTGCTTAAAAAAAACATTTTTTCTAGGGACAGAAAACTGTAGGTAGGGAGAGTGTCAGTTTCTTTCACTGTGAAAGTCCTTGTTTCCAGGGACCTGGAAGGACAGTGAGTGAATTCTCCTTGTGCTAAATTGTGCTTAAAAAAAAACATTTTTTCTAGGGACAGAAAACTGTAGGTAGGGAGAGTGTCAGTTTCTTTCACTGTCAAAGTCCTTGTTTCCAGGGACCTGGAAGGACAGTGAGTGAATTCTCCTTGTGCTAAATTGTGCTTAAAAAAAACATTTTTTCTAGGGACAGAAAACTGTAGGTAGGGAGAGTGTCAGTTTCTTTCACTGTGAAAGTCCTTGTTTCCAGGGACCTGGAAGGACAGTGAGTGAATTCTCCTTGTGCTAAATTGTGCTTAAAAAAAACATTTTTTCTAGGGACAGAAAACTGTAGGTAGGGAGAGTGTCAGTTTCTTTCACTGTCAAAGTCCTTGTTTCCAGGGACCTGGAAGGACAGTGAGTGAATTCTCCTTGTGCTAAATTGTGCTTAAAAAAAACATTTTTTCTAGGGACAGAAAACTGTAGGTAGGGAGAGTGTCAGTTTCTTTCACTGTCAAAGTCCTTGTTTCCAGGGACCTGGAAGGACAGTGAGTGAATTCTCCTTGTGCTAAATTGTGCTTAAAAAAAACATTTTTTCTAGGGACAGAAAACTGTAGGTAGGGAGAGTGTCAGTTTCTTTCACTGTCAAAGTCCTTGTTTCCAGGGACCTGGAAGGACAGTGAGTGAATTCTCCTTGTGCTAAATTGTGCTTAAAAAAAACATTTTTTCTAGGGACAGAAAACTGTAGGTAGGGAGAGTGTCAGTTTCTTTCACTGTCAAAGTCCTTGTTTCCAGGGACCTGGAAGGACAGTGAGTGAATTCTCCTTGTGCTAAATTGTGCTTAAAAAAAACATTTTTTCTAGGGACAGAAAACTGTAGGTAGGGAGAGTGTCAGTTTCTTTCACTGTCAAAGTCCTTGTTTCCAGGGACCTGGAAGGACAGTGAGTGAATTCTCCTTGTGCTAAATTGTGCTTAAAAAAAACATTTTTTCTAGGGACAGAAAACTGTAGGTAGGGAGAGTGTCAGTTTCTTTCACTGTGAAAGTCCTTGTTTCCAGGGACCTGGAAGGACAGTGAGTGAATTCTCCTTGTGCTAAATTGTGCTTAAAAAAAACATTTTTTCTAGGGACAGAAAACTGTAGGTAGGGAGAGTGTCAGTTTCTTTCACTGTGAAAGTCCTTGTTTCCAGGGACCTGGAAGGACAGTGAGTGAATTCTCCTTGTGCTAAATTGTGCTTAAAAAAAACATTTTTTCTAGGGACAGAAAACTGTAGGTAGGGAGAGTGTCAGTTTCTTTCACTGTCAAAGTCCTTGTTTCCAGGGACCTGGAAGGACAGTGAGTGAATTCTCCTTGTGCTAAATTGTGCTTAAAAAAAACATTTTTTCTAGGGACAGAAAACTGTAGGTAGGGAGAGTGTCAGTTTCTTTCACTGTCAAAGTCCTTGTTTCCAGGGACCTGGAAGGACAGTGAGTGAATTCTCCTTGTGCTAAATTGTGCTTAAAAAAAACATTTTTTCTAGGGACAGAAAACTGTAGGTAGGGAGAGTGTCAGTTTCTTTCACTGTCAAAGTCCTTGTTTCAAGTGACAGAGAAGGACACCTGAAGGTAGCCCTTATTGCTTTTTTCCCATCTCCCTGCAGGCCATCTATTAGAATGTCTGGAAGGCAAACAAGGAGAGGCAGACAGTCAGGAGGCAATAAAAGAGGGCAAGCAGGCTCTGTGTCTGGGGGCAACAGTGCTGGTCGTGGACGCGGTGCATTGTCATCAGCACATGGCCATGGGACACGCTTGTCCTTCTTTTCGGCAGCTGGACATGTTGAGCCACATCATGCCGAAGACTTGGTAGAGTGGATGACCAAGCCCTCCTCCTCCTCCTCATCCTCTCTCACCCAGGCTCAGGGTACTGGAAAAGCAGCTGCCAAAGCGTCCTCTTCCCTGGTATCAATGTCAGACTCATCATCAGTCACTCCTTCCCTAGACCCACCATGTCCTCCTCCTGAGGAGTCCCCCAAACTGTTTCAGCACAGTGTTGGGTACATGCTCCAGGAGGATGCCCAGCGTTTCGAAGGGTCTGATGATGAAACCCAGCTAGAGGAAGGCAGTAGCGTGAGAGCAGACAGAGGGGATGCTCAAGAAGGACACCAATCTGGCAGTCATGTTCCAGCAGCTGCAGCATACTGCCAGATTGGCTCCAGTGATGAGGAGGGAGGTGATGATGAGGTCACTGACTCCACGTGGGTGCCTAATAGGAGAGAGGAGGAGGAGGAGGATGAGGAGGAGGCACATCTCCAACGAGGCAGGATGCCCTTTGGTGGCCAGCGTAAGGGCAGTACACCGACGGAATCACACCGCAGAGCTCCGCCTGTGCAGGGCGCTGCCTCTGCCCGTCATTCAAAAAGTTCTTTGGTGTGGGCCTTTTTTGAGGCTAGTGCATCAGATCGCACAGCTGCTGTTTGCAACATATGTCTCAAGCGTATATCGCGTGGCCAAAACATCAGCCGCTTGGGTACCACATGCCTGACCAGACATATGTTGACCTGCCATGCAGCTCGTTGGCAAGCCTACCTCAAAGACCCACACCAAAGAACAAAGCGGACCTCTCCTTGCACCGCATCAGCTGGGATCTCCAACCCCACTATAACTTCAGTCCTCTCTGAAACATGCACTGAGAGGAATGAAGGTGTAGAATTAGGTGTGTCACAGCCAAGTACTTGCGGCCACTCTGCTAGCAGTACACCGACGTCCGATTCTAGCAGGCAAATTTCCCTGCCCCAGCTGCTGGACCGTCGAAAGAAGTTCACTCCCAGCCATCCACATGCCCAGCGGTTGAATGCTAGCTTGGCTAAATTGCTAGCGCTTCAACTGCTGCCTTTTCAGTTGGTAGACTCGGCCCCCTTCCGTGAGTTTGTGCAATGTGCGGTTCCTCAGTGGCAGGTTCCCAAACGCCACTTTTTCTCACGGAAGGCTATTCCGGCTCTCTACCGGCATGTGGAAGGCAATGTCTTGGCCTCGCTGGACAGGGCGGTCAGCGGTAAGGTGCATATTACCGCTGACTCATGGTCCAGCAGGCATGGACAGGGACGTTACCTTTCTTTCACGGCCCATTGGGTCACTCTTTTGGCAGCTGGGAAGGATGCAGGACAAGGTGCAGTAGTGTTGGAGGTTGTCCCACCGCCACGCCTCCAAAATGCTACTACTGGTTGTGACACACCTCTCTCCTCCACCCCCTCCTCTTCTTCTTCCTCCATGGCCTCTTCCTGTGGTTTGTCCTATGAACCAGCGGTGCTCCGTAGCCGTTCACGGGGCTACGCAAGTACGCAGGCAAAAAGATGCCATGCCGTGCTTGCGCTGGTGTGTTTGGGGGACAGAAGCCACACTGGGGCAGAGGTCCTGTCTGCTCTGCAGGGCCAGGCCGAGAGGTGGTTGACGCCACGCCAGCTTAAGCCAGGAATGGTGGTTTGCGACAATGGCACCAACCTCCTCTCCGCCCTCCGACAGGGACAACTGACCCATGTGCCCTGTGTGGCTCACGTCCTTAACCTGGTGGTGCAGCGGTTCTTGGGCAGGTACCCGGGCTTACAGGATGTCCTGAGGCAGGCCAGGAAAGTCTGTGTGCATTTCCACAGATCTTATAATGCCAGTGCTCGCCTGGCTGAGCTGCAAAAGGAGTTGAACCTGCCCAAGAACCGCCTTATATGTGACATGCCCACCAGGTGGAACTCAACGTTGGCCATGCTGCAGCGGCTGCACACGCAGCAGAGGGCCATCAATGAGTACCTGTGCGACTACGGCACCAGGACAGGGTCAGGGGAGCTTGGTTTTTTTTCTCCACGCCAGTGGGGCATGATCAGGGATGCATGCACTGTCCTGGCACCATTTGAGGAGGCCACGAGGATGGTGAGCAGTGACAGTGCATGCATCAGTGACACTGTACCTCTTGTCCACCTGTTGGAGCACACGCTGCGTGGAATAATGGACAGGGCACTTGAGGCAGAACAGAGGCAGGAAGAGGAGGACTTCCTTGCCTCTCAAGGCCCCCTTTACCCAGACAGTGTTCCTTCTGTCCCACCCATCGCACAGGAAGAGGAGGAGGAGGAGGAGGAGGAGGAGGAGGATTGTGTCAGCATGGAGGTGGAGGCTGGCACTCAGCATCATCAGCAGCAGTCTTTTAGGGATGATTTACAGTCCCAAGAAACCAGTGGACTTGTACGTGGCTGGGAGGAGGTGGCTGCGGATCATGTCGTCCTTAGTGACCCAGAGGACTCCGGAGCGAATGCCTCAGCAAACCTACGCTGCATGGCCTCCCTGATCCTGCAAAGTCTGCGGAAGGATCCTCGTATTCTTCGGATCAAGGAGAGGGACCATTACTGGCTGGCCACTCTCCTTGATCCACGGTACAAGGGTAAGGTTGCGGACCTTATGTTACCGTCGCAGAGGGAGCAGAGGATGAGACAACTCCGGGAGGCCTTGCAGAAAGGTCTGTGCAACGCGTTCCCAGAGACTGGGAGGTTACAAACTCCTGGTCCTGGACAACGAGTTGCTGAGGCTTCGGCCAGTCAAAGAAGGAGCGGTGGGGAAGGTGGCCGTCTGACCGATGCGTTCAGACAATTCTTTAGTCCGCAGCCCCAAAGTATGATCGGTTCCAGCAACCATCGCCAGCGTCTGATAAACATGGTGCAGGAATATCTAGGGGCAAGGTCAGACTTGGACACCTTCCCCACCGAAAATCCTCTGGCTTACTGGGTCTTGAGGATGGATCACTGGCCAGAGCTTGCACAGTATGCAATTGAGCTACTGGCCTGTCCTGCATCCAGCGTTCTTTCGGAACGCACATTCAGTGCTGCTGGAGGATTTGTCACGGATCACAGGGTGCGCCTGTCCACCGACTCGGTTGATCGACTGACTTTCATCAAGATGAACCAGTCTTGGATCACCACCAGCTACCACACACCTGATGCTGATATAACAGACTAATTGATTTTAACATGTCACATCCCTTCAAGACTGATGCTGATGCTGAGTGCCTGTGCTGTTATGTTGACTGGCTATCCTCCTCCTCCGAGTCCTCAATGATACGATTGATGATGATAGCTTGGAAGATCATTTTTGTTTATGGGTGCCGCCACCAGTGGCTAAGGCCCAATTTTTCAGCCCCTGTTTTACAGGGGCGTGTAATTACAATTTTTTTAGCAATAATTTGCCATAGGGCTCATTGCTGTGCTCCAAGTACAGTATCTGTGAGGGGTTGGAGTGTTGTGGCACCAGTGCCTAAGGCCCAATTTTTCAGCCCCTGTTTAACAGGGGCGTGTCATTACAATTTTTGAAGCAATACTTTGCAACAGGGCTCATTGCTGTGCTCCAAGTACAGTATCTGTGAGGGGTTGTAGTGTTGTGCCACCAGTGCCTAAGGCCCAATTTTTCAGCCCCTGTTCAACAGGGGCATGCAATTACAATTCTTGATCTAATAATTCACAGCAGGGTCCATTGCTGCACCCACCAAGAGTAACTCTGAGGGCTTACAGTCTTGTGGCAACGCCACCACCACCACCACCACGAAAGGCCCAATTTTTCAGCCCCTGTTCAAAAGGGGCATGTAATTACAATTCTTGATCTAATAATTCACAGCAGGGCCCATTGCTGCACCCACCAAGAGTAACTGTCAGGGCTTACAGTGTTGTGGCACCAGCACCACCATCAAAGCCCCAATTTTTACTACCACTGTTCAACAATTATATGTAATTAAAATTCCTGATATAATAGTTGACAGCAGGGCGTTCCAGCACCAACCAAGAGTAACTGAGTGCTTACAGTGTTGTGCCAACACCAACAACTAAGGGGCCTATTTCTGCAGAGTATATACGGCAGGTCCCTACTTTCAAACATCCAACTTACAAACGACTCCTACTTGCAAACGAAAGAAGACAACAGGAAGTGAGAGGAAATCTACCCCTAGAAAGGAAAATTCTCTCCTGTAAGAATAAATATGGGAGAAAGGGGTCTCATCTGTACTGATGCTTTATCAGCAATCCTTGTTTCAAGAAAAACACCACATTTCAAAAACAGTTGTCATTGGGACGGAAAGTGAGGTGAAATGTTCTGAACAGGGGCACAGACAGCAAAACAAATGTTACAGGGGTGATAACCCTTACCTATGTTTCCCAAAAAGTTTAAAAATAGATTTTTGGGCTGGAGCTACACTTCAACAATGTACCTGTTCAAAATTACAAACACATTCTACATAAGAACAAACCTACAGTCCCTGTCTTGTATGCACCGCCTGTATACGGCTGTTCAGAGTATATAGGGCCTTTTTTATTTTATGTGCGGGGTTCCCCTTAATATCCATACAAGACCCAAAGGGGCTGGTAATGGGCTGGGGTAGGGGGGGGGGTCATGGGGTAGCTATGCCATTTTTCTTAAAGATTTTCATCCATATTACCGGGACCAGACATTACATTAAAGCCGCAAGCAGTTTTAAATGGCTTTTTTTTCCTTTAGAAGTGTCATTTTGTGCAGGGACAGTTCTAAACACGGGAAACACGTGGCACTTCACAGGCATACTTTAGACACCCCCCAGGTACGATATTTAAAGGAATATTTGACTTTTTTTTTTTCACTTTATGCATCATTAAAATGACTGCTCCCGAAAAACGACCGTTTTTAAAACTTCTTTTTGCATTGATACATGTCCCCTGGTGCAGAACCCGGGTTCCCAAACCCTTTTTAGGACAATAACATGCATAATAGTTGTTATAATTAGCACTTTAGAATTCGAACGTTCGCATCCATTGTATTTAATAGGGTTCTAATGTTCGTTCGAACTTTCGGTCCGTTCGCGGGTTCTGGTGCGAACCGAACCCGGGGGTGTTCGGCTCATCACTACTAATAATAACCGGTCTCGAATTTTCATATGGATGCCTTCTAAAAATTTGTCTCTTAGCAAAAGGTGAATGGCTGATAACTTACCTCCGTCGGTTGGCACATCCGGACCAACCTCCAGATCTGCATCCAATGCAGCTTGTTTCAGGCGACGCCAGAAACAAGCACATTCCTTGCCTGGGTTTTGACTGAGTTTCATCACATCTGTGGTAGAAGATGCACCATACAACTCTGGAAGTTTGGCTAGCAGGGCCACACAGAATTGCTTACCTCCAGAAGTGGCTTGTTCGTGGGTGACAATGCCGCAATGGGAGATTATAACCCCTGCCAGTTCTTCTCCTACTTTCGCCCTCAGAACCTGGGCACAATCTGTTCCGCTCATGCCGTAACTAAATTGATTTTGACAAAACATTCTCGTGAACCCTCGTGGATTTGTTCTATAGTCAGGCAGTTCGGCCAGTATGGTCCTGATTTCTGAGGAAGCAAAAGGGACATGCCATACCACCCTTTCCCCCAAAGTCCTTTCACCATTGGTATTTGGAACACCCTCGTATTGTTGCACCTGGACTGGGTAAGTACCAGGTTCAGTGACATAAGTGGGGCTAGGTGTGTACTTTGGAGGTTGTGGCTTCATTGGTTGGCTAATGTGTGCTATATTGCCCACAACATTCCCTGTCTGCAAGCCAACCAATGAAGGGTAGATGGCAGGTATGACTGAGTCAAAAGCTCTCAGCGCAGTTATGCAATCCCCACGGTTCCTTAGTCTGGTCTCAATTCCCTTAGACTCACATAGCATCTGTAGATCACCAGTTGAAAATGATTCATAATCAGCCGCAATCGGCTGAGAAAACGTCCCAGATGTGGGGAAAGGCGACTGATAGAGAGGGTTAGCTTGAGGTTTAGCGTCAGAGGTGACACGATTAGGTGGAGACGTGGGAGAGAGAGAGATGTTAGTTGGAGAGTGCAGAGTAGGTTTGGTTAGATTGGTGATGGCAGAAGCATCAGAGGAAACTACAACAGATCCAGTGTTGGTGGACCCAGCCTGCCTCAGCAGAGTTAGCCCAGAAAGAGCCTCTTCCGCTTCCAGCATTGGATCACCAGTCACTGCTATCCCCTCAGGCCAGGTGTACATAATGCGGTTCTTCCGGACTGAAACCGCCTTCTGTATACCCTGCCGGCTTACCATAATAGACTTCTGAAGCCACATCTCAGCTACATCTAAGGTCTTTGCTGCCCAGAGCCTGGGTTTAATCTCAGTTATGAATTTCTCCCACCTCCAGGCATCAAATGTCCCCTCTAGAGGAATAGCCCAAGTAGTATCCTTGGACCAACTATGCCATTCCTTTAGAGGTTTCATGACCTTTGCCCCAAAGCTAGATTTCATGTACTGTGCAGCCGTCTGACTCTGGGAAGCCTCACATTCCTTCCCTTGCATGGACTTCAAATTGCCCATGGCGATTCGAATCGGCTTATAGTCTTATTCCTGCATCCAGGAAAAACCCCTGCACCTATTTAGGAGAGCACCGCCAGGTGCCTTCTTCTACGGTGGATTGACGGACTGTGACCACTATATCTGGTCCAGTCCCTCAACTAGAAAACCTAACCGAGGTGTTATTAACTCTATGGCTTGTTGCCCCAACACTTTTGGCACAGAACTACAGAGTACTACTCTTTTACACCGCAATACTCGCAATAACTATGCCCAATGATTAGTCAACAACCACAGACCACCCCCCGAATTATGTCTCTACCCCTTACAGTGTATGCATACATACCTCTGTACGACTGTACGCTGCGTCGTCAGACTAAACTGCACAGCACACTTCCGTTTATTTTCGCTACAGAGCAATGAGGCTTCTTTAAATAATCACAAAAATAAAATAAGAAAAAGTTAAATGGCCTTCTGTTGTCTATTTCAGCAGTTTTATGATGTCTCAGTAGTTACACGATCAAACTAATAAACTAACAGTCTGAGCGTGAACAAAAAATTGACTACTCGCTGCGCAAAAGTAACTCAATTAACAATAAAGTGAATATAAAGCGAGTTTTAAAACCAAAGCCTTTCTTTCCTACCGCAAGCTATACAATAAAAGATGCAGCTCTAAAACCAAATACAATGGGGGAGTGGCATGAATTGCCTTCTGAGAAACTCAAAGACAATGCCCAAACAATTAAAAATGAAAATAAAAATTAAAATAAAAAAAATAAAACACACACACCCCTTTAAGAGTACAAAAACTCAGTTAAAGTTAGTTTTACTATCTATTGAAATTCAGTGTAAAGCAGAGTTTTCACTTTAAACCTAAATTAAAACCAAAAGAAAACGCAATAGTTTTACAAAAAAATATGCAAAAATAACTAAACCTGAAGATTGGATTCATACAAAGAAAAACAAAAATGGTGACTCAGAGCATGTGGCTGAACACACACAAAGGAAGACAAAATGGTGTCTTCAAAACCAGATGGTGTCCTCAGGTCACATGGCTGAACACACACAAAGGAAGACACAAAATGGTGTCTTCAAAACAAGATGGTGCCCTCAGGCCACATGGCTGAACACACACAAAGGAAGACAAAATGGTGTCTTCAAAACAAGATGGTGTCCTCAGGCCACATGGCTGAACACACACAAAGGAAGACAAAATGGTGTCTTCAAAACAAGACCAAACCGTGCCTCTTACAAACAAAAATCACTGTTTTAACACAAAACAGACTGTGCTACTTAACTCATACTAATCGTTAGACGAACTATAATAGCTTCACACTTTACAAAAGTTATTTCACACGGTGACTAGCACTATGAAATAACTCAGCCACACAATGTTATGTCATTCAATCTCTGCCGCACATTTAAAACATCAACTAGCACACTCCATGCATACCGTCACGTTGTACTACAGGAAATGGTTTTACATTTAACATAAACCCCATGCAAATACCCTCTAGGCTGTATTGGCTATTAGACATGTGCACACTGAAATATTTCGTTTCGGAATTTCGTTTTCGTCCGAAAAATAAATTTATTAAGTTACTCCCGAAATTCGTTTTTATTTATTTCGTTTTTCGTTAAAAATTGCATTCGTCCGAAAATCTGAATTAATTAAGGTCGAATCTGTCATTGAAGGCTTATGGTGTCTGTCGAATGTTCAAAGAAGATTCGACGGAGCAGCGAAACTGTACGACTCTGCAATCATACATTTCTGGTCGAATGTTCCGCCCACAAGCAGTGATCTTTTCTCTCTATGTCGAATCTTTTCTCTCTATAATGTCGAATCTTTTCTCTCTATAATGTCGAATCTTTTCTCTCTATACTGTCAAATCTTTTCTCTCTATAATGTCGAATCTTTTCTCTCCTATGTCGAATCTTTTCTCTCTATAATGTCGAATCTTTTCTCTCCTATGTCGAATCTTTTCTCTCTATAATGTCGAATCTTTTCTCTCTATAATGTCAAATCTTTTCTCTCCTATGTCGAATCTTTTCTCTCTATAATGTCGAATCTTTTCTCTCCTATGTCAAATCTTTTCTCTCTATAATTTCAAATCTTTTCTCTCCTATGTCGAATCTTTTCTCTCCTATGTCGAATCTTTTCTCTCCTATGTCGAATCTTTTCTCTCTATGTAGAATAATCTTGGACTAATAGAGTTAAGGTTAGGCACATTCGACCACAGGTTCGATAGACACAGATTGTTATTGTCAGCGTCACGTTGAATCTCCTATCTATATCGAACTGTTGTAGCAACGAAAATGAAAATAAAGCATTTGTTTATGTCGGATCTTTTGGTTTTCGGATTCTGTGCTTTCGTTTTCGTTTGTTAAAACGATAACGAAAATAGCTGAAATTCGGACGAAAATGCATTCGGACGAAAACGAATGCACATGTCTATTGGCTATGAGGTCTACAGAGGCAGTAATATAGACTTCTATCCCAAGCCAATAAAACTATCCCTCCCAGTACAAATATAAATCCCCGTCCTTGTACACAAAGAGTGAAACCGCAAAAATTTGTTCTTTTGCTAAGCGGAGTTACCTGCAACAGCGAGCAGAGAGACCAGATGCCGGTTCTTAGAACAACAAAAATTTCAAAAATTTAAATGGAGTCTGTCTTACCAAACTTTGCTGGCCTTTTCCTGTCCCAGAGCCGGGGACCCAATCTCTCTTCTCGGATCACTGCGCTGGAACTACGTTGGCTCCAAGCTGGCTCGCCGAAAGTGTAGTGGAAAAATTTACTTGGGCTGTCTTCCAGCGTCTAAATGCACACAAAGCACAAAACAATTCCTTGTATCAAGCTCTTTGGTACAAGGAATATGAAGTACTTCAATGGCACCAGGTAGAATCAGAAACAATGCTGCTTCAAGCTGGAGTATCAAGCGTCTGGGGGCCTGAGCACAGACACTTGGGTTCTTTTATTCATTGGAAACAAAAGGATAACAAAACAGGAAGTGATGGCCCCAACAGCCAATCGCTTCCCTTAATACAAAATGACATCACAGGAAATGACAAACAGTAAAGGGGAGGGCACTCACAGGAGGGAAAGGGGAGGAAGTGCACACACCCCATCTTAATCAGCACAGAGCCCACTCAATACTGTTCAAAGTAAACAGTATCTAGTAAGATCATTCTACTTGTTCTTATAGTTTTGGGACAATCTGCGGGGACATTGCTACTGCTGTTGTCAATATACGGTACAAGTACACCGACAAGGCAGGTATCAATGTCCTCTTATAAATACAGATATGTATCCATAAAGGGGATAACGAAGTCCGCAAGAGAGATATAATAGGTTTCTCTCATTATGCAGACTTCGCTTCTCTAATGTGCATAGTCATTGGAAAGCAAGCAGTCCAGCGCATTGCGCTTGATATCTACAAACCAACAAACGCCCACACACACAGAGAACAGGTTTCAATCCCATAAGACGGTTTTCATACTGACCGTTTTTACCGCTGGTCTTGATTCAACCCAAGTGCGCTCTGCTAGAGCGCTCCTCGATGAAACATCAGACACAGGGAGACAGATGACAATCTATAAAACGCACATCCTAGAATAAAATGTCCACATAAATCTTATATAATAAAATTTCCACAACAGCCTCTCACACCGACCTAGCAGCCGGTATGAAGCACGGACAAAGTCTCTGCCACAGACTTGAGTGAAAAGTGGAAAACTCCTGATTAATCCCCTGCCACAGGATTGTTTAGCGAGTAGTCAGTTAGTTAGGTCAGCTGCACAGTACCTGAACCTTTAAGCCAGGGGTCTCAAACTCAAATTGCCTGAGGGCCACATGACAAGTTTTCATATCCCATGGGGGCCGCATGCAAACTTTTAAAACAATAAACTATACCAGCAATAATATACTATACTATACCCAGCACTGATGTCAGCAAACACATTATTAACCCCCATCACTGGTGTCAGCAAACGCATTATTAACCCCCATCACTGGTGTCAGCAAACACATTATTAACCCCCATCACTGGTGTCAGCAAACACATTATTAACCCCCATCACTGGTGTCAGCAAACGTATTATTAACCCCCATCACTGGTGTCAGCAAACACATTATTAACCCCCATCACTGGTGTCAGCAAACGTATTATTAACCCCCATCACTGGTGTCAGTAAACACATTATTAACCCCCAGCATTATCCCCCTACACTGCACAAATACCCCCCACACTCCATAATTACCCCCAACACTGCACAAATACCCCCACACTACACAAATACCCCCACACTACACAAATAGCCCCACACTGCACAAATAGCTCCACACTGCACAAATAGCCCCACACTCCAAAAAATACCCCCCACACTCCAAAAAAAAACCCATACACTCCTAAAAATTCCCCCCACATGGCACAAATAGCCCCACACTGCACAAGTACCCCCACACTGCACAAATCCCCCCACACTCCATAAAATCCCCCCCATACTCCATAAAATACCCCCCACACTGCACATATCCCCCCACACTCCATAAAATACCCCCCTCACTGCACAAATAGCCCCACACTACACAATTACCCCCCCTCCACACTCCATAAAATACCCCATTCACCCCACTAAGGACTTTGCCTCACTCACCTCTCCTGGCAGTCAGGATCGTCTGGCTCCCGAGTCCTCTCCTCCTGGCTTCCACAGAGGCCTAGTGACAGGGCACCAAGAGAACACAATCTCCCGCTCTGAGCAGCAGGACCCTGGATCGGGGCTCTGATCGTCAGTGCTTAGGTGGGCGGGGCGATGGGCGGATCCTTCCTCCGCTCTGTTCTCTCTCTGGGCTGTGGCAGTGTGCAGCGGAGAGGACAGAGGTGATAGAGAGGTAAAGCTCTTCGGCGCCTCCCCCTCTGCGGTGCCTGTGCAAAAAGACGTCCTGGATCGGTGCTGCGGGCCATTTTTAACCAGTCCGCGGGCCGCAAATGGCCCGCGGGCCGGTACTTTGAGACCCCTGCTTTAAGCCATCCGGCAGTACTGTGAGGTAGGTTACTTGGGTGCATCCTCCAAACGAGTCACCAGGCCCTTCTTGAGACACCAGCCATCAGCTCGGTCTTCTCCAGTAAGGTCCTCCCCTGGAATATTCTCCGCTTGAGTGGCTTCTTCCCGCAGGACAGACAGCACAGGATCACCTTCAGTTAAGTAGGCCCCAGACAGGCTTCTGGGCCTACTTGCAGCACATACAGCAGCATAGCCTCCGGCCTGGAGGGCCATGAGGCGAGACAAACCCCGAAGCACATGACACTGCCCCTTAAATATCCTTCCCCCAGCATGCCCAGCTACAAAGAAGCTCCTGATTGGGCTGTTTTCTGGGAGAAAGAATATCCAATACACTTCAGCTGGCTGTATTTCTCGCACTGGCCTGTGACAACAGTGACACCTACTGGCAACAGTGGGAAATGCGCACAAACAGCCAAATCTGGAACAGAAACCAACAATTTACATAATCACTCTGAGCTATTTACAGCTCAGATACCCCTAAATTTACAGAATAGCGCCTGTTCAAAAGTAGCAGGGCGCTACACATCTTTCTTTTACAGCCTTCCTTTCAGAACAGCTGTAGCAAGTCAAAGTAAATGTTCTGTTACTACTACAGGCTCAATCTTCTGGAGTAGTGATCTGCATAACCTACCACCAGCATCATAATGTGCCTTATGAACTCAGACTTCCAACTTTGGGCAGAGCTTATGTCATTTATAAAGTTGCCAGGTTAATTTTTACCCAGTTCCTTTCCAGACACTGATAGCTGCCATTCCAGCATTCAGAGGGGAGAAAGGTCATCAGTATGGGCATATGCATTTTGGCTATGGATGGATATATCTATATATCTAGCATTAGGGCAGAAATCTTGCTGGATAATTAATAGGGCCTATTATCTAGGGTGACCAGACATCCCCGGTTTCCGGGGACAGTCCCCGGATTGAGGACACTGTCCCTGGACCAAGTCTGTCCCTGGTTTTGTCCCCGGATTGGATTTGAACAGGGGCTGGGGCAATTTCAAAGACGCAGTGCAGAATAAAAATAAAATCTGAATTACACACCCCTGCTCCTACTAGCTTAGGGGGTGTATTTTTTTACATTATCTGTGCCCCTTTCTGATGATCATGTGCTGGTTGGAGTGGAGGTAATATTTCTTCAGTTTCGGATGCATGCCCATTCAGCTCCGCTCGCATGTTTTTTCTGCCTTGGCTCAAGTACCGGCCAGCTACCTGCCAGCTTATCTCCTTGCCTTCCCTGGCAGAGTGATCTTCCTCTGCTCCCCACCCAGTAGTAGCTGGGGCCCGGAGAGTAAGACTTGACAGACTGTGAGTCGGGCAGTGGCAGTGACCGGCAGAGAGTCGCTGATTGCCACCATCCATTACTAGTAAAAATATGTCCCAGGATTTATTTTAAAAAATCTGGTCACCTTACTATTATCTAAATGTCCATGGGTAGGTATCTCATTGAATGAACATTGTGTAGGATGAGGTCTATAGATTGGAGATCAACCTCTAGCTTTGCTTGTTCTGTAGCCCAGATAAAAGCAAGAAGACGTCAAATTATTACTATCACAGGGTGATTGAAATATGCAATGATGGAAGCCTACCAGGCATCATTGCTGTTTCCCCTGGAAAACATCGAAGCTCATTCACACAGAGCCGGGGCCATTTCTTGGGCTGGAAAGGTTAGCGCTTCTCCTTCCCAGATCTTTAAGACCGCATCCGGGTCCAGCTTCCAAACCTTCATAAACATTACCGACCGGGCCTGTTCTCTAACCAGAAACAGGCTGTTGGGAGGTAGGTGCTTAAAGCTGTGGTCCCGTCCTGATCAGGTAGTCCTATTTTGTCCTCTCTGTAAGCCGTCCTGGAAGATGACTTGGAAAAACAGTGTTATTACCTGATAACTACTTTTTCCAGGAATCTTCCAGGACGGCGTCAGTTCCCTCCCTTCTGTGTTGGTGATTGGCAATGTAGAACATAGAGTAAGAATAAAGCTACGCTAATGAGGGTTTAATGATACTTATTCTGAAGCCTTTCGGTTATTTGTTAAATACTGAGGAGCTGTTGTGGAGATTTTTATGGAAATGTATTAATGTATGTTGTCAGATGTCCCCCCAGTGTCAGTTTTGCTGTAATGCGCCCATCTGAGCGTATTTGCACATACAGACGTTGGTGGAAGATCGGTGGCGGGAAAATCTTCCTATGGAAACAGCGATGTTTGCTGCATTTAGAGATGTTGTTTTGCGCCCCGTTGGGGTAACTGGCCAGCCCCTGGCGGGGGGCGTTGAATGACTCTGAGCGCACATATCTGTGTCCACAGGAACAGTAGCATAACTATAAAATAATTGTGGTCCATTTGAGGCATAATTGTTATGTAGTTTCCGTCATTTGGTAACAGTGTATGTCACTGTTAGTCAATTTGAATGAACATTGTATCTGTTTGGAAGGATGTCCTTGTATGGTCATTCTCCTGTGGAAGGAACATCCTGTGATGTCCCCGCCCATGGGGGGAGGTGACTGGTTGCTGCAACCAATCACCTCCTGTCTTGAGATCTTTTGAGTTTAATAAAAGCCTATGATTAGGCGTCGGCTGGACAGTCTATGCTGGGATGGCCTGACGATGAGGTCTATGTGTGAGCCTTGCTTCTTGGATGAATGATGGAATGAACGGTGAGTGGATTTTAGCAAACTTAAAGATAGCATTATTGCAAAAAGATGAATCTAAAGTGTGTGCTTATAGAGCACAGGAATTATGGGCTGTGTGCTCTGCAAACAACCCATATTTCTACGACAGAATGGCGACTCACGGTTGGGACCAATTGCGGCCTCTTTGAGCATCAGATCAGCAGAGGAGGAGAGTGGACCTGCGATGTGATTGATGCGTGAAGAGGCTGTACTTTGAAACGAACAAAAAAAAAAATTGTCTTTTTGAAATAATGCTTGCAGTATGAGAGATGCGTGTGTGCGTGTATGTCTGTGACTCCGATTGTGTGTGTGTGTGTGTGTTTTTGTTGGGAGAGAGACCATATGATTCCTGGATGTTTGTGTGAGAGAAGCTGAAAATGGCTGCCCCCATGAGGTTTAGCGGGGGAGGGGCAGGCAACATGGCTATCACTGCCAACATGTTTGAAAGTTGTGTATCTATTGACTTTCCAATTTTCATTACAAAGTTGTGTGTAGTGTTTGTGCCTGTGTGAATGCTGATGGAAACTGTATATTGTGTATGAAATGAAGGTATAGATGTGGCATTATTCAGTCTGCAATGTGTGTGTGTTTGGGTGAGCTTTTTGTATTTCTCAGAGGTTTGTTTGTGAGCTATGTGCTTGAATGGGGGAAGGGCTTGCCCACTGTTTTGTGTTGCAGGGGCTTTGCCCTGAGGGAAAGACACTCTAAGCAGACATGCAGGCAACAATATACTGTATGTGTGTAGTGTTTGTGATTTCTATGAAAAAAAGTGATTTTTGCCTTTATAGGGGACAAAGACACATGTCCCCATAAGTCTAAAAATATTTTAACAAAAGTGTTTGGTTTTTGAGTTGAAAGTTCCCGCCGCATATCCAAGTGGCCAGGCATTGCTAGAAGGCAGACAATAGTATGTCTCTGCAATGGCTTGTTATGGAAGCTGAGGCCACTGTGTGTGCGAACTTTAGGTAGAGAAAAGTGGTGAATATATGAACTTAGAGAAATGAATATGTTTTTAATATTGTCATGTAACTTACATTTATTGAATGTGCTGTTTAGTTGGCCAAAGGGTTTAAGTTTGTAAGTGTACATGTGGTCCTTGTAGAGTGTAGCTGACACCTTTTTCAGTGGATTTTGATGATAATTTAGAAAAGTTTCAATGGTGTAGTCAGTCTTTGTGGAGAAAAACATTTTTGATTTTCTTTTAAAGAGATGCTGGTTTTGGCGGGAAAAAGTAATGGCGCCATTCTTGGCTTTTGTTAGCCTTGCAGGTTTGTCTGCCATTTTGAGGCACAGTTTTTCCTTAGCCTGTGGGTATCCTATAAGGGAAGGTGCAGCCACCTTTCTTTTGGGCACTATACCATGTGGCATTCGTCTGCTATTTCGCTGGTGGAATTTCTCAGCCTTTGGGGCAGATTTTGATGTTTGGTGCGAATATAGTGCGATCTTTTCTGCATTGGAACCTGTTAGAGGCAATTTGTGTTTTTCTTTGTGTAGGGGAACCAATGTGGTGTTCATTGTGACATCCCATGCTGGTTTTGGCGGGAAAAATTGCATGCGTCAATGGCGCAATTTTTGTTGTCCATGAGGTGCTGTGGTGGGTCATCCACCATTTTGTAGTCCTGGCTTGTCGGCCATTTTGAGAGACGTTTACAGTTTGAGATAGGAAGTTCCAGTTTAGCAAACACGGCTCCTGAATATGCTGTATTGGCATTTGTTGATTGGCGCAGTTTTCTTATGTTTTATGCGTTTACAGTTTGACCTGTGCACTGCTGGGAAGAGTAGTGAGACACCAGGGGGACATACTGAGAGACTGTTTTTTGTTTAATGAATTCACTGGTTTAAATTGTTTTTCTAAGCATCGCCTTTTGAGTTGAGTAGAGTGGTATCTTGAAATAGCGCGGTCTTACCCCGAGGGGCCACAACGTGCTTGCGGACACACGCACATGCTGGGGCCTATTTATGGATGGGATCTGGCTGACCTACCAGCAGTTGGAGTGTGGGAGGAGGCCAACGCAGAGACAGGGACAACATGCAAACTCCATGCAGATGGTGTTAGGAGAAAGGTTTCTCTGTTTTCATTTAAGTGAATGTAAGCTATTGCAGGGTCAGCTGACTTTGCAGTATATGCGTGGCGGTTTTTTTGCATTGGATTTTGGTTTTAAGAAAAACTTCACTTTACACTGAATTTTGATAGATTGTAAGACTAACAGAGTTTTTGTACAATGATGTGTTTTTATGTTTAAATATTTGGGAGTTTCCCAGAGAGCAATTCATTTTTTTGGAACTTGTACTGTATAGCCATCTTTTGGCAGGAGTTTGTATTTTGAGTCCCAACTTATGGTTTGACTTCCAGGGAATGTGGGTCAGGGGGGATTCCCTCCCATTTGCAAAGGGGGGTTTACTCCATCATTTCCTTGACAAGGTTTTAAATGGTTGAAATATATAATGTGTAGCCATGGATTTTTTGGAGTCTTGATAGACAAGGCGATTATGGCTAACGCCTCCCCTCCCCCTCCCTCTTCCTGAACAATTGATATGTAAATAAACCAGTTTGGTTTTTTTAAGAGCTGAGCATAACCGGAAGTTTCTTTTCAGCATTTATATATCAGCAGAAAGTTGGTGGGAGGAGCTTGGGGTTGTCTGAATGAGATTTGTGCTTGGAAGGAAAATGGAAGGCATTTTGGCGTTTAAAAGTCTTTTATATTTTGTTCCAGATTTGTGAAGTTTTGTACTGTAATACAGTTTTGGGTAGAGAGCAAACGGGGGCATCACCATTGTTTTATCATCTAGATACAGAGAGAAGCCACATTGTTCTGCAGGTGGTAAACTGGCGTAAGTGTTCTGTGTGGTTTTGTCTGACAACGCAGTGTATGGGTGTATAGCGGAAAATGCTTGTGTATGCATGCACTGTGAGGGGTAGAGGCCTAATTCGGGGGTTGATCTGTGGTTGTTCTGTAGTTCCAAAAGTGTTGGGACAACAAGCCATAAAGTTGACGCCTCGGTTAGGGTTTCTAGTTGGAGGACTTGACCATATAGTGGTTGTAGTTCTGCAATTCACCGTATAAGAAGACACCGGGCGGTGATCTCCGAAATGGGTGCAACGGTTTAACCTGGACGCAGGTTTAAGACGATAAGCTGATTCGAATCGCCATGGACACAAGGAGGTCTGTGCAAAGGGAAGGAATGGAGGCTTCCCATAGTCAGACGGTCACACAGTGCACGAAGCCTAGTTTTGGGGCAAAGGCCTTTGAACCCCAAAAAGATTAACATAGGTGGTCCAAGGATACTATTTTGGGTATCCCTCTGGAATGGATGTAGTTGAGCTGCGGCTTCAGAAATCTGTAATGATGAGGAACGGTGGCTCATGCCCGTTTGTTTGAACTTTGTATGGCTGGTCCATGCAAGGTTCTCGAGCTGCTCTCATGGTTGTCCCATTGTATTTTTTTCTATTGCTGAAAGAGTGAAGGGAGAATTCTGGCTGTTTGTTTTTTTCATTTTTGGTTTTGGAAACTTTGAAGTATCTCCCCCACGTTTGTATCTGAGTGTTTATATGTAGTAACGTGAATATGTTCGAACTTACCGCGGCGATCCTTCGATGCGTCGCGGCTGTTGTATTTTTGTAGGAACGGGAAAAGTAAGGGTTACAGAGGGTTTTGTTTGAATCGGTTTTGAAGAATGTCATTGACAATTTACCAATGTACAGGAATGTCATTATTGTTTTACCATTCTTTGCAGGTTAAATATGAAGGATAGAGTAATGATTTTGCTTATAAGAATTTTTCAAGTCCAAGGAGTTTGTACACAGAGAACAGGTGTATGTAGACAGCGGTACATATGGATAAATATGAGTCTAAGGGAGGTAAAAGTATCATAGGTTATTTCATTGTTTCTTTTTTCCTGCACCACACATTTCTTCCTTCAGTCTGTAATGAGGAAGAAAAGGGGGGGGGGAATGATAAATGTAAGAATGACAGTTTTTTTTTCAAACTAATAATAACCTCTGTAATTCTAACCAAGTTTGTGCCAAGACGGTCTTTCTTTGATAGAATTTGAATCGGCAAGCAGCAGTCAGGTGAAGTAGGTTCCCATCCCAGTGGCTAAGAACCTTATCAATGGCTCCAGGTATGGTATTGTAAGCCACGCACAGGTTATGCAGTGACCACAGTCCCGATGTCTGGGTTATTGTCATATGAGGGTTGTTTGGAGGTCAATCAAAACCATAGTCGTACTCTCCTCATTAGCTGTCACTTATATTCTCGGCTGATGGGGGAGGTGCGATCGTTGTGACATGAACTTCAAAATGTCCACCAAAAGGGGTTCACGAGTCCCTCCTGGACCCTGACTTAATAATCAGTTTACATTCTTTCCAACCAGGTGACTGGGTCGTTGTAAAGAAGCTTGAGGGATGAGACCACGCCAGCCACTGCAAGAAGCGGCTCAACCACACTAAAGAATGAGGAGTATCTTTGTTTATTTATATTTTTGTTGTTTAGTAAATTTTAGCGAGGGTAACGATGAAGCATCCCAAGTTATTATTTAAAGTGTATGTCCTGACTAGCTCAGAAAGCGAACAGGACCGATGGTCTGTTCTGAGTCTTCACCGAGTTTTAGTCCCCAGCGATGACAGCGGTACATGTCATTTATGATGTTATTATGGGTATGAGGAGTTTTAGTCCCCAGCGATGACAGCGGTACATGTCATTTATGATGTTATTATGGGTATGAGGAGTTTTAGTCCCCAGCGATGACAGCGGTACATGCCATTTATGATGTTATTATGGGTATGAGGAGTTTTGACAAACTAGTGAAGACTCCAAACAGACACTTGTCAATGGAATCTAACGATGCATTTTTAGAGGGTAAAATTGGTTTTAGTTTTAATGGCTCTGCCTCTTGTCGGTTTGGGTATCTAGGCAGCCCACAAGTGTGTTTGAACTTTAGTTTGGTGTTTATGTGGATCTGCAGCTTATAAAGGTAATTCCCAAAAGCAAGAGGTTCATGCGCGATGGTGAAGCTGTCCCAACATTTTAGGTCGCGGCCGGGACAGCTAGAAGGGATTTGTTCACCATGCCCGACCAGGTCTGGGCATGGTGTCCTGCATGTACAAGGTGGGGGGGGCTCGGGCTTGGGATACGATTGAACAATTCTCATCCGTTAAGGATAGGGTTCTTCATGTAATTGTTGAAGCCAGAGCTGTAGCTAAGTGAAGGTTGGGAGTCTATTTTAAGGGTCTGGGAATCTTTGGGGATCTAATTTTTATTTTACAGCGGATCGTGGTTAAAAGAAGTGGGAATATATATACTCATGTCATTTTTATTTCTATTCTTTCTATGTCGTGACGAGAGGCTCCTGTTGCCTGATTTGACGCGTGACCAGAGTTTCCTTGATGAGACGCCCCGAAACCGGACCCACATACAAGACACAGAGGATCACAGACGGATCAGCGATTACTACAGCTCACCATGTCGTGTCCGCCTTTATAAGTCATGCCCCTGAAGAGTAGAGTCTACATGCCAAGCCGTGTTTTCCTTTTTATGGACTAAGGACTGATTCATTTCCAGGTGTAAGAAGCAGATCAACTCTCATCGATGGACACATGGGGTGCATATGACAAAAAAGGGAGGACTGTTGTGGAGATTTTTATGGAAATGTATTAATGTATGTTGTCAGATGTCCCCCCAGTGTCAGTTTTGCTGTAATGCGCTCATCTGAGCGTATTTGCACATACAGACGTTGGTGGAAGATCAGTGGCGGGAAAATCTTCCTATGGAAACAGCGATGTTTGCTGCATTTAGAGATGTTGTTTTGCGCCCCGTTGGGGGAACTGGCCAGCCCCTGGCGGGGGGCGTTGAATGACTCTGAGTGCACATATCTGTGTCCACAGGAACAGTAGCATAACTATAAGATAATTGTGGTCCATTTGAGGCATAATTGTTATGTAGTTTCCGTTATTTGGTAACAGTGTATGTCACTGTTAGTCAATTTGAATGAACATTGTATCTGTTTGGAAGGATGTCCTTGTATGGTCATTCTCCTGTGGAAGGAACATCCTGTGATGTCCCCGCCCATGGGGGGAGGTGACTGGTTGCTGCAACCAATCACCTCCTGTCTTGAGATCTTTTGAGTTTAATAAAAGCCTATGATTAGGCGTCGGCTGGACAGTCTATGCTGGGATGGCCTGACGATGAGGTCTATGTGTGAGCCTTGCTTCTTGGATGAATGATGGAATGAACGGTGAGTGGATTTTAGCAAACTTAAAGATAGCATTATTGCAAAAAGATGAATCTAAAGTGTGTGCTTATAGAGCACAGGAATTATGGGCTGTGTGCTCTGCAAACAACCCATATTTCCACAACAGGAGCTAATACATTTGCAGTGCTTTTTATGATGTGGATCATGTGTTTCCTGTGCTAGGTGGGATAAGCCTATCTCTCTGTAAGCCATCCTGGAGGATTCCTGCATGCAAAAAGTAGTTATCAGATAATAACACTGTTTTTCAAGGGGGTGGGTGTACCTTCTTCCCCGGGACAGTCAGCCGGAAAAAAGAAGGGGGTATGTTGGCAGTACAATGAGGGTACCTGCAAGTTTGGAGGAGCGTGCCGTTACAAGCACAAGTGTTCAGGTTGTGTAGGGGCTCACCCGTTGTCCTGATGCTTCAAGCATGGAAAATTGTCGTTCCGGAGAGGCTGGGCACAAGAGGGAGGACCCCGGTGATGGTGGAAAGGATGCGGCCGTTTCTCGGTAGGTATCCGGATAGGAAAGCGGCCCAGTTGTTGGAGTTGGGGTTTTTAGAAGGGTTTATGATTCCTTGTAATTTGGAGGCGGTTCCCCCGGTATCCCAGAATTTACGTTCGGCCATCCAACATTCGGACGTAGTTTCTGAGAAACTACATAAGGAAGTTGCGTTGGGTCGCATGGGTGGTCCTTTTCCATCCGCACCGTTTGCTGATTTGATGGTATCCCCTTTGGGGGTAGTGCCGAAGAAGGAACCCAATACATTTTGGCTGATACATCACCTTTCCTTTCCCAAAGGGGGGACGGTCAACGATGCCATGGACCCGGAGACCTGTTCGGTGAGTTATACCTCGTTCGATGCAGCGGTAGGTTGGGTTCGCCATTATGGGCGGAGGGCATTGATGGCAAAGGCTGATGTTGAATCGGCTTTTCGGTTGCTCCCGGTTCACCCGGACAGCTTTCGGTTGCTGGGGTGTCATTGGAACGATGAGTTCTATATTGACCAATGTCTGCCGATGGGTTACTTCATATCCTGTGCACTGTTTGAGCAGTTCAGCTCATTCATGGAATGGGTGGTTCGGGATGTGTCGGGAGTGAATTCGATCATCCATTACCTGGATGACTTCTTTTGCATGGGCCTGGCTTCTTCCAGAGTCTGCGCGGTGCTCCTGGCTACGTTGGAACACCGCGGATCGTTTCGGCATTCCGTTGGTGCCTGAGAAGACGGAGGGACCTAGCACGATAATCACGTTTCTGGGCATTGTCCTGGACTCGGGACAAACTGGCTGATCTCAAGGGGGAGTTTAAGGGTATGCTTGGATTGTGCAAAGTTCAGCTTTGTGTGTTACAATCGCTGTTAGGCAAGCTGAACTTTGCGTGCAGCATTCTGCCAATGGGGAGGGAGGTTTGTCGATGGCTGTCAGCAAGTACAGCCGGAGTCATGTCACCCAAGCACTTTGTGCACTTTGTTAAAGTGCACAGGGAGGATTTGCGAGTGTGGCACGCCTTCCTGAGTCCTTTAATGGGAGGGCGCTGTGGATGGCGGGTCCTGTTAGTAATTTTGATTTGGAGCTATTCACGGATGCTGCTGGCACTACGGGTTTTGGGGCTTTCTTCCAAGACCGGTGGAGTACAGGTCTGTGGATTGACGCAGGCTTTACAAATAATTTGGTGCTAATGGAGTTGCTTCCGGTAGTGTTGGCAGTGGAATTGTGGGGCGCATCGTTCAGGGATCTGAAGGTGCGTTTTCACGGGGATAACATGGGGGTGGTGCAGGTGATTAATAGAGTTTCTGCGTCATCCCCCCCGGTTGTACGGCTGCTGCAACACTTGGTTTTGCGATGCCTGCAACTGAATGTGTTTATTTATGCGGTGCATCTTCCGGGAGTTGAGAATGTCATAGCTGACGCGTTGTCTCGCTTTCAGTGGGACAGGTTCCGAGAGTTGGCGCCGGCAGTGGAGCAGCAGGGGGTCCCCTGTCCTGATTGGCTGTGGGGGATTGCATTAGACACGTCTCCGGATGGATCAGGAAGTCATTGAGTGAGACTATGTGGGCTGCGTATAACAAGGTATGGCAGGAATGGCTGGCTTTCATTCAGGGGGATGGTGAGGATCCAGTAGGCCTGGATGTAAGATCGCTAGTCTTGAATCTTATTTCTAGGCACATGGAAGAGTGCCGAAGAAGGAATGCAATACATTTTGGCTGATACATCACCTTTCCTTTCCCAAAGGGGGGACGGTCAACGATGCCATGGACCCGGAGACCTGTTCGGTGAGTTATACCTCGTTCGATGCAGCGGTAGGTTGGGTTCGCCATTATGGGCGGGGGGCATTGATGGCAAAGGCTGATGTTGAATCGGCTTTTCGGTTGCTCCCGGTTCACCCGGACAGCTTTCGGTTGCTGGGGTGTCATTGGAACGATGAGTTCTATATTGACCAATGTCTGCCGATGGGTTACTTCATATCCTGTGCACTGTTTGAGCAGTTCAGCTCATTCATGGAATGGGTGGTTCGGGATGTGTGGGGAGTGAATTCGATCATCCATTACCTGGATGACTTCCTTTGCGTGGGCCTGGCTTCTTCCAGAGTCTGCGCGGTGCTCCTGGCTACGTTGGAACACCGCGGATCGTTTCGGCATTCCGTTGGTGCCTGAGAAGACGGAGGGACCTAGCATGATAATCACGTTTCTGGGTATTGTCCTGGACTCGGGACAAACTGGCTGATCTCAAGGGGGAGTTTAAGGGTATGCTTGGATTGTGCAAAGTTCAGCTTTGTGTGTTACAATCGCTGTTAGGCAAGCTGAACTTTGCGTGCAGCATTCTGCCGATGGGGAGGGAGTTTTGTCGATGGCTGTCAGCAAGTACAGCCGGAGTCATGTCACCCAAGCACTTTGTGCACTTTGTTAAAGTGCACAGGGAGGATTTGCGAGTGTGGCACGCCTTCCTGAGTCCTTTAATGGGAGGGCGCTGTGGATGGCGGGTCCTGTTAGTAATTTTGATTTGGAGCTATTCACGGATGCTGCTGGCACTACGGGTTTTGGAGCTTTCTTCCAAGGCCAGTGGAGTACAGGTCTGTGGATTGACGCAGGCTTTACAAATAATTTGGTGCTAATGGAGTTGCTTCCGGTAGTGTTGGCAGTGGAATTGTGGGGCGCATCGTTCAGGGATCTGAAGGTGCGTTTTCACGGGGATAACATGGGGGTGGTGCAGGTGATTAATAGAGTTTCTGCGTCATCCCCCCCGGTTGTACGGCTGCTGCAACACTTGGTTTTGCGATGCCTGCAACTGAATGTGTTTATTTATGCGGTGCATCTTCCGGGAGTTGAGAATGTCATAGCTGACGCGTTGTCTCGCTTTCAGTGGGACAGGTTCCGAGAGTTGGCGCCGGCAGTGGAGCAGCAGGGGGTCCCCTGTCCTGATTGGCTGTGGGGGATTGCATTAGACACGTCTCCGGATGGATCAGGAAGTCATTGAGTGAGACTATGTGGGCTGCGTATAACAAGGTATGGCAGGAATGGCTGGCTTTCATTCAGGGGGATGGCGAGGATCCAGTAGGCCTGGATGTAAGATCGCTAGTCTTGAATCTTATTTCTAGGCACATGGAAGAGTGCCGAAGAAGGAATGCAATACATTTTGGCTGATACATCACCTTTCCTTTCCCAAAGGGGGGGCGGTCAACGATGCCATGGACCCGGAGACCTGTTCGGTGAGTTATACCTCGTTCGATGCAGCGGTAGGTTGGGTTCGCCATTATGGGCGGGGGGCATTGATGGCAAAGGCTGATGTTGAATCGGCTTTTCGGTTGCTCCCGGTTCACCCGGACAGCTTTCGGTTGCTGGGGTGTCATTGGAACGATGAGTTCTATATTGACCAATGTCTGCCGATGGGTTACTTCATATCCTGTGCACTGTTTGAGCAGTTCAGCTCATTCATGGAATGGGTGGTTCGGGATGTGTCGGGAGTGAATTCGATCATCCATTACCTGGATGACTTCCTTTGCGAGGGCCTGGCTTCTTCCAGAGTCTGCGCGGTGCTCCTGGCTACGTTGGAACACCGCGGATCGTTTCGGCATTCCGTTGGTGCCTGAGAAGACGGAGGGACCTAGCATGATAATCACGTTTCTGGGCATTGTCCTGGACTCGGGACAAACTGGCTGATCTCAAGGGGGAGTTTAAGGGTATGCTTGGATTGCGCAAAGTTCAGCTTTGTGTGTTACAATCGCTGTTAGGCAAGCTGAACTTTGCGTGCAGCATTCTGCCGATGGGGAGGGAGTTTTGTCGATGGCTGTCAGCAAGTACAGCCGGAGTCATGTCACCCAAGCACTTTGTGCACTTTGTTAAAGTGCACAGGGAGGATTTGCGAGTGTGGCACGCCTTCCTGAGTCCTTTAATGGGAGGGCGCTGTGGATGGCGGGTCCTGTTAGTAATTTTGATTTGGAGCTATTCACGGATGCTGCTGGCACTACGGGTTTTGGGGCTTTCTTCCAAGGCCGGTGGAGTACAGGTCTGTGGATTGACGCAGGCTTTACAAATAATTTGGTGCTAATGGAGTTGCTTCCGGTAGTGTTGGCAGTGGAATTGTGGGGCGCATCGTTCAGGGATCTGAAGGTGCGTTTTCACGGGGATAACATGGGGGTGGTGCAGGTGATTAATAGAGTTTCTGCGTCATCCCCCCCGGTTGTACGGCTGCTGCAACACTTGGTTTTGCAATGCCTGCAACTGAATGTGTTTATTTATGCGGTGCATCTTCCGGGAGTTGAGAATGTCATAGCTGACGCGTTGTCTCGCTTTCAGTGGGACAGGTTCCGAGAGTTGGCGCCGGCAGTGGAGCAGCAGGGGGTCCCCTGTCCTGATTGGCTGTGGGGGATTGCATTAGACACGTCTCCGGATGGATCAGGAAGTCATTGAGTGAGACTATGTGGGCTGCGTATAACAAGGTATGGCAGGAATGGCTGGCTTTCATTCAGGGGGATGGTGAGGATCCAGTAGGCCCGGATGTAAGATCGCTAGTCTTGAATCTTATTTCTAGGCACATGGAAGAGGGGGTGTCCGCTATGAGTAAAATGCTAGCGGGTTTAGCGTTCCTGTTTAAATGACAAGGGCTTCCAGATTTTACTAAAGATTTTTGGGTACGCCAGGCACTCAAGGGGTACAGACGGTCAGTTTGTCGTAAGGACATGAGACAACCTGTGTCGTTTGACATCCTTCAGGGAATTGTGGCACAATTGGCAGGGGTTTGTTCCTCGGCTTATGAGGTTTCGTTATTTAAGGTGGCTTTCTTGTTGGCATTTTTTGGGGTATTTAGGATAGGAGAGCTGGTTAGCCCTTCCAATAAAGTGCATGGGGGGATTTGGGGTCACGAGGTGCTATGCAGGGATGATGGAGTTTCATTACTGTTGCATAGATCTAAGACGTCTCAATTGGGCAAGGGCAAGACGGTACAGGTCTTTCCCTTGCCGGGCTCGCTGCTGTGTGCGGTGGGGGGGTGAACGTTTTTTCAAGATGCGTCCAGCGGTCGCAGGGTCATTCTTACTGCATGCGGATGGGTCCCAGTTATCGCGATTTCAATTTGTTTCAGTTTTTAGGAAATGTTTGAGGGTGTTAGGGGTGGGAGAAAAGGACTTTTTTCTTCTCATTCCTTCCAGATCGGGGCAGCGATGGAGGCAGACAGGTGTGGGATGGATGCTGAGTTGGTAAAACGCATTGGTGGTTGGGAATCGCGTAGGTTCCGGCTATACATTCGCCCCCATCTCATGGTTGGGTTGTAACGCGAGTAGGTGGGGTTGGGGCGTGTATTTGGGCTGTGATGGTTGGAGGTGTTGAGGTCATGGAGGTGTGTTTGTTTTCTTCTATTTCAGGTTCGTTGCAAGGACTGGTCTGGATACTGGGCCATTCCTATGTGTGCATGGGGGCAAGGAGGGCTGATGTTAGGCATGAAGGTAGGCAATTGGGGTTTCTTTAGACAGGAAGCCTGTGTTCGTTGGCTGGGAGTCCCGGGGATGTTATGGAGCAGGATGGTTCCAGAGGTGCAGCGTTTTGCATGGCTGGACGCTGACGTTTTAATTTTGCACGTGGGCGGCAATGTCCTGGGTGTTACGTCCATGTTCGATATCATGTGGGACATTAAGATTGATGTGTTGCGTCTCCGCATGGATTTTCCTGACATGGTAATTGTATGGCTCGTACAACATGGAGGATGGCCAGGTCTGTGGAGGGGATTAACAAGGCCCGGAAGAAAATTAATAGGGATGTGAGCAGGTTTGTCGTGAGGAATGGGGGGCTGGCGATCAGGCACTTGGAGTTAGAGGTGGAGACATGGAGATACCTGAGGGCTGATGGAGTACACCTTAACGCGGATTCAGAGAGCACTTCGGGTGTGGAGGGGCACCCAAGGGTAAGGTGTTTCCCTTGGGCGATGTGGCGGGTGTTGGTCTTTGCGGGGGAAGGAAGATATTTGGGAAGGAGGAGTTCAGGACCTATCGGTGGTATGGGTCCTGATGGTGGTATTCCAGCTAATGAGTGCACTGCGGTCAGTGGTTGTCTCTGAGCCAGCCTGTTGGCTTGAGGCCTATTAGCACATTTCAAGAGGTACCGCAGTGCAGTATTTTTCCACAGATGGTTATGGAGGATCCTGCAAAGACCAACGCTAGGTAGACTGATGGATTAATAACAGATGTTTATGTTGATGTTAATTTGAATATGTTTGTTTAATAAATAAGGCTGCTACAGCCTACGTTTTACTTCGATTTTGGTGTGGTCTCATTAATGAAGTTAAGGTTAAGAGGTGGGAGTAAGAAGGTGGTTCAGAAGCTAGGTTCATCTGTTATACAATAGTCATGGACAAGACTCTGATACATAGGCAATGAGTAAATAGGGGATTCCTCTAATGAACCAACAAAAAAAGTCTGCGAAAGAGGGGGCTAACGAGCTGTAAAGGGTGTTCCTGGGACCTGTTTAAACATCTTATTATTATGATTATTATTATTATAATACAGAATTTATAACAGTTTGTGCATCGCTTTACAATATAAAGGTCGACAATACAGCAACAATACAATTCAATACAAGAGGGTTAGGAGGGCCTTGGTCCTGCAAGCTTACAATCTAATAGGGAAGGGCTGATGGAACAAAAGGTAGTAACTGTGAGCGATGAACTGATGGGAGAAGTAGAGTCGGTTATTGGATGAAAGCAGGATAGGCTTCCTTGAAGAGATGAGTTTTCAGGGATCACCTAAAGGTGGACAGAGTAGGAGATAACTGAACAGATTGAAGTAGTGAGTTCCAGAGGATGGGAGAGGCTCTGGAGGATTCCTAGGGATAAGCATTGGAGGAGGAGACAAGGAAGTTAGAGAGCGGGAGATCTTGGGAGGAGCAAAGAGGATGGTTTGGGTGATATTTAGAGGCAAGATTGGTGATGTAGCTTGGGGCAGAGTTGTAAATGTCATTGTTATGCCGCATACACACGACCGTTTTTCATGCCGAGAAAAATGCCATTTTTTTATTTGGTCATTAAAAACAATCGTGTGTGGGCTCCAGAGCATTTTTCACGACGTGAAAAATGGCCATTAAAAATTTGGAACATGCTCTAATTTTTCTCTTCATTTTTCACGTAGTCGTTTTTCTCGTCATTAAAAACGGCCGTGTGTAGGCTTTAGCGACGTGAAAAAAACGTGCATGCTCAGAAGCAAGTGATGAGACGGGAGCGCTCGTTCTGGTAAAACTAGTGTTCGTAATGGAGATAGCACATTTGTCACGCTGTAACGGACTGAAGAGCACGAGGCTGAAAAGTGCGAATCATCTCTCACCAAAATTTACTAACACAAGGATCAGCAAAAGCAGCCCAAAGGGTGGCGCCATCCGAATGGAACTTCCCTTTTATAGTGCCGTCGTACACTTCGTACGTCACCGCGCTTTGCTCTAGCATTATTTTTCATGATCGTGTGTAGGCAAGGCAGGCTTGAGAAGAATCACGTCGAGAAAAACATCCTTTTTTTTCAATGACATTAAAAACGGTCGTGTGTACGCAGCATTAGTGTTTTTAATTTTATTTGTTGGGCAATGGGAAGCCAGTGGAGGGATTGGCAGAGAGGGGTGGCAGACACTGAATGGTTGGTAGGGTGGATGAGTCTGGCAGCAGCATAGGGGCAGGGAATAGCCTGCGAAGAGGTAGGCCAATGAGAAGGGAGTTACAATAGTCAAGACGAGAGATAAAAAGGGAGTGAATGAGTTGCTTAGTGGTTTCAACGGCTAAAAAAATGAATATTTTGGAGTTGTTATGGATGTGAAGTCTAGAAGATTTGGACAGTGATTGGATTTGGGTCTGAAAGGACAGGTTCGAGTCCAGGGTTACACCTAGCACCCTGGCATGAGGGGAGGGACCGATGGTTGTATTATTGATCTTTATGGAGAAGTCAGTGGTACAGGTGGGGGGAATATTATGAGCTCAGTTTTAAAAAGATTGAGTTTGAGGAAGTGGTGCTACATCCATGCTGATATGTCAGTTAGTATTGCAAGCGGAGACTAAAGGAGTGAGATGAGGAGTAGAGAGATTTGTGTGTCATCAATACATCAGTGTAGCGCACCCCCTATGGAGCCGCAAATGGAATGGGATCCCCCACCCTGTACAGCCAGGCACACCGAATTTCCACAGACATGCAGAGTCAGAGAACAGTCCTTGACTTCAGTTTTTTTTTTACCCCCTACGGAGCTTCAAATAGAATGGGATCCCCCACCCTGTACAGCCAGGCACACCGAATTTCCACCGACACAGTCAGAGAACAGTCCTTGAGTTCAGGTTTTTTTTTTTGACGGATAAAAACTTGGATAGGGATTGGAGATTATGGAATGCCCACTTGACTTTAAAACAACTTCAGGGACAATTTTTTTCTATATACAGTCCTATATAGGGATGAGCCGAACACCCCCCTGTTTGGTTCACACCAGAACCTGCCAACAGACCTAAAGTTCGCGTGAATTTTAGAACCCTATTAAATACAATGGACTCGAACTTTCAAAATCTAAAGTGCTAATTATAAAGGCTAATATGCAAGTTATTGTCCTAAAAATGGGTTGGGGACCCGGGTTCTGCCCCAGGGGCCATGTATCAATGCAAAAAAAAGTTTTAAAAACGGCTGTTTTTTCGGGAGCAGTGATTTTAATAATGCATAAAGTGAAACAATAAAAAGTGAAATATTCCTTTAAATTTCATACCTGGGGGGGGGTGTATAGTATGCCTGTAAAGCAGCGCTTGTTTCCCTTGCTTAGAACTGTCCCTGCACAAAATGTCATTTCTGAAGGAAAAAAAGCCATTTAAAACCACTCGCGGCTATAATGAACTGTCGGGTCCCGGCAATACAGAGAAAAGTCATTGATAAAAAAATAAAATAAATGCGTGGGGGTCCCCCCAAATTCAATTACCAGGCCCTTCAGGTCTGGTATAGATATTAAGGGGAACCCTGCATCAAATGTAAAAAAAAATGATGTGGGGTTCCCCCCAAATATCCACACTAGACCCTTTAGGTCTGGTATGGATTTTAAGGGGAACTACACCCCAAATAAAAAAAAAATGGCGTGGAGTTCCCCAAAAATCCATACCAAACCCTTTATCCGAACATGTAACCTGGCAGGCCGCAGGAAAAGAGGGGGGGGGATGAGAGAGCGCCCCCCCTCCTGAACCGTACCAGGCCACATGCCCTCAACATGGGGAGGATGTCCCCATGTTGATGGGGACAAGGGCCTCATCCCCACAACCCTTGCCCGGTGGTTGTGGAGGTCTGCTGGCAGGATGCTTATCGGAATCTGGAAGACCCCCAGATCCCCCCCCTATGTGAATTGGTAAGGGGTACATTGTACCCCTACCATTTCACAAAGAAAGTGTAATTTTTTTTTAAAAAAACACACAGACACCTTGGAAAAGTCCTTTATAAAAAAAAAAAACCCATTCCAGCGATGTAATCCAATGTCCCGCGGCGATCCAATGTCCAGCCTTGCAGTCTCCACTCGAAACGTCATTGGCTGAGCGGACCTACACTGCGGAGGAAGTTCCCCATCAATTCTGCTCAGCCAATGACGTAGGCGGGTCTGAGGTACGAGGGGGCAGGGGCACCCTCGTATCTCAGACCCCGCCTACGTCTTGGCTGAGCGGACTTGATGGGGAACTTCCTCTTCAGTCTAAAAAAATGAATAGACCCGCCCCTTCTCACGTTCCCCATCAGGTCCGCTCCTGATGGGGAACGTGAGAAGGGGCGGGTCTATTCATTTTTTTACATCTGATCACCGCGGGACATTGGATTACATCTCTGGAATGTGTTTTTATTTTTTTATTTTTAATAAAGGACTTTTCCAAGGTGTCTATGTGTTTTTTTTGTTTTTTTTTACACTTTCTTCGTGAAATGGTAGTGGTACAATGTACCCTTTACCAATTCACATAGGGGGGAGCCAGGATCTGGGGGTCCCCTTTGTTAAAGGGGTCTTCCAGATTCCGATAAGCCCCCTGCCCGCAGACCCCCACAACCACCGGGCAAGGGTTGTGGGGATGAGGCCCTTGTCCCCATCAACATGGAGACATTGTCCCCATGTTGAGGGCATGTGGCCTGGTACAGTTCAGGAGGGGGGGCGCTCTCTCGTCCCCCACTCTTTTCCTGCGGCCTGCCAGGTTGCGTGCTCAGATAAAGGGTCTGGTATGGATTTTTGGGGAAACTCCACGCCATTTTTTTTTAAAATTTGGGGTGGAGTTCCCCTTAAAATCCATACCAGACCTGAAGGGCCTGGTATGGATATTTGGGGGAACCCCACGCATTTTTTTTTAAATTTGCGGCAGGGTTCCCCTTAATATCCATACCAGACCTGAAGGGCCTGGTAATTTAATTTGGGGGGGACCCCCACGCATTTTATTTTATTTTTTTATCAATGACTTTTCTATGTATTGCCGGGAGCCGACAATTCATTATAGCCGCGAGTGAGTTTTAAATTACTTTTTTTCCTTCAGAAATGACACTTTGTGCAGGGACAGTTCTAAGCACGGGAAACAAACGCGACTTTACAGGCATACTATACACACACCCTAGGTATGAAATTTAAAGGAATATTTCACTTTTATTGTTTCACTTTAAGCATTATTAAAATCACTGCTCCCGAAAAAACGGCCGTCTTTAAAACTTTTTTTTGCATTGATACATGTCCCCTGGGGCAGGACCCGGGTCCCCAAACACTTTTTATGACAATAACTTGCATATAAGCCTTTAAAATTATCACTTCAGATTTCTCCCATAGACTTTTACAGGGTGTTCTGCGGCTTTTCGAATTTGCCGCGAACACCCCAAATTGTTCGCTGTTCGGCGAACATGCGAACAGGCAATGTTCGAGTCGAACATGAGTTCGACTCGAACTCGAAGCTCATCCCTAGTCCTATATACACTCCACTTCTTCCTCCAGCACACTCTTGCTTGCAGAACCCAGCTTTGTCACCTTGTTGCAATTTGGTAGCAAAAGTCCCATTACAGGCAGGGACTTGCAGCCCCTATACTTGGAGATAAGATGGGTGACACAGATTTCACTTTCCCAGCACTTCCTCTCTGTGGTCACTGATCCCAGCACCACCTCTTTAGGCACTGCCAACCTGCCTGGCTGCAGCTGCCCCTTTCACTAGCTCTCCAGGCTAACTCCCCACATGCCTCCAGACCTCCATGTGTTGTAGGGGGAATCTTCCAGCACCCGAGCCCCATGCCTGAGTTAACCCCCCAGACTAGGGCACATCCTCAAGGGCCTCCTCAGAACTCCATCTCTATCTTTCACTGCCCCTGCTGGCATGCCTCATACCTATTTTTAAAGTGAACTGCCCCCTTCCAGCCCCTATTTGCTAGAGATTGGCCTGGGTCCTCATAAATATGAATGGCAGTCCCTCCTAGCTGCCACCCACTACATCTAGAACCTTCTCCAATGTTCCAGAAAACAGGGGAAGGCACCAGAAGAGCTGTCAGATGAGTCATCCAGCCTCCCCAAGTCACTAAACCCTGACCCAGATTCAGCCCAGGCCTGGCTCTCAGCCAAGCCAATTTACCTACACTAACAACTAAACTATGTACAAGAGAGGGGGTCTGTTGTGGACATTTTATGAAGATGTATTTAATATGTATTGTCATAGTGTCACCCAGTGTTAGTTCTCCCTGCAGATACTGTAAGCTCCCCTCGTCAGGAACTTGTGTTCATTGGTTGTTGTATTATTCATGTTGTTTGTATTTAACTAACCCTGTTGGAAGGGTTTCCTGTATTGTCACATCCTGTGTTGACAAATCCTTATATGGTCATTTCCTGTGTGGAGGACACATCCTGTGATGTCACTTCCCATGGAGGAAGTGATTGGCTGCTGGAGCCATCACTTCCTGTTGGTAATTTATTTTGTGATTTACGAATAAAAGGCCAAGCTGGCTAGGCTCAGGCAGAGATGCTGATGGAGCTGAGAACTTAAGGATGGTCGTGTCTGTTTACTTGGATGAGTGGGTTTTTAGGTAAGATGCATTATATCATTAGACGAAATGTGTGCTTATTATGAGCACAGGAGACAGGAGATTGGTTGTGCGCTCTGCGTACAGCCTAATTTCGCTGACAGGTCCAAGAACAGAAACTTGGGGGGCCCCTACAGAAAGAGGAAGTGGAGAGGAGAGAGAGTTATAGATAACACTGAAAGAGCGCTGTGATAGGTAGGAGGAGAAGTCTTGCAGGCCAAGAGTTTTTTGAGGAGGAGGGGATGCTCAGCAGTATCAAAGGCCACAGAGAGGTCTAGCAGTATGAGTATGGAGTGGTGGCCAATGCCATTGGTTTTAGCAGTTAGTAAATCATTAGTGAGTTTTAGTAGGGCAGTTTCAGTGGAGTGTAGTAAATGAAAGGGGTCAAAAAAGGTTGTCACTGAGGTAGGAAATCAGACAGTTGTAGACAAAGCATTCTAAAAGTTTAGAGGTAAACAGGAGCAACAAGGATGGGTCTTAAGTTGTTCAGTATGGGGGTAATCGGCACATGTTTTAGAGGGGAGGGGAAGGTGCCAGTAGAGAGGGAGAGATTGAAGATGTAAGTGAGGGAGCATAGGACAGAAGAAGAGGGTGACTGTAGTAATTGTGAGGGAACAGGATCCAGGGGACAGGTGGTAAGGCGGGCTTCTTAATATACTTTAGAGACTTCTTCGGTGGTAGCAAGGTCAAAAGAGGAAAGTGTTGAGGGTGGTTTTATACAGGCTATGTTAAGTGGGATAGATGTCTGTGCAGTGGAGATGCCCCCAAGAATTGCATTAGTCTTGTTTTTGACATGATTGTCAATCTCGTGAGCAGAGAGTGAGTTACTGGGTGGAGGTGGTGGTGGAGAAAGAAGAGAGTTCATAACAAGACACAAAACATGGCCCAAATTGGAAATAATGGGGGAGGGGAGAATTTAAAATGGGTCAACATTCTTATAGACCTTGGGTAAACCATAAAGTAAAGGGAGTGACTTTAAATTGTACAAATAGAAACCCTGGAAACCCACCCATTGCCTTCTCCAATGTCTGTCAATTACTGAACCTTCTTTTAAAGACTGCAGGTAGCATCAGAGAAGACCTACAAATATGTCGGGCTGCAGGCATCATCAAGGGGATTATTTACCCGTCTCTAGTCTGGGTAGCTCAGTACTTTTGCCCCTTGTCTGCAAACATCAGGATTATATATTTATCCTCTTTCAAAGTGATGATAGTTTATTGTATGTGTGCCTCTGGTGTACAAATTCCAAAGCATCACTTCTAATACTTTTGATGAAAGTTTCTATAGTCCCAAATATGCCTGGGGGGAACAAAGTTTCTTTTAAGATTGATCAGTCAGGAGCTATTCTGGTAGGCTGTCACTGAAAAGAAAATGTCTTTCAAATTGTAAACACTCAACATCAAGTTAAAAAACACTCAATTTGTTGTAGTCAGTAGTGGGGAAGAATGATAAACTACGATTCAAGGGCAGGTTTTCCTTTGTTCAGTGACTGTCCAGAAAGTTTTGAAGGTTTATGACTAGGCCTTTGATGTTTTTTTTGCAGTCTCTAGTTGTCCCTTTGAGTGTTTTATGGTTCCCCTACTGAGTCTGTGGTTACTGAAGCAGATTAAGAAGATGGAAGAGCTGCACTGGTTGCTGGTATTGCTATCTGTGGAAACTGTCATATTGGGGGCTGCTTAGCTCAGGGGTAGTCTAATTTTTTAGTCAGTCATCTTAGCCCAAACTTTTATTAGGCAAAATTTAAAAAGAAAAGTTTAACACACTGGTGGCCCACACAGGGTTTCAGTTTCACACAGAAAAAACGTAACAGGAAATGCCAGTCCACCTGGCTCTCTAGTCAGCAGCACCACCTGCACAAATCTCTTGTCTCTGTCTCTTCCTGACTCACTCAGCCTTTAGTTAAAGGTGGCAGCTGTGCGGGCCAACTCCTCACCTCTCAGGGCTTCTCCTGACACCCCAAGCTCTCTCAACCACATGAAACTCACGGATTCCATCCAGTCCCCTGGACTAGCTAACTGCCTCCCCCAACATGGGGTGCAATCTCTTGGAAGGTACACACAGCTCTCTCCTGACCTGGATCTGAGACCCGCTCCACTACATGCTGGGACAATTGTGAGTGCTCCCAGATGGACTGTCTTCCACTGGGTTGTTTTGAACTGTTTATCTTCCATTCAAGTTCTGCATTACTTCTGGACTCAGTGTGTATTACTGTTGCACCACGCTGTACCCACTCACAACCTAGACACAGGATTGAAGGCTTCGTCCCGCCCAAGACACTTTGGAGCCTTGAACCTCCAGGCCCCAATCCAAGAATACCAAACCTGGAGAAAACTGAAACCTCAATCTTCTCTGCACAGAAACAATAGTTTGGAACTTTGTACTAATGCCGCGTATACACGATCGGAAATTCCGACAAGAAAACCGTGGATTTTTTCTGGCGGAATGTTGGCTCAAACTTTTGTTGCATACACATGGTCACACAAATCTTGTCGGAAATTCAGATCGTCAAGAACACGGTGACTACAAGACGTACGACGAGCTGAGATCAATGAAGTTCAATAGGCAGTTCGGCTCTTCTGCTTGATTCTGAGAATGCATGTTTTTTTGTGCATCGGAATTGCATACAGACGAGCGGATTTTCCGATAGAAACTTTTTCCGTCGGAAAAATAGAGAACCTACTCTCAATCTTTTGTTGGCTGAAATTCAGACAGAAAAAGTCTGATGGAGCATACACACGGTCGGAATTTCCGACAAAAAGCTCATATCGGACTTTTCTTGTTGGAATTTCCGATCGTGTGTACGCGGCATAAGACTTGATGCGAATCCTGTGTCATTTCTACTTTAATTTATCCAGTGGCAGGGCCTAGCACTGTCACAACATATCTTAATTTAAAGTGGTTGTAAAGTCTGAAGGTTTTTTATCTTAATGCATTCTTTGCATTAATAAAAAAAAGCCTTCAGTGTGCAGCAGCCCCCCTCAGACCTCCTAATACTTACCTGAGCCCCAGAGGCGGCTCTTTAATTAGGCAAATTAGGCAATCGCCTTAGGCCTCGCCCTCAGAACGGCCTCGCGCGATTGCCTAATTTGCCTTTCAGGTCAGTGTGTGTGTTTACTTCGACTTGCAAGCCGGCGGGGTGAGCTGGCGGTGGGCGCGCTGCACACAGCAGCAGACTGAGCTGCTGATCCACCGCGGTCCGGTCCGCGGCGGCAGACAAGGGATACAACACTTTACGAACGATCTGCCTGCCTGCGCCCAATAGGAGTCTCCACCGCCGCGGCGCCGTCCTCCTAGCCTTTCCCCTAAAGTCGGCGGCCCCAGCGCATGGCGGGAGTTGAAGTTCTCCCACAGCACAGGCACACAGACTTCAACTTGGCCCTCTGGTGCCTGTGCTCTGCAGAGACTACAACTCCCAGATTGCACTGCAGGCCACTCAGAGAGAGAACGTCACTTGTTGTCCTGTTGCCTTCAGTTGGGGACCGAGGCAAGGAGGAGCAGGTAGGTACATACATCTACTACATGGCTGTGTGCCTGGATAGGAGGAACAGCGGGGACAGCTGCTAATGGAGGAATAGATCTGTCCATATTCCTCCTGCAGCCGCTGAATGACCGCTTCTTCTGCGGGCGTTCATTGGCTGCAGAAAGAATATGGAAAGTTAAATTCCTCCACTTGCAGCTGTCCCCGCCGTTCCTCCTATCCAGGCACACAGGAGGATGGCACGGGCGGGCACTCACGTTCTCTCTGGGTGGTCGGCCAGGCTGCTGCAGGCACTGGGATGGGATCTATCCACCGGAGCTCCTCCTATCCAACTTATTTTCCGGCCTGTGCTCCCTGGTTCCTCCCAGTTCTCCCTGCATACCCCCTCTGCTCCCTGGCTCCCCCCAGTGCTCTCTGGCTCCCCCCCCAGTACTCTCTGGCTCCCCCCGGTGCTCTCTGGTCCCCCTCTGTGCTCTCTGGTCCCCCCTGTGCTCTCTGGTCCCCCCTGTGCTTTCTGGTCCCCCCTGTGCTTTCTGGTCCTCTCTGTGCTCCCTGGCTCCCCCTACTGTGCTGTCCAGTCCCCCCAATGCCCCCCATGCTCTCCCCCCCACTGTGCTGTCCAGTCCCCCTCTGTGCTCCCTGGCTCCCCCACAGTGCTTTCTGGTCCTCTCTGTGCTCCCTGGCTCCCCCCCCACTGTGCTGTCCAGTCCCCCTCTGTGCTCCCTGGCTCCCCCCAGTGCTCTCTGGTCCCCTCTGTACTCCCTGGCTCCCCCAGTGCTCTCTGGTCCCCCCAGTGCTCTCTGGTCCCCCTTGTGCTTTCTGGTCCCCCCTGTGCTTTCTGGTCCCCTATGTGGTCCCTGGCTCCCCCTACTGTGCTGTCCAGTCCCCCCAATGCCCCCATGCCCCCATGTCCCCCCCACTGTGCTGTCCAGTCCCCCTCTATGCTCCCTGGCTCCCCCACAGTGCTCTCTGGTCCTCTCTGTGC
Source organism: Rana muscosa (assembly GCA_029206835.1). NCBI lineage: Eukaryota > Metazoa > Chordata > Amphibia > Anura > Ranidae > Rana > Rana muscosa. The sequence continues at coordinate 184,683,549 of CM055128.1, forward strand.
TCCCTGGCTCTACCCCACTGCTCCCCAGCTCCCCCCAGTGCTCTCTGTGCTCCCTGGCTCCCCCCAGTGCTCTCTGGTCCCCTGTGCTCCCTGGCTCCCCCTACTGTGCTGTCCAGTCCCCCCACTGCCCCCATGCTCCCCCCCCACTGTGCTGTCCAATCCCCCCTGTGCTCCCTGGCTCCCCCACAGTGCTCTCCACCCACAGTGCTCTCTGGTCCTCTCTGTGCTCCCTGGCTCCCCCATGCTCCCCCCCCACTGCTCGCCAGCTCCCCCCAGTGCTCTCTGGTCCCCTCTGTGCTCCCTGGCTTCCCCCATGCTCTCACCCCATTGTGCTGTCCAGTCCCCCCCCACTGCTCTCCACCTCCCCCCCAGTGCTCTGTGCTCCCTGGCTCCCCCTACACTGATACCCCCCCCATAGTGCTCTCTTGTCCTCCCTGTCTCCCCCCATACTCCCCCCCAGTGCTCTCCAACCCCCGTGCTCCCTGACTCCCCCCAACAGTGCTCTCAGGCCTCCCAGAGCTCTCTGTGCTCCCTAACCCCTCCCAGTTCTACCTGCACCCTCAGTGCTCTCTGCCCCCTGTGCTCTCCAGTACCCCCCAGTGCTCTCAGGCCCCCCAGAGCTCTCTGCTCCCCCCGTGCTCCCTAACCCCTCCCAGTTCTACCTGCACCCCCAGTGCTCTCTGCTAGGGCTGCAACTAACGATTATTTTCATAATCGATTAGTTGGCCGATTATTGTTTTGATTAATCGACTAATCGGTTAATAACTGTAAAAAAAAAAAAAAAAGCTAATTTTTGGAATTTTTAATTTTTTTTGGCCCAATTTGTTGTTGGGCAGATTACAAAACACAAATTGCAGCAAAAACACATTACATGCTTTTCTGCAGCTTCTCCATTGAAGTATATTAAACCAAAAAAATAAAATGGCACCGTTTTGCGTTAAAAAAAGTCCTTGCCCTTTCCAAATACGCAGCAGCTGAAAAAATCAAGGATGTGAACGTGTCCCATAAGAAACCATGTAAATGAACTGTAGTGTGTTTCTGCAAAAAGCACCAAAAAACACGGAGGTGTGACCCAGGCCTGAGATGTTTAGTAACATGGGGTTAAAAAAACTAAAATTAGTACAAAAAGAGCAAATAATCGCTACTGTAAGTGGTTAATCTTTTACTGTGGGACAGTGAAAGTAATATTTACAGTAGCGATTTTCTCTTTTTGTACTATAAAGGGTTAAAGGGTTCATTTTAGTTTATTTTTAACCTCATTATGTTACTGGCCGATTAATCGATTATGAAAATTGTAATCGATTAATTTCATAATCGATTAGTTGTCGATTAATCGATTAGTTGTTTCGGCCCTACTCTCTGCCCCCTGTGCTGTCCAGTCCCCCCCCCCGTGCTCTCTGCCCACCCGTGCTCCCTGGCTCCCCCTGTGCTTTCAACTTCCCCCTTGCTCTCCAACTCCCCCCCTTGTGCTTTCCCCAGCTCCCACTTTTCTCCCTGGCTCCCCCCCATGCTCTCCACCCCACTATGCTATCCAGCCCCCCCCCAGTGCTTTCCAACTCCCCCCACCCCCCTGTGCTCCCTGGCTCCCCCCATGCTCTCCACCACACTGTGCTATCCAGCTCCCCCGGTGCTCTCCACCCCCCACCCTCCCTATGCTCTTCTGCCCCTCCCCCAGTACTCTCTGGCCCCTATGCTCTCTGCCCCCGCAAGGCTCTCCACTCCCGCCAGTGCACGCACCTAGTGCTCTCCAGCTCTTTCCGCCCCCCTGTTCTCCACTCCCCCAGTGCTCTTGCCCCCACAATCTCGACCCCCCCCTCTGTTTCTCTCAGCCTCACTCCCATGCTCTCCGCCACCCCTGTTCTCTTTTCTGGCCCTCTCACCCTCGGGCAGCTCTGCTATGTTCCCCCCTCTTTTCCCTCCGGCTGCTGCGGGGTCTCTCAGGCTGGGGAGTGGGGAAGGGACCGCTATCATGGGCTGCTCAGTCTATTTTTTGTCCCAGTCTGGGCTTTGCGGGCAAATTGACCAACGAGACTTGCAAGGATCGATTAGTCCTGGAGGGAGAAGAGCTCTAAAGACATCCCAGGACTGGAGGACAGGCTGACTGGGGCCGGAAAACGAGGACGAGTGGAAGGTAAAGGTGACCAGGGACCACTCCATCTCACAGCAAATGGATCCTCTGGAAGGAGCAGGACACTGTCCCCACCCAGAATGAGAACAGACCCTGCCTGCTGCTGGCCGCCATGAACATCCTGCTGGCATGGAAGAGACCGTACCAAGCATCACAGACAGGGACATGGTACACAGGAGGGGCTGCAGATGGAAGGGGCTAGAGATCTCTCTCTCTCTCTCTCTCCCTCTCCCTCTCCCTCTCCCTCTCTCCCTCTCCCCCTCTCTCTCTCTCCCCCCCTCCCCTCCTCTGTGGAATGATTCAGTGACACCCCCTTCCCATTCTCCCAAGGCACAGGGGAAAATCCTAGAGGGGTTGTCACCTTGCTGGGCCCCAGATGTTGTATTGGCTGCATATGTCTGATGGTTGAGGAGGGTGCCCTGGAAGTGGTGCTGATCGCCTGTGTGCTAGATCCACGCATTTTTCTGCAGCCATTTTTACTTGCTTGAATTTTTTTTATCCAGTATGGGCGTGAGTGGGGCCTCGTGTCTAAATTTTGCCTAAGGCCTCACAAAGTCTAGAGCCACCTCTGCTGAGCCCATTTCTATGCAACAATGTTGCAGGAGTGTCTCGGCTGCCCAGGACACTACCTCCTCATTGGCTGAGACAGCAGCGTGGCGCCATTCGCTCCCGCTCCTGTCATTTAAAGTTAGTGAGCCAATGAAGAGATAGAGGGGCGGGGCCAGGCCGGGGCTCTGTGTCTGAATGGACACAGGGAGCTGCGGCTTGGCTCAGGTGCCCTCATAGCAAGCTGCTTGCTGCGGGGGGACACTCAAAAGGAGGGAGGGGCCAGGAGAGCCAAAGAGGGACACGAGAAGAAAAGGATCCGGGCTGCTCTGTGCAAAACCACTATATAGAGCATATAAGTATGACATGTTTGTTATTTTTAACAAAAAACAACCAAGACCTCAGTCACTTTAAGATTTCCCTATGTGAAGACACAGGTTGTCATGACTTTGGTGGGTCATTGGAAATGCTGGCAATGGAAGTTAAAGCTGTAAGCTAGGGACATTGGAAATTAAAGCTGTAAGGCCTGGATCTTGAAGGCTCCAAAGTGTCTTGGGTGTAACAGAGCTTTCAATCCTGCGTCCAGGTCTTAATAGAGACCTAAATAAAACAATAATTGGTGTGCATGTCCCCTTTTAAATACAATCATAAAGTGAAACTAAGCCAAAAAAATGTATACATATAGTCCAACATTAATATATATAACAAGTAATTCATATAACTCAAATGCATATGTGCCAATAAGTCCCAAAGTATCAAGAGTCCACCAGTGAATCAAGGTGCTTTGAGTTCTATTTCAACAAATGAAAGTGCCTCCAGTGCTTCCGGTTTTTCAGATCACGAAGTGCTTTGTATAATGCTGAATGTGTCAGTAGCCAGCTCCAGTAGGTTAACAACCAAGGATATATCTCTCATTAACCAACACTCCAATTCACAGGTATAGCTCAAATGAAATAAAGGGGAATTTGCATAGTGCAATACAGCTTTAATAAAAGTAATGCACATTAGGCTCCATTCACACTTGTAAGACTCCAAAGTTGCGCAGACTTTGGAGTGCAACTTTCGTGCAACTATGATGTAACTTTGGATGGGTGGAACTTGGATACACCTTTGGTTATGACCAGTGATAATCAACAACTGTTGATGACGCTCTTATTTTTCTGGGGGATACCTCAAACTCACTATCAGAACTTATGAGCCTTATCTCCATATTTGGGCTATTCTCGGGCTTCCAGATTAACTGAGATAAATCCATACTACTACCATTAGATGAGTTAAAATCCAAATTAAGGATACAGTGAAATATTTGAGGATAGAGATTTCCGGGGATGTAAAAAACTATATTAATTTGAATTTGAAACCATCATTAGCAAAATTTAAAGACAAATGCCGAAGTTGGTGTAAGTTACCTCTGACGGTGATAGGAAGAGCAAATCTTATCAAAATTATTTGGGCTCCGCAATTACTTTATGTGTTTAATAATTCACCCATATGGATCACATTTTTTTGGTTTAGAAAAATAGAATCTATCTTCAGAGCAGTGGCGGCCCGTCCATAGGGGGCGCCTGGGCGCCGCCCCCCCCCCCCCCCCTCCTGTGGTCACCAAAAAAAAAAAAAAAAACGGGCCCTTTAAGAGTTTTTTTTTTTTTTTTAAATATCCTTTTTTTCTACACACATGGCGGTGCGTCCATAGTGGGCGCAGAAGCGCCACCCCCGCTCGCTTCTGCGCCCGGCCGTCACTCACAATACATAGGTTCATGCATTGCATGAACCTATGTATTGCTGCCGCCCACTATTCAGATGGCCGGCCCCTTGAGCGCCGGCCATCTGAATAACAGCGTCTGGTTGGCCTTTAGAAGTGCCTATCAGAGCCAGCGGCTCTGATAGGCTTCCCAACTACAGCCTGAGGGCTGTAATCGGCTTCTAAATACCTAATGAGACGACGCATAGGGGGTGCGTTCCCTGGCCAATCAGGTTCACCGGGTCTGGTTACCGGTAACCTGATTGGCTGAAGCGACATCGAGGGTGGGAGAAGACATCGAGGACGGAAGAAGGACGGCGCTGACTCGAGGAAGGTAAGTGCAGGGCTGGGGGGGACAAACTGGCTGCATTTGGGGGACAAACTGGCTGCATTTGGGGGACAAACTGGCTGTATATTGGGGACAAACTGGCTGTATATTGGGGACAAACTGGCTGCATTTGGGGGACAAACTGGCTGCATTTGGGGGACAAACTGGCTGTATATTGGGGACAAACTGGCTGTATATTGGGGACAAACTGGCTGCATTTGGGGGACAAACTGGCTGTATATTGGGGGGACAAACTGGCTGTATATGGGGACAAACTGGCTGTATATTGGGGACAAACTGTCAGGAAAGGCTTCACCCGCTGGTGGTGCTGTTGGTCCTTTAGACTGCAGTGCTAGTGTCCGCCAGCAGGTGTTCTCCTGCAGCCAATATCTCTGTTGGAGGATCTCACCTGCTGGTGGTAACACATGATACGTGGACTGCAGTACCGGCATCCACCAGCGGGTGTATTCTGGCAGTATGGGGCAGGCAGCACTTCCTGTGGTCAGCTGTGACCTGAAGCTCAATCATCTGGACTTCCTTATATACCTGGCAAATGCAAACACTTGTTGCCCTGGTATCGCTCTCACTGACCTAGGACCCTGTACCCGACCCCTAACCTGCACCCTGCTCGACCCGATCCCTACCTGGAACCTGCATCCTGCTTTACCCGATCCTACCTGTTCCCTACCTTGTGCCCATCCTACAGCTTTCCCTTCTGTTACCCGGATCCCTGCTCTGCAGCCTATCCATCCATCCCCTCCCTGTTCCTGCTTCCTCTCATCCATACCCATCTGCTTGATTCCCTTGTGTATGACCTCGGCCTGGCTTCCACTACGATTCTGGTATTTCCCATACTTGTATATACTGTTTGTAGTCACTGTTGGTTTATTGCACTGTGTTTTATTGGTTGTTGTATGTTGGTCACTCACCATAATAAATTATATATATTTTCACCTACACCCGTTTGGTTTCCTTTTATGAGGTCACACAGTCTGGTCAATTAACAATCTCTGACAGTATACCAGGGCCATCCCTGATCAGACGTGACTTCATTAAGGAACCATCCTGTTATTGTGTTTGGCGGATATGGATTATAATGAGATCCTTTACTATTCACTGCTGGCAGCAGAGGATGGTAAACATTGTCGCCAGGTTTTAGAGGGTTGGACTAGTGACCAACTAAGGGAAACTATTTGATCAGCAAATTTTTGGGTGGATCAGGGTTACTTACAGCCTGAGGATGTTCTGCCGTTAACCCGGTTATGTGTTGAACCAGCCCTGTCGTTTGTTCCCAAAGGAGGTGATGACTTCTCTCCCCCTTTCAATGGTGACCAAGTAGAATCCCTAGTATGCTTGTTAGAGGATGATCCGGCTTCTTTCTATGAGCATTATTCCCTCTGTTCCCAGCAGGTGTTACATGATTGTGTGAGGTCAGTGCAGTCTCTGATTAAAAGGCGTGAGTGCGGACTCGTTTTTGTTCAGCCTTTGCTGCAGGCATGGTCAGATCTCCTCCCGAATTCAGCCAAGCCACAACATCCCTACCCCTCCATCAATCACCTGCCTTCCCAAGAATATATCCGCCCATTGCCTATGGCAACCCCAGCTACCGTCCAGTGTGTTCAGCCCCCCAAATACTACTACCCCGTTTCTACCTGTTGCACCTACCCTGCCTTCAATCCACCTGCTTCTTCCCTCCTATCCGTAGCCAATCCACAAGAACCTCCTCCAGCCACTGTCCCTGCACCTCTGTCATTGTCTTCCATTTGTCCAATCCCAACATTTTCATATATTCCCCCTGTTACTTGCAAACCTGCAGTGACTAAATCTAAGAAAAAGCGGAAGTACTTCCCGACCCACACAATCCAACCTACCTCCACACCCACCAACCTGTTCCAGCCTGCAGTTCTCGAGCCAGCCTTCCAGCCTGCAGTTCTCGAGCCAGCCTTCCAGTCTGCAGTTCTCGAACCAGCCTTCCAGTCTGCAGTTCTCAAGCCAGCCTTCCAGCCTGCAGTCCTTGAGCAAGTCTTCAAGCCTGCAGTCCTTGAGCCAGCCTTCCAGTCCGCAGTTCTCGAGCCAGCCTTCCAGCCTACAGTCCCAGAGCCAGCCTTCAAGCCAGCCGTCCAGCCTGCAGTTCTCGAGCCAGCCTTCCAGCCTGCAGTTCTCGAGCCAGCCTTCCAGCCTGCAGTTCCTGAGCCAGCCTTCCCGCCTGCAATTCCCGAGCCAGCTTGCAGTTCCGGAGCCGGCCTTCCAGCCTGTAGTTCCAGAACCGGCCTTCCAGCCGGAGGTTCCTGTGCCAGCCTGCCAGCCTGATGACCCTGTACCAGCCTGCCAGCCTGATGACCCTGTACCAGCCTGCCAGCCTGAAGACCCTGTGCCAGCCTGAAGACCCGTGCCAGCCTGCCAGCGTGAAGTTCCCGTGCCAGCCTGCCAGCGTGAAGTTCCCGTGCCAGCCTGCCAGCGTGAAGCCCTGATGACAGTGTCCCAGTCGGAAGATCCGGTGCCCGTTTCCCGGCCTGAGGTTGTGGTGCCCGTTTCCCGGCCTGAGGTTGTGGTGCCTGCTGCGGTGCCCGTTCCCTGGCTTGAGGTCGTGGTGCCCGTTTCCCGGCTTGAGGTCGTGGTGCCCGTTTCCCGGCTTGAGGGTATGAGGCCCGTGTCCCAGTCTGTGGAGCCTACTACCCAGTCTGACATGTTCCTGTCTGCCGTCCAGCTCGATGACCCGGAGCCTGCCGCCCAGCTCGATGACCCGGAGCCTGCCGCCCAGCTCGATGACCCGGAGCCTGCCGCCCAGCTCGATGACCCGGAGCCTGCCGCCCAGCTCGATGAGGTGTTCCCGTCTGCTGCCCAGCCTGAGGTGTTCCCGTCTGCTGCCCAGCCTGAGGTGTTCCCGTCTGCTGCCCAGCCTGAGGTGTTCCCGTCTGCTGCCCAGCCTGGTGTGCCCCTGTCCGCTGTCCAGCTTGATATGACTTGAAATTACTATTTCCTGCCCGGATGTGCCCGCTGTCTGCCCGGATGTGACCTTGCCTGTTGCCCAGCTTGTTGCTATGAACTTTCCCCAGCAGCAGGTCGTTGGAGCATCCGGAGGCCGCTCCTTTGAGGGGGGGTACTGTCAGGAAAGGCTTCACCCGCTGGTGGTGCTGTTGGTCCTTTGGACTGCAGTGCTAGTGTCCGCCAGCAGGTGTCCTCCTGCAGCCAATATCTCTGTTGGAGGATCTCACCTGCTGGTGGTAACACATGATACGTGGACTGCAGTACCGGCATCCACCAGCGGGTGTATTCTGGCAGTATGGGGCAGGCAGCACTTCCTGTGGTCAGCTGTGACCTGAAGCTCAATCATCTGGACTTCCTTATATACCCGGCAAATGCAAACACTCGTTGCCCTGGTATCTCTCTCACTGACCTAGGACCTGTGACCCTGTCTTGAGCCTGTATCCAACCTGATCCCTAACCTGCACCCTGCTCGACCCGATCCCTACCTGGAACCTGCATCCTGCTTTACCCGATCCTACCTGTTCCCTACCTTGTGCCCATCCTACAGCTTTCCCTTCTGTTACCCGGATCCCTGCTCTGCAGCCTATCCATCCGTCCCCTCCCTGTTCCTGCTTCCTCTCATCCATACCCATCTGCTTGATTCCCTTGTGTATGACCTTGGCCTGGCTTCCACTACGATTCTGGTATTTCCCATACTTGTATATACTGTTTGTAGTCACTGTTGGTTTATTGCACTGCGTTTTATTGGTTGTTGTATGTTGGTCACTCACCATAATAAATTATATATATTTTCACCTACACCCGTTTGGTTTCCTTTTATGAGGTCACACAGTCTGGTCAATTAACAATCTCTGACACAACCTGGCTGTATATTGGGGACAAACTGGCTGCATTTGGGGGACAAACTGGCTGCATTTGGGGGACAAACTGGCTGTATATTGGGGACAAACTGGCTGTATAATGGGGACAAACTGGCTGTATAATGGGGACAAACTGGCTGTATTATGGGGACAAACTGGCTGTATTATGGGGACAAACTGGCTGCATATTGGTGACAAACTGGCTGCATTTGGGGGACAAACTGGCTGTATTTTGGGGGGAAACTGGCTGCATTTGGGGACAAACTAGTGGCGTTTGGGCACAGTGGCAACAATTTTTTTTTTCAGTTTGTTTGCGCCCCCCCAAAAAATTTGAGCACCAGCCGCCACTGCTTCAGAGAGTTGATTTGGAGGAAAAAACGACCACGTATAAAGTTAACAACATTAATGTTAACCAAGGAACAGGGAGGTCTTGCAATCCCCCATCCCAAAAATTATTTTTTAGCCTCACAAATACAACATTTCAGTGGATGGACAACAGTATCACATTCTGATCCTATACAGAATCTGCTATTATCAGTTTACGAAGTATATCCACTGATTTCTTTATTATGCCGTGTACACACAACCGTTTTTAATGTCATTGAAAAAAACTAAATTTCATACTTGATTCTGAGCATGCGCATTTTTTTCACGTCGTTAAAGCCCACACACGGCCGTTTTTCATGACGAGAAAAACGACGATGTAAAAAACAACGTGAAAAATTAGAGCATGTTCCAATTTTTTCATGGCTGTTTTTCACGTCGTGAAAAATGCTCTGAAGCCCACACACGATAATTTTTTAATGACCATTTTAAAAAATTTAATTTTTCTCGTCATTAAAAACGGTCGTGTGTACACGGCATAAGAATCGAGAAATCAATTGTGCGATAAAGGATTCCATACGGGTAAATTATTAGACATGGTATGGCAGGAAATTTAGGAAAATTACTGAAGTAAAGGGATTTACTTCATACACTCCAATTTGGAACAATAGTAGTTATGGCGAACTGGGGAAATTGGAGGGGTTTGAGATTTGGAGGCAGAAGGGACTAAGGTACATGACACAGCTATTTGAGGAAGATGTGATGAAAACCTTTAGTGAATTAAGTAAAGAATATAATATTCCAAATCAAAGATTTTTTTCAATTCCTTCAGCTTAGGCACGCATTAAAAACACAGGGTCGTTTGCAGGAATTGAAGCTGAATAAGTCAGTGGTAATAGCCTTGTTGGAAAAGACAGGGCAAAAAAAAAGGGGTCTGATATCACAATTATATGATATATTATTTGATAAATTAAAAAAAAAACTAGCTAATTAGCCTGGTCAGGTGATATAGGGCCAAATTCAGATGAATAGTGGGCACAGGCACTATCAGTAATACCTCAGGCCTCTCTAACTCCAACACAAAATTTAACACAGCTATTTATCCTACATAGGGCACATTACACAACAGAGAAATTATTCAAATGAAAATGTAGAGATACAGACCAATGTCCTAGATGTAAAGGGAGAGTAGCCAATCTAATACAAATGTTATGGAGATGCCCTAAACTTCATCGTTATTGGTCTGGGGTGGTATCTATTATTTATAGTGTATTTGAGAGTGGGATGCTTATGGAGCCTGGGGGTTGTCTTCTGGGTATACTGGATGAATCAAGAATCTCAGGGGATTATATTGTTTCAATAAATAGAAGTCTATTCCAGGCTCGTAAGCTCATTGCACAAAAGTGGTTATCACCGTATCCACCAACTGTAGCAGAATGGAAAATACAAGTAAGGGAAACTGTAATTAAGGAAAAGTATACTTTTTACGCAGAGGTTGTCCAGGGAAATTTGAAAAAATATGGAGAAGGTGGTGTTATATTTTGGAGGTATGATGAGAGAGGGGAGGAGGGACGGGTGAATAGAGATGGGAGAGGGGGGGAGATCATTGGGGCAAGGGGTAAGGGGGATGTGATTTGTGTTTGTTTTTTATTATTGTTTATTCCTCTCAATGCGGGCTTGGGTTGTATGTTGTACTTGGTGTTTTTGTTGTTTGTATGTAAAAGAAATAAAAAGATGATTTGATAAAAAAAAAAAAAAAAAAAACAACTGTTGCACAACTGTTGCATTGTATAATGTTCAGGTACAACTTTCATGCAACTTTTGAGGATTATGAAGTCTATGACCCTCAAGTTGCATGAAAGTCGGACCAAAGTAGCGCATTAACTACTTTGAAGTTGCTACAACTTTAGGTTGCACATATATGAATGGTTGTCGTTGGAAAACATGGGAAACAACTTGTCATGCAACTTTGATGTCCGCAGTTGAATGACAAGTTGCACAAGTGTAAATGGAGCCTAAGAGACCTGCAGGTTGTGTGAAGCCTCGTACACACGGCCGAGATTCACGTCGAAAAAAACATGTCTTTTTTTTCGACGAGATTCTTGGACAAGAAACTTGTCCCGGCCGAGTGTACACACGCTCGATTCAAAGAACCTGGGGTACTTTGAATGGAGCGTACGCAGTGACGTCATCGACTACGACGAGCATGCGCTCGTCACATTCGATGCCGTCGCCGCCATCTTGGTATATCCTACCTATGCCTAGGAAGCTACCGCGCATGCGTCGAATTCATTTCGAACATGCGTGGGCTTCCCGGAGGACAGGTAAGTGTACACACACTCACTTTTCTCGTCGAGAAACAGGCTGACGAGAATCTCGACGAGAAAATAGAGAGCAGGTTCTCTATTTTCTCGTCGAGATTACTTGTCGGTTTTCTTGACGAGAAACCATACACATGAACGAATTTCTCGGCAAGACATCTCTGCCAGCAAGTTTCTTGCTGGTTCTTGCAGAGAAACTCGGTTGTGAGTATGCAAGTGTGCATGTTCGTTATAAGCTCAGCCTGAGCATAGCTAAGGGTTCTTATTTTGGAGACCGGTCTTTCCCTCACTATAATCTTCGTAAACCTGCTTAACTTCTTCCCGCCACCTATATAACAGAATGACGTGCGCAAAGTGGTTAAGTTATCCTGACTGGATGTCATATGATGTCCAGCAGGATAAGCCGCAATCGCGACTCTGACCCACTGCAATTTCGATGATGTTAAAGAGCCTATTACGTAGGCTCTTTACCACGTGATTAGCTGTGACCAATCACAGCGTGTAACCAGGAAGTGCCGGTAAATGTCTTTCCTTGGTTCGCGCTGACAGGAGAGTCGATCGGCGGCTCTTTGTCAGACAGGGGGTCTGCGCTGATAATCAGCGCATTGATTATTAACTCAGCCCCCATCAGAGGTGTTCACCACATCTGCCAATCACCGCCTATCAGCTGCCAGTCAGTGCCCATCAGTAATGCCTTTCAGTACTTCATCATCAGTGCTGTCCATCAGTGCTGCCTATCGATGCCTATCAGTGCCCAAATGTGACAGCGCTGAAAGCTGAAAATTGTCCTGGACAGTGCCTGGTTCTGAAACGGTTAAATTTCTCACGTTTATTGTGTTTGATTTTTTATTTTTATACTTAGTCAGGGCCGCCATCAGGGGGGTACAGGCAGTACACCTGTAAGGGGCCCGGAGGTCCCCAGGGGCCCGGATGGCCCCCCTTTTTTTTATTATTCATTTTTTTATTTATTTTATCTTATTCATTTATTTTGTAAGGGGCCCGGAGGTCCCCAGGGCCCCGGATGGAAACCTCCCTTTTTTTTTATAATGTATTTTTTTTTATAATTTTTTTTTGTAAGGGGCCCAGAGGTTCCCAGGGCCCTGGATGGCACCCCCCCCCCCCCCCCCCCCGTTTTTGTTTTTTTGTTCTTCTGTTTTTTTTGTGTTTGCCAGCACCCAAACCCCTTGCTTCTCAATTCGTGGCACCTCCCCGCTTCTGAATTTGCGGCAGCCTCCCCCCGCTTCTCAATTTTCTCCAGGGGGCCCATGCCTGAAGCTGTGTAAGGGGCCCCAAAATTCCTGATAGCTGCCCTGCTTACAGTATATATCCAATTCGATATGTTGTAGTTCAGATGTCAGTGTAGTATCAGGACCTGAGTTTTCATTAAAGTGGTTGTAAAGCCTCAAGATGTTTCACCTTAATGCATTCTATGCATTAAAGCGGTTGTATGCCAGACAAAAAAAAAAAAACTTGTAAAGGCAAAAGCATAATGAGCTAGTATGCACGGCATACTAGCTCATTATGAAATACTTACCTGAGAACGAAGCACCCGCACTGCCTCCCGGTCACCGCTGAGGGAGCTTACATGTTCCCTCTGTGTTTCTTCCGGGATTAGCGGTTCCAGCGCTGCGAGTGGCTGGAGGAGCGATGACGTCACTCCTGCGCATGTCAGCGGTTACATGCAGGGTGAATATTTCCTAAACCGTGTAGGTTTGGGAGATATTAATTTTACCTACAGGTAAGCCTTATTATAGGCTTACCTGAGATAATAATCACCAAACGGAGTATACATACAATTTAAGGTGAAGAACCTTCTGTACTGCAGCTCCCCCCAGACCCCATTTTTGCATACCTGAGCCCGATCTGATCCGGCAATGTGCATGAGTGCAGCGGCTCTAGCCGCTGTCTCTCTCCTCATTGGACTGATTAATAGCAGCCGGGGGGACCTGAGAGGCTGATGCAGACAGGATTATGAGAGTTGTCGGACAGTACGAGCCACGGACGGGTGATTTTATTGTGGGTACTGCAGAACTGCGGGCAAGTAACCATCCTGACCACTGTCACACTGTACATGCTTAAGTTTTATGATGTTATTGTGAGTGTTGATTTGGCACATGTTTTATTAATAAAAGGTTTTTGAAAATGGTAAAACACTATTGCATATCCTTGTTGTTTTGCATGAACATATTGAGCTATCAAGCCAGAGATCGGTATACAGTGGAACCTCGGATTAACGCGGTTAAGGAGCATTTCGCAATACAAGCAGTTTTTTTTTAAATCCTGACTCGGTTTGTGAATGTTGTCTCGCAAAATTAGCAGGATTCAAGCCTCTGCGGTGTGCAGTACCGCATTTGGACAGTGTCGTGGAAATACAGGTTCCATGCAGAGCATACAGCCTATATTTCCTGTACTAAACATGCACACACGTTAGATTCATCTTTTTGCAATAATGCAATCTTTAGCTAAGTTCCTCTCACCGTTCATCCGTCCCATACATTCCAAGAAGCAAGCCTCACACATAGGTCTTATCATCAAGCCATGCCTAGCCGACACCTCCTCAAAGACTTTTATTAGACTCAAAAGATCTCACCAGCAGGTAATCACCTCCCCCATGGGAGTGGTCATTACAGCATGTGACCTCCATGGGAGTGGTCATCACATGATGTCCTCTTTACACAGCAAAAATCCATATAAGGACATCCCTCTAACAAGACGTCCCATTACATGAATACCACACAAGAAATATATACAATTCAATACAATAATACAATAACATAATGGCTAAAGTCCTATGGGCGTGTCCAGGCAGGGAGAGCGCGCATGCTCCCAGCAAACAAAGCCGTATTGCTTTAAAACATGGACGCTCTCCCCGGCTCTGACAACGCTCTCATATTACCATTGATAGGAATCCTTATTCTGCGCTATTCCATAGAATAATGCATATTCAGATTATACTATTATTGAATGGGGGAGGGAGGCTATCTGCAGACGCGCGCTACGAATCCCAATCAATGTTGATCAGACACAGCAGAGACAAGAGCATGCATCTGCCTATAACCAATGATGTCGTTGCAGAGCGAGCATATCCCCTCCTCAACGATCGTCCGTGCTAATGCACAGAGGGCCCTCGTCGGTGGACATATCCGCACCCTGCAAACATCACACTCCAACCTCAAGACGTTTTCCCCTACCAGACGGGATTCAACCAGCCTCAGACTGCCCCAGCCAGCTCTTTAGAGCGCGTTGCGGAAGTACTAACACTGGGTGACACTATGACAATACATATTAAATACATCTTCATAAAAATCTCCACAACAGTCCTCCCTTTTTTGTCATATGCACCCCATGTGTCCATCGATGAAACTTGATCTGCTTCTTACACCTGGAAATGAATCAGTCCTTACAGTCCATAAAAAGGAAAACACGGCTTGACATGTAGACTCTACTCTTCAGGGGCATGACTTATAAAGGAGGACACGACATGGTGAGCTGTAGTAATCGCCGATCCGTCTGTGATCCTCTGTGTCTTGTATGTGGGTCCGGCTCTGGGGCGTCTCATCAAGGAAACTCTGGTCACGCGTCAAATCAGGCAACAGGAGCACATCGTCACGACATAGAAAGAATAGAAATAAAAATGACATGAGTATATATATTCCCACTTCCTTTAACCACGATCCGCTGTAAAAATAAAAATTAGATCCCCAAAGATCCCCAGACCCTTAAAAGGACTCCCAACCTTCACTCAGCTACAGCTCTGGCTTCAACAGTTACATGAAGAACCCTATCCTTAACGGATGAGAATTGTTCAATCGTATCCCAAGCCCGAGCCCCCCCCCACCTTGTACATCCAGGACACCATGCCCAGACCTGGTCGGGGTTGGTGAACAAATCCCTTCTAGCTGTCCCTGCCATTCTTAATTTCCTGCGCCATCAGATCCTCGCGATCGGCCGCGACATAAGGTGCTGGGACAGCTTCACCATCACGCATGAACCTCTTGCTTTGGGAGGAATTACCTTATAAGCTGCAGATCCGCATAAACACCAAA
The DNA here is from genome assembly GCA_029206835.1 of Rana muscosa. NCBI lineage: Eukaryota > Metazoa > Chordata > Amphibia > Anura > Ranidae > Rana > Rana muscosa. The sequence goes on from CM055128.1 coordinate 184,698,831, forward strand.
CTAAAGTTCAAACACACTTGTGGGCTACCTAGATACCCAAACCGACAAGAGGCAGAGCTATTAAAACTCTAACCAATTTTACCCTCTAAAAATGCATCGTTAGATTCCATTGACAAGTGTCTGTTCGGAGTCTTCACCAGTCTGTCAAAACTCCTCATACCCATAATAACATCATAAATGGCATGTACCGCTGTCATCGCTGGGGACTAAAACTCGGTGAAGACTCAGAACAGACCCAGCAATCGGTCCTGTTCGCTTTCTGAGCTAGTCAGGAAATACACTTTAAATAATAACTTGGGATGCTTTTCATCGTTACCCTTGCTAAAATTTACTAAACAACAAAAATATAAATAAACAAAGATACTCCTCATTCTTTGGTGTGGTTAAGCCGCTTCTTGCAGTGGCTGGCGTGGTCTCATCCCTCAAGCTTCTTTACAACGACCCAGTCACCTGGTTGGAAAGAATGTAAAACTGGTTATTGTGTCAGGGTCCAGGAGGGACTCGTGAACCCTGTGGTGGACATTTTGAAGTTCATGTCACAGCGATCGCACCCACCCCATCAGCCGAGAATATAAGTGACAGCTAATGAGGAAAGTACGACTCTGGTTTTGATTGACCTCCAAACAACCCTCATATGACAATAACCCAGACATCGGGACTGTGGTCACTGCATAACCTGTGCGTGGCTTACAATACCTGGAACCATTGACAAAAGGTTCTTAGCATCTGGGATGGGAATCTACTTCACCAGACTGCTGCTTGCGGTTTCAAATTCTATCAAAGAAAGACAGTCTTGGCACAAACTTGGTTAGAATTACAGAGGTTATTATTAGTTTGAAAAAAAAAACTGTCACTCTTATGCCCCATACACACGATCGTTTTTCATGCCGTTAAAACTGCCATTTTTAAAAATGGCCCTGAAAAATGATCGTGTGTATGCTCCAGAGCATTTTTAACGACGTGAAAAACGGCCATTAAAAATTTCGGACATGCTCTCTTTTTTCACGTCGTTTTTTTTACCGACGTGAAAAACGATAGTGTGTATGCTTTCACGACGTGAAAAAAAAACGCGCATGCTCAGAAGCAACTATGAGACGGGAGCGCTCGTTTTAGTAAAGCTAATGTTGGAAATGGAGATGGCACATTCGTCACGGTGGAATTAATAGCATCGTTTTAATGCTGCGCATTCCGTTCTTCTTTTGATAATGCTTAAAAATTACCTTCTTTTGATAATGACATTGAGAGTTATGCCAAACTTGTTTCTAAAGTAATTCCAAATTGCTCTAATGATTGTAAAATATTATTTCTAAGCCGCACCTCCCTCCTAAATAATACTAATATTAATAAAATAATGTAAATATCCTTTTTTTTTTTATTCTATTTTACTATTGTCTTTTTGATTTTTGGGGCTTTGTTTTTTTTTTTCTGGCTTAAATTATTCTTGTGTAAAGCTACCACACCAACCTTCAAAATGTGTCTCATTTGGCCTCAGGGAGGTTTGTGTCCCTTGATAATAACAATAATATTATTTGAGATGTCCCTGCCTGCTCCCTAGAAAGCTCTCTTTTGAAATACAAATCACATAGTCAAGTTTTTTAAGGCCAAAAAAATAAACTTTATTTCGGAACATTAACAAATTAAAAGGGGAAGGCAGCACTGGAGAGCCTGCTTGCATTTGTGCATCCCTTTGACCCCACAACAACCATCCAAGATGTGAAAACCAAAATAGAGATTAGATCCCCCAAAAAAAGGAGCCCAATCTTGTCTTGAGCTCCCAGAGGTCAGGAGCCACAGCAGATAAGTCCTATATGTCCCCAGTCTGTGGTACTACAGCAGGCATTATTTTCTCCTCTTCCTTGTAGCCTTCTCTCCAGCATTCTCTGCAGCCTTGGTTGGTTTCTTCCTTGGAGGCTGGGGATCAGGAGGAGAGGTTGTGGCAGGAGGAGTAGTAGGAGGAGGAGGAGGAGGTGGAGGAGTAGGGACAACCTCCGTTATATCGGTGTACATGGTGAGTTCACCCAGCACGCCCTTATTGATGACTTTTAAAAGCAGGGTCTCACTATATATCTTTTGCAAATCCCTCATCAACAGAGGGTGCCTCTCTGAGGGCCGCTGTTGCCTCTCTGATGAAGGCCCTGGTTTCCTCCTCCACCTGCCTACCTCTCCTTGGCCCTCATGGTTTAACTACCAGGGGAGGCATCTGGGCTCTTGTGCTGGGCCCAGCCTCCTCCTGGGTGCCACTGGGCCCAGCCTCCTCCTGGGTGCCACTGGGCCCTGCCTCCTCCTGATCCCCAACATCACCCTCTTCCTGGCTCTGCTCTGGCTGTAAAAAAGAGAAAGGGACATTATTTATTTTGGCCCACCATCATTCACAGACATTGTTCACCTCTAGACATTGTTGAAATCAATGCCAAAAGTTATGTCATTTTCATTGATTCCGCATCCTGGTTTTGTTGCCTTGTCCACATAAAATTAGGCCACTACTGTATCTTGCTCTTTAAAAACTTTATTGGTAGAAGTTTACATACCTAACAATACTAACATCTATTTAAATTCTACAATTTTGTAAGATATAAATATAGATATCAATACTTTACCTGGCTCCATATATCCAAATCTGCCTCCTCAAGGACCTGATCTTGATCCTCAGAGGAAGCCAGAGCAGGGTTGCCAGGAAGGCTGGAGGACTGGCTGCAGGGAAGGCTGGAGGGTTGGCTACAAGGAAGGCTGGATTGACCTCTGGGGGGAAGGGTGGAGAGAAATTCCCGCACTTCCAGCTGGTCATCCAGAAAAGAAAGCTTACTGTAGTACAACAGACTGGGTTTATAAACCTTATCTGCTGGAGCACCTGACCTCTGGGACCTCAGGACCATAGTCCTCTGGGTTCTGTATGTCCCTCTGATGGTCGCTATTTTGGTTTTCACATCTTGGAGAGTTGTTGTGGGTATCTTGGTTTGCACAAATGCAAGCAGGCTCTCCAGTGCTGCTTTCCTGGCGTCTTTATTTTTATTTGCGCCACTTTTGGTTTGCCATAGTATAGGTAGCTCTTGCCATTTGTCTATGAACTCCCCCATGAATTCCGGGTTTTTAAAAGTATTCATGATATCTGTAAAAGCGAGAAACAAAAAAATATATATATTTCAGGCAACATTCCTCAAATGTGCATTTTCTACATATTTTTAGCACACAAATCTCCTCGTCTGATGAACCTCAAATACTTAAATTGTTAGTTACCTTCGTCAAGACGTTCGTTGCTAACTCCCTCTCCCGCCAAATGAACGTATTTTCGAGACATGGATCTTCACTTGATATACACTGCGCATGCGTGAAACTCTGCACGCTTTCCCCGCCCCTGACTTTTCGATATTGTACTTTCCCCGCCCCTTCTCGCTCGTAGTGCTTAACAAAACATGGCGGAGACACAGGTGGCTGAGATTACCTCTACAGAGGAGGAAATTCCAGAGGAGCCCAAATCCAGATCCAGAAGATATAAGGCATCCAACATGTCATTCGAGGAAATGGTGGAGATGGTCGCCATTTTAAAGAAGGAGGATTATGATGCCAAGCATGGGCCGTATAAAAGGCCTAATCTGGTCAAGTCAAAAATTATGGGCAAAGTGGTCAAAAGTCTTCACAAAAAATTTGGGGTGTGCAGAACGAAGGAACAGCTCAGAAAACGATGGTCTGATCTGAAGTTGCGGGAGGCCGACCAATACAAAAGAATCAAGAAAGTTTTAGGAAAAAGTAAGTTATTTTTGAATATTTTCCATGGTACATATTATTTACTTGTATTCTGTTGTGTATTTTTTACTTTCATATAGTACAGTGAAAGATACCATCTTTCAGGTTCGTCTGCACAGTAAACGGACGTATTAAACCTCTTTCTCCGTACAGTTCCTCAAACGATGTTTTGGATCATCCAGTGTGAACACCCATGTATTTTATTTTATTTGGGGGAGTAAATTTTGGCATCACTTATTTTTTCGGTGCTAATCCAAAGGACATTTGTTTGTTTGAAAAAAGGATATGCATGGTAATGTTAAGGGAGTGAATGCTCAGCAGCTGATGAAACATCTGAACGCAGTAGTACAAGTGTGCGCCTAAAGCCAAAAAGCTTGAGGGTGTCACACACAGGTGATCCTGTGTAGCTACTTTGGGGTGTTACAATGTGTCAAATTTGTGTTTTAAAAGTATATGCTATGGTTTTGGCTATGTATCCAATCATTTGTCCCGGTTGGCACTGGGGGTACATTTTAAAATGGAGCAGGCTTCAAAAGAATGATTACAAAGTATTTTATCATGTTTAGTTTAATTGAAAAATTGAGTCGCTACTAATGAAACTATTCCTTTTATTTCAATCTCCCTAGGGATTCGAAAAGCTACCTCAGATGAGCCGATAATTGCAACACCTACAACAATACCCCCAGAACCCCAGGATGGAGAGGAACGTGATGTTGTGGAAGTGGAAAGTGGCACCACCACAGGTCAGAGAGAAACCAGACACATGCATGTTAAATAGATGTAGGCCTACATATTCTATCCTACATATTTCTTTTTACATTCAGGTGCAGTTCTGGCCGAAGACCCCAAAAAGTTGACACATCACAGTGCCCAGATCCTGATCCAATACCTCATGGTCTGCTGTCGTGACCTCGAAAAAATTAAGGGAGACTTGCTAGAGATCAGGGCAAATACCAAGCGGGTGGAGGAAAGGCTCCAAAATATCATGGCTGTGCTTGGGCGTGTCTAATGTTTTTACACCAAAGAACGTTTAAATTGCTGAGTTTTGGAAGGTTTTTTGTTGTTTTACCCTTTAATGACTAGCACATGTTTAGCTTTTTCACAATTTTTATGAATATAGTTTGTTTATGCATGGCTGGTCATGCGTTTTAATACCCCAAAAATTAAGGGAACATCCACATTTCAAAGGAAGTTTCCCACCTAAAAAAGAAATAAAGGTATGTTTACATTCAAAATAATTGTGGCTTCATTATGTAAATGTGGTGCAGAGTGAACTAATCAATGTTTTGTGTTTACACTGACAATGAAGGCTAATTAAGAATGTTAAATACACATGGCAATACGAGTGCACTAGGTAAACCTACATGAAACATAAAACATTATACAATTAAAACACCAAACCAATCTTTACTCCATAAAATAATTTATTTTTTTTGAATAAAATTTTTAAAGATTTTCTGGCATTTCAATGGACCCCTTACCCATAAAATATTCAACATATTGGTTACGGACCTCACGTCCGGTTGGGGGGGCCAAGCCAGGACGGCCAGGTTCCAAGGCCACTAAAGTTTCTGTATTGAGTAAAGAGGCCTCAGGCCCACTCAAAGCTATATAACTGTTGGAATGCACCCGTAGGAAATTATGAAGTACACAGCAAGTCATTACCACATGGTTCCATTTGTATGGGGCAAGGTGGATGGAGGTCAGGAAGAGGCGAAATCGGCTGGCCATGATGCCAAAGGCATTTTCCACCACCCTTCTGGCTCTGGCCAGCCGATAATTGAACACCCTCCTCTCAGGGGTGAGGGTGCGTTGCGGGAATGGCCTCATCAAATGGGGTCCCAGGCCAAAGCCTCATCCGCCACAAAGACAAAAGGTAGTCCCTCCACATTCTGCTCCGCTGGTGGCAAGGCCAGCAGATCCAAAAGGAGCCATTCCCCAAACTCCGTCTGGCCAAATACTCCTCCATCAGACATCCTGCCATTCTTGCCAACGTCCACATAGAGGAACTCGTAGGTGGCCGACACCACTGCCATCATCACGATGCTGTGGAACCCCTTATAGTTGTAATAAAAGGATCCCGAATGGGGTGGTGGGACGACCCGAACATGTTTGCCGTCGATGGCTCCTCCACAGTTCGGAAAGTTCCATCGCTGGGCAAACTCGGAAGCCACATTCTGCCATTCATGTGGCGAAGAAGGGAACTGTGGAATTAAAGAAATAAAAAATTAATACTTTGAGCCAGAAACATTGAAAGCTGATTTCATACCAACATTCATGGCCAACATTGGTAGAAACTGTAATATAAAAAAAGATTAGTAAGCAACAACAAACCTAAAAAATAAAAAAAAAAATTGGGGGGGGGGGTTGAAGATGAGTTGGGAATATCACAAATGAAGGCTGTAGCACTCTGTATGAAGTTAAAAAAAATTAAACATTCCTAGGCAATCTTTAGGGTGCGTTTTGGGAAAAGCACTACGATGGGACATAGAATAAAATACATGGAAATGACTAGGCAAGGTAGGTATGGCCCCAGGATAGCATGCTGGAGAGGTTAGGTAAGCCAAATTTACAGGTAGGCCTCAAACCCAAAAATTTTAATATTAAAACATGGGGAGAAAGGGGACATTCCCTGCAGCTAAGAATCATGTGAATTAGGGACTGCTAATAAAGCAAAATAAAAAGTATCCAAAACAAAAATACATACAATGTGAAGTTATTTTAGAAGAACACTTACCTTAATATAGTCCTCCTGCAAAACTTGAAGGATGGCAGAACAAGTCTCTGGTATAATGATCCCCAGAGCCTGGGGGGATATGCCTGTGGAGAACTTAAGGTCCTGCAGGCTTCTCCCAGTCGCCAGGTATCGCAACGTGGCGATGAGCTTCTGCTCAGCACTGATGGCTTCCCGCATAACGGTGTCCTGCCTGGTAATATAGGGGGACACCAAAGCCAACAGATGCTGAAATACGGGGTCAGACATCCTGAGAAAATTCCTGAAATCATCAGGATTATTCTCCCTGATCTCCCGCAACAAAAGCATGTGACAGAATTGGTGCCGCTGGAGCAACCAATTCTTGGCCCATGAACTCCTCCTGACCCTGCTCATGGCATGGAGTCGGGATACAGCATGAACCCCTGCACCAACTACAGCACGAACTCTACGACGAGTACATAGCCGCAACATGGCTAGATAACGGTCGGCTGAACAGAACGAACTAGAAGAACGCACGGAAGAACAGCAAGGCCAATGAAGAACAAGCTGAAAAACAGGAACGAGCAGAGCAGACCGCACTGAATAAACAGATGCGAACTGACTACACGCACTGCCAAACAGATACAAACCCACAGGCACAAACTGAACTCCACAAAACGATCTTCAAAGCACGAAGACTGAAAAGCGCGAATCGTCTCTCACCAAACTTTTACTAACACGCGGTAACACGGAATTAGCAAAAGCGTCCCAAAGGGTGGCGTCATTAGAACGGAACTTCCCCTTTATAGTGCCGTCGTACGTGTTGTACGTCACTGCGCTTTGCTTCATCGTTTTTTAAAATGATCGTGTGTACGCAAGACAGGCTTGAGAGGAAACATGAAAAAAAACTACATGAGAAACGGCAAGAAAAAAAATGGCAAGAAAATCGATCGTGTGTACGTGGCATTACATTTATCACTTCTCCCCCCTTTTCTTCCTCATTACAGACTGAAGGAAGAAATGAGTGGTGCAGGAAAAAAGAAACAATGAAATAGCCCATGATACTTTTACCTGCTTAGACTCATATTTATCCATATGTACAGCTGTCTACATACACCTGCTCTCTGTGTACACACTCCTTGGACCTGAAAAATACTTATAAGCAAAATCATTACTCTATCCTTCATATTTAACCTGCAAAGAATGGTAAACAATAATGACATTCCTGTACATTGGTAAATTGTCAATGACATTCTTTCAAAACCAATTCAAACAAAACCCTCCGTAACCCTTACTTTTCTCGTTCCTACAAAAATACAACAGCCGCAACGCATCGGAGGATCGCCGCGGTAAGTTTGAACATATTCACGTTACTACATACAAACATTCCGATACAAATGTGGGGGAGATACTTCATAGTTTCCAAAACCAACAATGAAAAAAACAAAAACAGCCAGAATTCTCCCTTCACTCTTTCAGCAATAGAAAAAAAAAATACAATGGGACAACCATGAGAGCAGCTCGAGAACCTTGCATGGACCAGCCATACAAAGTTTAAACAAACGGGCATGAGAATTTAACCACCGTTCCTCCTCTGAGAATCACAAAAGCGTGTACTACACCTCCATCAGCACTCATCATTACAGATTTCTGAAGCCGCAGCTGAACTACATCCACTCCAGAGGGATACCCAAAATAGTATCCTTGGACCACCTATGTTAATATTTTTGGGGTTCAAAGGCCTTTGCCCCAAAACTAGGCTTCGTGCACCATGTGACCGTCTGACTGTGGGAAGCCTCCATTCCTTCCCTTTGCACAGACCTCCTTGTGTCCATGGCAATTCGAATCGGCTTATCGTCTTAAACCTGCGTCCAGGTTAAACCGTTGCACCCATTTCGGAGAGCACCGCCCGGTGTCTTCTTATATGGTGGATTGAAGAACTACAACCACTATCTGGTCAAGTCCTCCAACTAGAAAAGTGGTAAAGTGAACTCCGCGCCAAACAATTACGTGGACTATCTAAACAATAAATAATACCTACTAAAATATTTATCTACTGAAAAAATAAATAAATAAATTTCTAGAAATAAGCTGCTCCCCTGTGAAGTGTGGACTCCCAGTGATGAAATAGTTGTTATAAGGGGCGCTATATAAATTAATGTGACTAAATACCATATATAATCCCAACTGGGATCCTAGTATCTATAGCACATGTGGTAAAAAATGATTAGTAATATATAATACATGTGATAGGTGAATCAATATTAAATTCCAAACCACAATCATTAATATAATATATGAAAAAAGTCCCAATTTAGTGATTCAAAATAATCATTGAAAGTCCATATCCAACATAAACTCCTGCTTGCTGTCGTGATATATCTTGAAAGAATTAAGTGAATAAGTTGTTCGACCATCAAACATGCCCATTCAATGTCTCAAAGTAAACTTGAAGTGTAGTATGAAATTGATCCTCCACCAATAGCAAAGAAACACACCCAATGTGCTCGTTTATAGATTCTGCTTACCAGAACAATATGACCACTTTAATCAAAAAGTAGGTCAGTAGCGCTTATGCAGGTTTGTGCCTGCTCACATGTGTATGATTTGGAGACGTACACCCTTCCTCCTCAGACGTGCCGGTAGGATCATATGAAAAAATGATGAAAGTTGCCCATAGCGTAAAACCATTTATTGGTAAAAAAACAAAGTAAAAATAGAAAGCCAAAGGCTTACTCACATTTAAAAGTGCCTGTATCCCGGCACTGGGGCTGTTGGCTTGTCAGATTAGATACTGTGGCGCTGGAGCTTCTCCCATATGTCCATCTCCGTGTGCGGCTTGCGTTCCACCTTCTACCTTCCGGCACCCATCCAGTCCGGATATGGCGTACAAACGTGACCAGGTACCGCCTCGACGTACGTTTCGTTGTGAACGTCTTCAGGAAGCGTACCTGGTCACTGAGGTCACGTTTATTTAAAGCTAAAATCCCAGGAAAATTTGAATGCGCAGCCGCAGTCTCGGTTTAATAGCACTCGCGTGTTTACCTATCGGGTAGTTGAATGTTATTAATATATACTCATTGGGATATGTTCTCATTAAGACAATGTTGAATATTACTGCTAAGCATATATACCACATGGAGGATGTATGTTCAATAAAAGGCCTAGTGGAGCACACACTTAGCGCCAATTCAATCCCACAATATTAGCAGCAGTATATCTAAATATACATAAAATATAATGATCAACTCAAAATAATTTAAATAACTAAGCAGCCGTTGAAAAAGAGACAAAATGTAGAAAGCGAGGTAAATCAATAAAACAGATAAAAACTGCAACATTAATTTACACCAAACAGCGCTAAAAAATTAAACCTAAAATAATAAATAGACTCGTGGACAAGCCACTGATAAAAGTCCCAAACGTAGTGTTATGACAGAGTCAGTCCAGAGAATAATGAGGTGAGTATCAACAATTGTCCATATGTGTGCACCTTCCACCAACACAGAAATCAATTGTAATCCACCGTGTGATGTAATAATCCCCTCTGGGGTTCAAACTCACCGGAACCACAATAAAAATGTGCCTTCAGTAATAAGGAAACATCTGCTACTCTGTCGTGGCTCGTCACTCCTTACAAAGATCCACCAATGCACTGGGCTCCACAGCAGCTCATATAATAATGGAAAATAACAGCAAACATAGCGTAATCCTGTTTATTAAACAAACTGCTTCCCATACATCAGGAGACCCCTTTAATAAACTACGTACAAAAATTAAGCAAAAAAATGAGCATATCGAGGCCTCAGAGGGCGCTATCACCGTAATCAGCCGTCTCTCAGAGTGTTCGCAAGTCCTGCAGACACTTCCTGGGTAGAGGTGAAGGGCGGTGGAACGCAACCTTGGAGCGCACTCGTCACTTCCGGGTCGTGTGTTGTCGTAGTTACGCCCTGACGCGTTTCATCATCTGACTTCGACAGAGGGCGTAACCAAACGACGTGAACACGATCCATAAATCCCCCTGCTCATAGAGTAATCGCCAATCAGCGTCCGCGGCAACAGATGACAGGTACTAGCATCTGTCGCCTGATAGGTCGCTGATGACATACCCTCTTATACATAGAGCGCGGAGGTGAATATTAAAAACAATGTAAACATACATCATACGGTAACAATGGCTGCGGGATAACACAGTATACAAAACCATAGCTGGAAAAACAATGTTAGAATAAGCGGAACTGACAGAGAGATATGTTAATATTAATCATCTTCAGTGTATATGTACCATAGTCGCTGATAATACTATGAAGTATATATATATATACATATATATCAGAGTCACTAATACTCATACCATGAATATCAATGGCTAAAAGTGCATAGTGATATGGTAATTGCTTTATCATCAGATAATCGATGAAGAGTTATTATCTATAATGTTACATCTATTAAACACCGCACATGCTGAATATATTAATAATGTCAGTGGGAGATAGCGGAAAACGCATAGCCAAACAATATCACCAAAGACATACTGTCAGCAGGGCCGGCTGGGGCTAATGTAACAGATAGCAGTGAACCAATCAATAGATAATAATCAATAGATAAAAATAGATAATAGGACTATGGCCAATATCTTAAATAAAAGACAGCCAAAAATAGCTAATCATGATAAAAATAAATTAAATCATGACAGACAATGAATAAAAAATATATATATATAAAATAATTATAAAAATATTTATAACAATATTTATAAAAATATGGGGGTACCCCACATAAATATATATATATATATATATATATATATATATATATATATATATATATATATATATATATATATATATATGTAAAATAAAGGTAGAAATAGGATCACAATATATAAGATAACATATAAAATAAATAAATATGTGTCTTATAAAAATTACAGTAGTGCCTATAGGTTAAATTGATATTAAATATCAAATAAAACCAGAAAATAAAATGTAGCCTACCCTAAAAAGGATAAGACTTAAAGATCACTAATAAAACAATTTATGTCTAAATCAACATTCAACCCTTTCGGAGAGAGTGTGTCAATCAAGAAGATCCACTGGGTTTCACGTTTAGAGAGTTCTCGTACAAGATTTGATCCTCTCCAAAAGGGTTTGAGATGATCAATACCCCAAAATTTTAACCAAGAGGGGTCCTGATTGTGGTACAGCTTAAAATGTAGTGACACATTATGGTCCTTGAAGCCTAACTTAATGTTGGCTATGTGCTCAGCAATGCGGATTCGCAGAAGTCTCTTAGTACGGCCAATATAAATTAAACCACATGGGCATTGCAAGGCATATACTACATAGGCTGTATTGCAGGTAATGAATTCTTTTATCCTGAATTCTTTCTGGTTTGAGGTAGATGTAAAGCTATTTAATGCTCTTATCGGTGTTCTAACCTCTTTGCATGCACGACATCTTCTACATGAATAAAAACCATCATGATCCCAGATGGAGGGAGGTCTGGGTGGAGGATCTATGACTTTTTTAACGATTTTATCTGCATAGTTAGGAGATCTTCTATAAATGAAGCCAGGGAATGATGGTAATGAGGATTTCAATGTTCTATCCATTAATAGAATATGCCAGTGGTTGATGAAGATAGCTTCCACTTCTTTATACTGGGAATGGAAGCCAGACACAAAACTCCATTCCTGTTTGTTACTATTAGGTGCCTGGATTATATCAGCCAAGAGATTTGTTCTGGGTACCAGAGAGATATCTTCAATAATTTGATCAAGTATGTGTTCCTGGTAGCCCTTTTCAATAAATTTATTCCTTATGACCAACGCCTGTGTCTTGTAGTCAGCTATTTCTGTACAATTTCTTCTTATTCTAGTCAATTGGCCCTTAGGAATATTTCTTAGCCACAACGGATGATGCCCACTTTGCATAGGGAGGTAACTGTTAGAGTCTGTAGGTTTAAAATATACTGAGGTACCAAGTTTATCACCACATCTATATATATGTAGCGGCCTCACCCTCTCTCCATCTTTATCGGTTACACACCAACTCATGTCTAGGGGTTCCTGGGGTGTGAGAGTGAGATGCGCCACGGCCCATGTCCTCCCCATTGTAGTAGGGAGGTGAAGGCCACTTACTGATGTTTCCTCGGGCCGGTGTGTTCTGTGAATGCACTGAGTCTGTAATTGCAAGCTCACCAGCCTCCCCTTTGCTTCCAGTAACTGGAGTTCACACACCGGAGAAAGGTCCAACACTTGTTTATTTGACACTCCAATACGCAAAGCACAATAAACAGTTCTTTTGCAGCAAACTGGTTGGGACCTATAACCTTGCCAACGGTGGGGCGAGCAGATCGAGGCACTTCCTAAAGTTTGAGTTCTATGCCACTGTACTATGACCAGCGGCGCCTAAGCCAATCCGGCTGTTACAGAACAGGAAGGATGGGGTCTCTTCCAGCAACCCCTATGAACAGCAATGGAGCCCTCTTCGATACGCTGTGGCCCCTATCAGGGGGATGTGTCCTCCCAAGAGAGTTCCCAGAGGCCCACTGTCACCGGGTTGGTGCTGCTCCGGGTCTCCAGTGGGTAACCTCCCCGGCCTCCTCACCTCAGGTACGAGTCCCTCCGCTCAGGGACCCTCGGACAGTCCACCCTAGCGGGACCCAGTCGAAGGTACTGGGCCCCAGGCCTCCTAGATAGTACCTCACCCCAGGCTAAAGGTGCCTGGGATGGACGCCAACATGACTCCGGACCAGGCCATGGGCACCTGGACCAGACTCCTGGATCTCCCGCACCCAGGCCTAAGGGCCCTGGGTGCGGACCGCAACCCTCCTCCTCCGAGGACCTCCTTCTCCGCAAGACGACGACCTCGTGGTCAGGGCGTCTCCCCCTTTTATCTCCTCCCTTCAACGGCCCGGCGGGTTCCCCGCCCCAGCCATACCATCTCCGGGAAGAGACCAAACAGGGAGCACTGCAGGGGATGATTCTACCTGAAGCCTGTGGGTACTACGCCACCCACAGGCAAAGGAGAATATTACATCCTCCAATCCTCCACGAAACAAAAAGGGGTCTGAATCCTAACACAATTATACACCTGGGTTACACTATTGCCCAGGTGTATCCCATCAATTTGAGGACCCCGCTACACACTCCCCCCTGTAATTTGACGCTGGTCCCCAGCGTCAGGTGCACACCCATGCCTCCCATAAAGTGGTGACATGGAGTGAAACCCCTGAGGCAGTTCCTCTAAATTTTTTTTTTTTCAAGTGCCAAGACCTGCTCAGGGAATGGGGAACATATAAAACAACTTATGTCATAAAACATTTTTAACATCTGCATAATCACAACCCCTCTCCCACACTGTCTAAGAGCCACCCACTCTCAATGGTCTTGATTGACGATTCTCCTGAAGGGGAAAGAAAAAACAACATCCTAACATAATTTTGTGTCATTTGGGATGAGTGGGCCCGTCAGCCGAGAGACCCACTCACTCCAACAAGCAAGGTGATGTGTGGGTGAAATATTTTCAAACATTTGTTGCGCAACACTGCCACCTGGTGACAACGCCGCGGTCATGACACTCAACGAATCTTCGTTCTTCCAGCTTTTCCCTACTCTGCCACTATTCCCAAATGTCCTTGCCTTTGGCACATGAAGAAAAGGGGAAACACGAAAACACAACAGTCCCCAAGTCTCCAACGAGAAAAAGAAAAGCCCAAACAAAAACAAAAACAGGGCACAGTCCTGCGTGTCTGGGAATGGCTTTCGGCGCTCTCAGAGAAGCGCGGGGTGTCCCCACAACCAAAGTAGGTGAGGTAACAGTAGATGAGGACACAGGTGGAGGGGTAGGTTCCCTCGTAAGCTGCGGGTCTTCCACCCGAGGCGTGCTGTCTCCTGTGTACATAGGTGAATCCCGTACCGCACGGGAAGCAAGAAGTGGCACTCTATCCCAGCCCTTGCGGCTGAACAGTTCGTCTATCTCGCCATCATCTCCGCAATCAGACAGCGACTCTAGGTCGGAGGTGTCATACATCTCCGCAGGCAGATATCTACCGGTGGACACAGAATCATCTTCTCTGGGGGGTTCCACCTCCAATGGGCCCCCGACACCTCCAACCACCACCACAGTCCCAGCCCCTGGCTCACCTGACCCTCGTAGAAGACTGGGATGTCCGGGACTTCCATCTCGACCGGCGCCATCCAGGCCAGGCAAGCAGCGGGGTGAAGCTCGACCACGTCCATAGGATGCCTGTACTAGGCCAACTTTCCTCTTCGGTGGTGGAAGCAAAGAACTTGTGGCGACCGAAGCAGCATCTTCGGATTTTTCTCTGTTGGGCAGTCCATCGCCCTGGTCAGCGCGCACAGGAACCTCGACAAAGGCCTTGATCTCCCCTTCCGGAGTAGCAGTACCCGTGAGGTGATTGAGGCGAAGGGCCCGGGGCCTTCTGTGGACGACTCGACCTCAAAAAGGAATTCTCTGCACTCCTCACATCGCCCGAATGGCTTCAGGGTGACCACCAGTCCCGAGCAGCCGGGACAGATCACACCGAGGGCCTCCGTGTCTCTGCAAGTGTACAGAGCCAACCGCCCTCGGGGCCTAAGTCTTATCCCCGTGTCTGTGATGGGGGCAGCAAAGGAAGTCATTCTCGTGGGGTGAGGAACCATAATCCACGGGGCACTTGAGGTCATCCCGACTGTTTGCTGCTCCATCATGCACTGACCCCGCGCCGGAGTCTCCACGTGTATCCCCACACTTGGCCAGACTCCTCCCATGAGCTGTACATTTTCGCGGGCTTCCTCTTGACTCCGCCCACGAACGATGTCGCCATGGGGTGCCTCGTGGCGCAGTGCGTTAACAGTCCCCACGTGCAGTACGTCACACGGCTGGACCTCTCCCTTTTTCCGCTCCTCCGCATGGGCCTTTTCCGTGTTAGGGTCATTTCCACAACTCCGAGCAGGGACGCACTTTGGCCAGTAATTTGGCCGATCTGCTCGGAACTCCTCTGGGCAGCAAAGTTCAAATGTAGACATTCTCAAGTCCATCTTTAGAACACACTCTATCCCGGACTCACGAGCCCCCACGTGTAGCGGCCTCACCCTCTCTCCATCTTTATCGGTTACACACCAACTCATGTCTAGGGGTTCCTGGGGTGTGAGAGTGAGATGCGCCACGGCCCATGTCCTCCCCATTGTAGTAGGGAGGTGAAGGCCACTTACTGATGTTTCCTCGGGCCGGTGTGTTCTGTGAATGCACTGAGTCTGTAATTGCAAGCTCACCAGCCTCCCCTTTGCTTCCAGTAACTGGAGTTCACACACCGGAGAAAGGTCCAACACTTGTTTATTTGACACTCCAATACGCAAAGCACAATAAACAGTTCTTTTGCAGCAAACTGGTTGGGACCTATAACCTTGCCAACGGTGGGGCGAGCAGATCGAGGCACTTCCTAAAGTTTGAGTTCTATGCCACTGTACTATGACCAGCGGCGCCTAAGCCAATCCAGCTGTTACAGAACAGGAAGGATGGGGTCTCTTCCAGCAACCCCTATGAACAGCAATGGAGCCCTCTTCGATACGCTGTGGCCCCTATCAGGGGGATGTGTCCTCCCAAGAGAGTTCCCAGAGGCCCACTGTCACCGGGTTGGTGCTGCTCCGGGTCTCCAGTGGGTAACCTCCCCGGCCTCCTCACCTCAGGTACGAGTCCCTCCGCTCAGGGACCCTCGGACAGTCCACCCTAGCGGGACCCAGTCGAAGGTACTGGGCCCCAGGCCTCCTAGATAATACCTCACCCCAGGCTAAAGGTGCCTGGGATGGACGCCAACATGACTCCGGACCAGGCCATGGGCACCTGGACCAGACTCCTGGATCTCCCGCACCCAGGCCTAAGGGCCCTGGGTGCGGACCGCAACCCTCCTCCTCCGAGGACCTCCTTCTCCGCAAGACGACGACCTCGTGGTCAGGGCGTCTCCCCCTTTTATCTCCTCCCTTCAACGGCCCGGCGGGTTCCCCGCCCCAGCCATACCATCTCCGGGAAGAGACCAAACAGGGAGCACTGCAGGGGATGATTCTACCTGAAGCCTGTGGGTACTACGCCACCCACAGGCAAAGGAGAATATTACATCCTCCAATCCTCCACGAAACAAAAAGGGGTCTGAATCCTAACACAATTATACACCTGGGTTACACTATTGCCCAGGTGTATCCCATCAATTTGAGGACCCCGCTACATATATTAACATCAAGAAAATGGATATTGTTATCACTGATTTCATACGTGAGTTTAATATTATTGGTGTTATCGTTTAGCTCTTCTAGGAATAATTGTAGAGTAGATAGAGATCCTGACCATATAAAGATGAGATCATCAATATAGCGTTTATACAGTAGTAGTGCATCTCTTTTCACAGCAAAAATGGTTTTATCCTCCCATTCCCCCATAAAGAGGTTAGCAATACTCGGGGCAAACTTCGCGCCCATTGCAACGCCTCGTTTCTGTAGGTAAAAATTACCATCATACCAGAAATAGTTATGTCCTAAGCAGAAATCGAGAGCATTCCTTAAGAAGATCTTGTGATTATGTGTTAAATCATCTCTTTGACTAAGGGCCCAGTTCAGTGCTAAAAGAGCATCGTCATGCTGAATCACTGTATATAAGGAGGAGACATCTGCGGTTATCAAATATACCTCTGTTTTTCCTGTTAGCTCTATTGCTTCTAAAAGTTGTAATAGGTTTTTAGTATCGCGAAGATAAGCCTTGGTCATAACAACACTCTTTTGAAGAAACACATCTAGATATTGTCCAACACGTGATGTAACAGAGCCTATTCCATTCACTATGGGTCTCCCAGGAGGGGAATGGATATCTTTATGGATCTTCGGTAACGTATAGATCGTCTGTATCCTACAGCTGCTTGGGACAAGGTATCTTCTTTCCTTGTCTGTCAATACCCACTTGAAATAACCAGACCGAATAAGTATTTCTAGATCAGCTTCATATTGTGGGGTGGGATCTCTTTCTAACTTTTTATATGTGTCGTCCTCAGTTAGCATTCCCAGTAATTGTTTATGATAAAACTCCTTACTCAGTATAACAATGCCTCCTCCTTTATCAGCCGGTCGTATCACCAAATCTTTTCGTTTCTCCAATAGTTCAATCCCCTGCTGTATATGGCGTGGGTTCACATCTTTCTTAGGGACAAGGTCTTCCAGATCACGGAGTACTAAACCTTTAAAAACATCCACTTGTTGATTAGCCGCATTCAAGGGATTGAATAGTGACTTATTTCGAAGTCCACTATCAGTAGATACAGATGCTAAATTAGTAGTTGGTTGTGGATTCTTATTTAGGAAGTATTTCTTCATATTTAATTTCCTTACATATCTATGGACATCAATGAATACGTCAAACTTATTGACTGGTCTTTTCAGACCACATTTGAGGCCCAGATGTAAAATGTTGGTTTCTTTGTGGGTCAATTGGACGTCTGTTAAGTTGAAAATGCCACCTAATCCTTGTCTCCTCTTCTTCTTTTTCTGGAGCCTTCTCCCGGCTCTGCACCCTCTTGATCTCCTCTCCATGGGTCTTGATAGGAGGCTTGTTCTCTCTCCCACCAGGGTGGTTCCCTCCATTGGGGTCCCCTTTGGTCGTTTGTAAGTTGTGGCTGCATCGGGTTCCTCCCTCTGCGTGGGGGGTAACCTCGACCCCTTCTCTGCCAGCCTCTCCCCCTCCCTAAAAAAGGACGTGGGGATTGGTAACGTTCCCTATCTTCATATTGATGTAAGGTATCATATCTATTAGTAACTGGTACTTGGTATTGGTTATTATGATACTGTGAATTTACAGGCCCCCCCCGGATGGTCTACCTTTTCCTTGGTAGGTACCATTCCTTATAGGAGTGGAATGTCCTACTGGAGGATATGGGGGTACAGTTGCTCTCTGTTGGATACCAGGGGGTATAGCTTGGGTGTTAGATGGTTGTGGTTGCTCTATCAGGTTGCCAACTTGTGCCACTTCCATATTCAAATCACCAGTCGTAGGACCTTTTGCTTGTTGCCATAAATAGATTGTATTTGTCTGGAAATCTCCCATGTCCCTGTGGAACTTCTTGATTTTCTTTCTCTGTGTGTCCTTATCTACCTTCTCAAGTTTCTTTTTTATTCGTATATTAAAATCAGTGACTTGCTGTGAATCTTTAATGGGTTCAAGTTGTGCCTTAAGCTCGTTAATTCTTGTTTCTAAACGTGTCATTTTTGTGCGTTTTCTTTTTAAAATGAGTTCTTGGAGCTTAAGACCCATCCCATTAAAAAATTCAAGCCATTCATGCATAGATTCTGGGTCATCCAGACCGTCCTGTGGGATCACTTCCCAACGCAGGCTTCTAATAATAATTCTATCCTTTATATAATGTTCCAAAGTAAAAATATCCCACCAGGGCGTAACTACGACAACACACGACCCGGAAGTGACGAGTGCGCTCCAAGGTTGCGTTCCACCGCCCTTCACCTCTACCCAGGAAGTGTCTGCAGGACTTGCGAACGCTCTGAGAGACGGCTGATTACGGTGATAGCGCCCTCTGAGGCCTCGATATGCTAATTTTTTTGCTTAATTTTTGTACGTAGTTTATTAAAGGGGTCTCCTGATGTATGGGAAGCAGTTTGTTTAATAAACAGGATTACGCTATGTTTGCTGTTATTTTCCATTATTATATGAGCTGCTGTGGAGCCCAGTGCATTGGTGGATCTTTGTAAGGAGTGACGAGCCACGACAGAGTAGCAGATGTTTCCTTATTACTGAAGGCACATTTTTATTGTGGTTCCGGTGAGTTTGAACCCCAGAGGGGATTATTACATTACGCGGTGGATTACAATTGATTTCTGTGTTGGTGGAAGGTGCACACATATGGACAATTGTTGATACTCACCTCATTATTCTCTGGACTGACTCTGTCATAACACTACGTTTGAGACTTTTATCAGTGGCTTGTCCACGAGTCTATTTATTACTTTAGGTTTAATTTTTTAGCGCTGTTTGGTGTAAATTAATGTTGCAGTTTTTATCTGTTTTATTGATTTACCTCGCTTTCTACATATATACCACATGGACAATGGTTTCAGTGTAATTTGTTAGTACCCTATCATGAGCCCTAGTGGTCACATTCTAAAAAGCACATATCATATGTGATCCCATTACCATTCTAAATAAGATATTAAAAATGGAAGGGAAAAAGATAGGGAAATGGGGATTTAATTTTGTTGATAACTATTTTTTATTGGCTGTTTGGACACAATAATCTTGTCTTAGAGGCCAATTAAGTCTCTCACCTCCCATATTTGCGGGAAAGACCAATTCTCTTA